>WNWU01000001.1:21812985-21843386 GCA_012654045.1 Ptyas mucosa
CTTCTAGGAGCACGAAGCCGAAAACACCAGCCTGAAGATGACGAATGAGACTTCGGCGAAACGTCACCAAGACACTTCCAATTTTACACGGGAGAAAACCCGAATAACCAAAGACCTACATACAAACACCCATGAAAACCTCAGAATATAGATAGATAGATAGATAGATAGATAGATAGATAGATAGATAGAGATAGATATATAGATATATAGATATATAGATATATAGATATAGATATATAGATATATAGATATATATAGATATATATAGATATATCTATATCTCCAGACTTAAAATATATTACCCACTTAGCTTTTGTTAGCCTCTGCTAATATCGTCAGAGTGTAAAAACTACCATTAAAGATATATTCACCTTTATACATCATTGATCAATTTGGCCATTGTGCATGTGATAGGCCCATCCACTTGTCTCCCACCTATAATTAGCTCTGTCATTTTTACTTCAGACATGTTAATCGATGAAGGATTAGCTCCTGTTGTTTCCTCCCCTATCGTGTACTACTTGGGCTGCCCATCCTTAGGGAATGATACTGAGCTGTCAGATATTGATTTAACGCCATTCTCTCCTGCCCCTTTCCACATACCACCGCTCCTCCGCCTCACAGGAACATTTGGTATATTGACCAAATTCATTTGTTGTTTTGCCCATGATCTTGTGACTGGCCCAGCTCATTCCTTATGGATGGGCCTATCATGTGCTCAATGGCCAAATTGATCAATGATGTATAAAGTGAATATCTCTTCAATGGTAGTTAGCAGAGGCTAATGAAAGCTAAGTGGGTCATATATTTTAAATTGTGGAGATTGTGATGTCTGTCTCTTCTTATATAGCTACACCTGGAACTTGCATTTTTAAGATAGTTCACAATATATATATATATATATTGGCTCGATTTATATGCCGCCCTTCTCCAGAGACTCAGGGCGGCTTATAATGCATTAAGCAATAGCCTTCATATTTTTGTATATACCTGCTTAGTAGGGCTTTGGGCCCCCCCTAAGCTGTGTTCTTTTTTATACAAAGTCAGTTTATTGCCCCCACAATCCGGGTCCTCATTTTACCTACCTCGAAAGGATGGAAAGCTGAGTCAACCTTGAGTCTGGTGAGATTCGAACTTGTAGTAATTGCAGGCAGCTGGTGCTACTTAATAACACTTTAGTCTGCTGCACCACCAATTGCTTATAATAAATACCATACTGTACATCATTGAGCATAAAAAGAGCAAGATACAAAAAGTACTGCTACTTCTGAACATTAATGTGGATGAGATTTCACAGAATGCCATGGATAGTCAAGAAGATAAAGGACCATTGAACAAATCAATCCAGAGTCCTCACTCGAGAACAAATTATCATGTAATATTTGTTATACAAATTAAATTATTTGTTATATGTATTATATTTCATATTCTTTCTTATGACCATTTTTGTGATCTCAAATGGAAAGCAATTTTCTAGTTTTCTGTACAGGTAGTCCTTGACTTACAACAGTTCATTTAGTGACCTCTCAAAGTTACAATGGCATCAGAGTTGGAATTCGCTTATCTTTCACAAATGTGAGCGTGAGTGCAATGTGCATGCACTTTCCAAGCATGAGCATTGCTTGTACATTACATCCGGGTGGATGGGCGGATCCTTCCACAGCCACCACTACTGGTTTGCCCTAACCAGATAGAACCGGCTGAATCCCACCACTGAACGGCATTGAAAAAAGTGGCTTATGACCATTTTTCACAGTTACAACTTTTGCAGTATTCCCATGAACATGTGATCAAAATTCAGATGCTTGGCAACTGGTTCATATTTGTGACCATTGTTGTGTCCCACAGTCATGTGATCATCTTTTCTGACCTTCTGACCAGCAAAGTCAATGGGGAAGCCAGATTCACTTAACAACCAAGTTACTAACTTATCAACGGCAATGATTCATTTAACAACTGAGGCAAGAAAGGTTGTAAAATGGGGCAAAACTCATTTAACAAATGTCTCACTTAGCCACAGAAATTTTGGACTCAATTGTGGCTGTAAGTCGAAAACTACCTGCATTCCCTGATTCCTTTTATTTCTTTGCTTAAGTCTATCAATAGATGTTTTTTACATACAGCATAAAGTTTAATATTGTTCAAGCAGACATTTGTTCATATGATAGAAATTTTGTCTCCTCTTCCTCTTGGGAATACTAGAAAATAGTCCTAGAAAACATATCAGAAGTTGTGACAGGGAAGAGGAACTGATTCTGTCATATTCCATCAGGCAAACTAGCACACAGTGGAAGCACACAGTATATCTGGATTTCAACTTTTATGCCTGTATATTTTTTTAAAAAAAAAGTTTAACAAAGACACAATATTTCTATTTTATTTATTTATTTATTTATTTTGTCAAGCATGCATTTTATGATAGATACAAGTGTAAACATAATTATAAACACATGAAAAGGATATGAATAAAAGAAAACATTATGACAGGGATGGTAGGCATGCTGATGCGCTTATGCACGCCCCTTACAGACTTCTTAGGAATGGGGTGAGGTCAGGGGTGAGTTCTACTTACCTTTACTACTGGTTCACAATGGGATCATGCACACACGCTCGCTTCACTCGCGCAAATGCACAGATCGACGATGATGATATCCAGGGCAGTGGGCAGGGCTTCCCGCTGGTTTTACTCCCAGTTCTTGCAAACCGGTCCGAACCGGGGGTGAGGTAGAACCCACCACTGGGTGAGGTCTACTGTAGACAGTCTAAGTTAAAGTTTTGGGGATTTGGGGAAGAAACCACAGAGTCAGGTAGTGCATTCCAGGCATTGACAACTCTGTTACTGAAGACATATTTTCTGCAGTCTAGTTTGCATCGGTTTACCACACATCTATCGTGTGCTCTTGTATTGTTTTGGTTGAAGCTGAAGTATTCATTGACAGATAGGACATTGTAGCAGATGATTTTATGTACTACGCTTAGGTCAGATTAAAGATGGTGAAGTTCTAAATTGTCTAAGCCCAAAATTTTGAGTCTGGTGGCATAAGGTATTTTGTTGTGAGCAGAGGAGTGGAGGTCTCTTCTTGTGAAATATTGTTCTGCCCCAGCTATGGACCCCACAGAACGCAGCACACACAAAGTCCGTTCAAACCTTAGTTTATTAAATAAACCAGTTTTTTACAGCAATGGCTGTTAATTAACTGCACTAACAACCGCCAAGAATTCAAAGAATAATACTGAAAGCTTACTGTGGTTGGCAGAATGCCCAGAAGCAATTTGCAGGAAGCTGATAAGATAAGCAAGATAAGACACGAAGGTATGTGAACAAAGTTGTTCCCTGCAAATTGCTTCAGTCGGCGTTCCTCCTTAAATAGGCTAAGGGAGTGGCCAATTAGCCTCAAGCCTTAGTCTCGAGGAGACCTCCTCCTGAGGAGCCACTCCTGCCTTTTGGCAGCTCTGCGCATCCCTGCATCGAAAAGAGGCTCCTCCTCTTCATCCTCTTCACTTAAGGGAGCTTCTGGAGGTTCTGAAGGCCCTGGCTGAATCCCCACCTCTGGCACTACATCTTCTCCAACTTCCTCATTGTCTGACTCGAGTGCCAAGTGCACAGGCTGCTGGTGCAGCACCACACCAGCCTTCTCGCTGTCGGAATCAGCTACTAGCTTCACAGGCTGCTGATGGGCCACAACAAATATCTCTGGACTCGTTCGATTGTATTAATGTCTGATGTGGGTTTCAGACAGATGAGTTGTATTCAAGAATTGGTCTGGCAAAAGTTTTCTATGCCCTAGTTTGCAGTTCAATATTACCGGAGAAGAAACTAGGCAAGATTAAGTTAACAACTCTTAATGCTTTTTTAGCAATTCTGTTATAGTGAGCTCTGGCACTTAGAACATTTGAGATGAGTACTCCAAGGTTTTTGACAGAGTGAGGGTCGTCTGTTAGGTCGTAACCATCCAGCTTGTATTTTGTGTTCTTTCTGTACCTCACTCCTCCCCTTCTAAAGCAGAAAGGAATACAATTTCTACTCTTCTTTTCCATTCTCTTTGCAGGCAATAATAGAAGTCACCTGAGCAAGATATTAATTGACTTGTTTTTTGCATGAATAGTAGATCTCCTTAATGCATGTGTTGTGAGTTTGGGGGAGGGAGGTAGTTAGTCTTATTATTATGCTCATCTATTATATATCCATTTTTAAAATACCCTTATCTATTTAGTCAGACCTATAGTATTACCTAATAATGTGAAATAAATTATGAGAAAAAAACAGGATGCTATGCATTTAAATGAATACATAACAATTAAACATGCCCCCCTCTCCTGTATTTTTACCTTAGCAAATTTACAAAGAACAATAATTTAAAACATTACTAATATTTCCTTTTGAATCTAACCATTCATAATAAGACAATTTATCTGAGTGCAGAGTGTGTCCATTACTGTGAGCTAAATTCTGCACCATACTTAACCAGCCTAAATCCAGTGTTAATGACAGAAAATATCAAGAGTGATTTCTTCCTTGCCACGCTCTTGTTAAAAACAAGAACAGAACAAAACAAAATATTAACAATGGAACCTTAAGATTCAAAAAGAATCGATGGCAGAAAATTTAAGCATTGTTGCATTCTACCTCATTGTAATTTTTTCTCCATTTCTTTTTCTCTTTCAAAATCAATAATCAGAAATATGTGGGAAAGCTGGAAACTGTGAAATGTCATCTGGCATTATATTTTAGCTGGTCTTCCCTCCATCCCACCCCAACCTTGAATGACAAATGCTGAACCTTCCAATCATTTCTTCTTTTAAATTATACTTCAGATAGTTTCTTCTTTTTGTGTGGAGAGGACAATGCCTTCCCTTAAAAAGAAAAAAAAACCTGGATAACCAATATGAAAATAAATTAAGTTGAGGATAAGCATCCTGGAAACTGTATAACATTTTGAAAACCTGGAAAAATGGAAAGGATTCACCCTATGCCAAAAAGTCATCACCATGGTACTCAGTGAGACTTTCCGCAGAGGACAAATTCAAATTTCATAATTTTATTAAATCCTTTGTTAAAGTGTATACAAGCTTTCACATTCTTCAGGGCAGATGTTATAAAAGCAGAGACGAATGGGAAAATTCCAACATTGGAAGAGATGTTACAGCCTTGAAAACTAGGTTGAGTCCAAGGTTGGTAGTCATTTACCTTCGCTACTGGTTCGCAAATGTGAGCAGGGCTTTCCATGCATGCGCAGAGCATAAAAAAATGTGGATAAATAGGATGTGATTACGTCCGGGAGGGTGGGTGGGGCATCCAGCAGCCGCCTCTTCCAGTTCACCCAAACTGGATAGAACTGGCTGAATACCACCACTGGTTGAGTCAGTTTTCAGATAAACTGATGGCATTTGTTGAAGATAACTATAATGAGAGTCACATCTTACTAAACATCAAACAACAAAGAAAATAATAGTTTCACTCAGCTCTGTAAATTAAACATGCCATTAGAACAGTATGTTTTACCATAAAAACATCCAAGTTCCTGGCAGGAAAGCAAATACTAAGATTTATATAATCTGGGCTAGAAGCTAATCATGGTTAGATCTGGTTAGTACTTCAATAGGAGATAAAATTGTAGGGCTACCTGGTAGGGATTAAAAATATATTGTCATATGGTGATCAACCCGATTTTCACAATTCAAATCAGCCTAATCACCCAAAGTTGGCTAGAGTGGAAAATTTAAAAATAATTTGAAAAATAGCAATAACAAACCACTTCCATTAGATTAGCCTCCAAAAAACTGATTGGTATGTCCATGTAGTCAACCTTGAGGTCAACTGGAGAACATATTTACATTTGTGTTTGTGTGTATGTGTGAGAAAGAAAGAGGAAGACAGAGACAGAGAGGTAGAGAGAAAAAGACAGTAGGTAATAAAGTGATAAGAGTTCTTTAGGGAAAATAATGTACTGCATTTTTTTTCACAGTTCCTTTTATTTTGAACTATGTTTTAGAGTTGGAGATAGACAAAGAAAAGGCTGCACTGTTGCTCTGTAACTTCCCTCTATGACTCAATTGACTGAAGAATCCCAAATCAAGTGACTAATGATAATCCCAAAGAATGCAGAGACAAATGTGAAACAGAATGTCAATGACCATGTGTTAAGATGAATCCATTGACAGAAGCAAAAGGCTTTCTTGTAGTGCAAAAATATTTCTCTAAATTTGTAAAACAGTGTAGTAAACGGATGTAATGAGTACATCTGAACTGAATGAGTACTGTTGAATTAAATGGAACAAATGAGCTGTAACTAAGTTAAACCCCACTACTTTCAGTAGACCATGCTTATTACCAACTGTTGTAGCAAAATAGGCAGACCAATGTTTGTCCAACATAGCAACTTGCTAGTTGGGTAATTTGGGGGATTAAAAGTCCACACATCTTAAAGTTACCAAGTTTGAGAAACACTGAGTTAGGCTAACTCTTTCTGAATGTTTTTGTACCAATCTCCTTTAGTTGGCATCCTATTGAAAACAAGACTTTTCCAAAGCTACAGCTATGACATTGTTTTTATACTTCTCTGGATCTCTGTTTATATGGACATACATGGTATATTTGTGAGACCTTGCAGCACTGAATTTGAAGTATGATGCTATTCATCAGTTTGGAACCATTACCTCTTGGGTTTAGTTAGCATGAGGGCAGACCAGGGGAGGGTTCTACTTACCTTTACCACTGGTTCACAACAGGATCGCGTGCCCAGATCGCTGATGACAGCATCCGGAGCGGTGGGTGGGGCCTCCCGCCAGTTTTACTACCAGTTCTAGCGAACCGGTCCAAACCGGGGGCAACCCACCACTGGTGCAGACAGAAATGATGCCATCTAATACAAGAAAAACACCACTTAATTGCAAGGGAATTCCCAGCTGCTTTAGAAAAGGTGCATTCTTCATACAGCTGCTTTTTCTAATGAAGGGAGAAATCTAGACTCTCTGTCTATGTATCAAAATTCATGTCAGGTTCTGGATAGGAGGCCAAAATAGTTGATGATGCTGAGATCACATCAGATTTATTTAAAAGAATGTTATTAATATTGCATGGGTTGTAATTCTTGGTAGCATAAAAGTTGCATTATTATTGCAAATATTTTATTTTATAGAATTTGATTAGTACACAAAAAATGCAAATCAAGCTTTTTTGGTCTTTTACACTGCCTCAGAATTATACTTCTGTCACTCATTGTAAATTAGCCTTACAATTCCTACCATTAAAACCTCTTTAATATAAAGAAATATGTAGTAGAATCTCCTAATAATAGTAAGCATCAACTGTATATACAGTCTGCCTTAATAAAGATATTCTTTATTATACCAGTGGCACTCCTGACACCTCATATAATTAAATCTGATTTCACTGTCTTGCTACTATAAGCATGACTGGAGGTTTCCTAATTAGTTCCAATTATTCTTTCTGGAAATATGTTCCATTTGTAAAGATATTGTAGGTTTCTCATAGAAAATAGATCTTGTTACTGTTTTTCTGTTCAACTATACATCCACCCCGTAATCATGAAGCACCTATATGCAGTCAACTGTTTGAAGCAACAAAATAATTTACTGTAAATAGAACACAGGCTTTAACGCTGTCTTTAACAAAGCAGTTTCACATTTCAGAATTTTCATCCTGAAGACATTCCAGTCTAATTATGGATTTCAGACATTCTCAGTTTTTACATTTCAAGGTTATTTTTAAATGTAGAAATAGTAACAAATTATTTGTTTGTTTGCTTGTTTCGGGGAATTGTTCATTTATATCAGTGGTTTTCAGCCATTCTCATCTCATGGCTCACATCTCTTGGCTGAGAATTTCAGGTTGCAAATCTGGAAGTCCTATGATGTCACAGGTTGCTGGGGGTGTCTGTGGAAGAAATGGAATCTGTCTACCTCTGGTGATATCAAAGAAATAGGTTTCAGGTTGCACTTCCTCAGATTTACTTTGGCTTGCTGATGTGAATGAAGATTCTTAGTAATCCAGATAAAGTTGTCTGGAAATTGTGACACACCTCTGGACTTTTTGTGGCACACAAGCGTGCTATATAGCCTTAGTGGGTCAGAATGCAGTATTGCAAGATAACTCTGCCAACTGTCAGTTGTTCGATTCTGACCAGCTCAAGATTGACTCAGCCTTCTATTCTTCTGAGGTCGGTAAAATGACCCAGATTTTTGGGGGCAATATGCTGACTCTGTAAAATGCTTAGAGAGGGCTGTAAAGCACTACAAAGTGGTCTATAAGTCTAAATGCTACTGCTATTGCTACAGCACAGAGAATGAAAACCACTAATTTATACTATAGGCATTGTTGGAGCCATGGCAGAGATCACCAAGGCTATCAGATATGCACTCAAAAAATTTGGATGGTGACGACTAGACAGTACAGAAAATCAAAACTTTGCTAGTAGTCAGGTAGATTTTTACATTCAGATTTGGTAGCTCTTTATAATATATACATCAAGGGATATTCCCTGCTGTTTTCAGCAATGGGCCATATGAAGAGAAGAAAGAAAGATAGGAGGCCTACTGAAACTTTTTCCCCTACATGTTGGAAGGATCAAGGGAATATGAATCTGCAATATAATGTGCATTATTGTCTTCAGAAAGCCAACAAATACCTCAAATTTGCATAGTTATCATGTCTGTAAATGTAAATTTGCTTTCCTTCCTATTTCAAGCCAGACTTCTATTCCTCATTCTTCCACATACAAATTAATGATGTTGTGATCCACTGATAACATAGAACAGGGCTGTCAAACTCAATTTCATTGAGGGCCACATCAGAGTTGTGTTTGACCTCAGGGGATCAGGGTGGGTGTGGCCAGGGTGGGTGTAGCCAGCTCGATGTCACTTGTGTTGGGGGCTCCTGTGGTGACTCAAGCACTCTGCCAGCGAAAATGGGCTTCCAAGCTCTGTTTTTGGCTGCAACGGTCTCCTGCAACCCTCTGCCAATGAAAACACATGTGACCCTCCCGAGCTCCACTTTCACTGGCAAAGGTACTGCAGGCTGGTCCTTCATTGTTTGCAGGTGGCCCTAAGCACCCCGCAGGCCGCATCCTGCCCCCGGGCCTTGAGTTTGACACCTCTGACATAGAATATAAAAGGTGATATCTTATCCTGCTACTCCATGCATTCCATCAGCCGAGGTCGCAGGGGCGGGGCGGGGGGTTATTATTAAAGAAGGTCTTAGACCAAGGGAGGCCACTGTTCCTCAGACAGCCAGCTGTGAGTCCCTCCTTGTGAAGTGGGGCCATGGGGTACAGATGGGTTTGCTGATCACGTACCTGGCTCCCTGCCACGTGGCAGAAGCCCTGCCTGAGCTACTCAATGTCATCGTAGCGGTGGCGGTTGATACCCCTAGACTTATGGTCATGGGGGATTTCAACCTGCCATCCATGGGTGAGGCCTCTGAGGTGGCTCGGGAGTTCATGGCTTCCATGACAGCTATGGACCTGACCCAGCTAATTCATGGACCTACTCACATGAGGGGAAACATGCTGGACCTGGTTTTTGCCTCTGGACAGTGGTTGAAATATGGGATATAGTTACCGAGCCCTTGTCATGGTCGGATCACTCTCTCCTTCGTCTTGACCTTCGAACCGCTGCACCTTGCCTCAGGGAGGCGGAGCCGGTAAGTTGGTTCCGCCCCAGGTGCCTGATGGAACCTGACAGGTTCCATGTGGAGCTTGGGCCATTCCTTGAGGCTCTGGCTCATGCCTCAACTGGAAACCTAGTGGCCGCCTGGGATAGGGCGGCCGCTGGAGCTCTGGATTGGGTCATGCCTTTGTGGCCTCTGACTTGGTGCCGATCTCACCTGGCTCCTTGGTTTACCGAGGAGCTAAGGGAAATGAAACGCTGGAAAAGATACCTAGAGAGTAGTTGGAGGGCCAGCCTTTCTGAATCTGACTGGACACTGGTAAGATCTCATATTAAGAATTACCTAGTGGCAATAAAAGCAGCAAAATGTAACTATTTTGCTGCTCTTATTGCATCATCAGATAACTGCCCGGCCGCACCAGGGAGCACGGGAGGACCCCTTGGAGGGTAGAGCCGAGGATTTTGTACAATATCTGCATGACAAAATCACTCAGATTTGGGAAACCTGGACTCTGACTGGGTGGTCTCAGGGGGAATGACTGGGGCGGGTCTTGTGAATATAATCTGGGATGAGTTTGATCCTGTGGCTCCTGATGATGTAGGCAGGATTCTGGGTGGACTGAACGCAACCACATGTTTGTTGGACCCATGTCCCTCCTGGTTAGTGCTGGCTTCTGAAGCTGGTTCCAGGGGATTATAAATGCTTTGTTGAGTGAGGGTGTCTTCCCCGCTGCCTTGAAAGAGGCGGTGGTGAGGCCTCTCCTCAAGAAGCCTTCCCTGGACCCGGCAGTGTTATTTAATTATTGTCCGGTCTCCAACCTTCGCTTTGTGGTGAAGGTTATTGAGAGTGTGGTTGCGTGGCAGCTCCCCCAGTACCTTGATGAAACAGTATAGCTGGATCTGTTCCAGTTGGGCTTCAAGCCTGGGTACAGCATGGAAACGGCATTGGTCGTGTTAGTTGATGATCTCTGGAGGGCTTGGGACAGAGGTTGCTCCTCTGTCCTGGTCCTATTAGATCTCTCAGCGGCTTTTGATACCATCGACCATGGTATCATGCTGCACCAGTTTGAAGAGTTAGGGGTGGGAGGCATCATGTTGCAGTGGTTCTCCTCCTTTCTCTATGACCGGTGGCAGTCTGTGTTGGCAGGGGGGCAGAGGTTGACCCCGAGGTGCCTCATTTGTGGGGTACCACAGGGGTCAGTCCTCTCGCCCCTTCTGTTCAACATTTATGTAAAGCCGCTGGGTGAGATCATCCGTGGTTTCGGGGTGAAGTATTATCAGTATGCTGATGATACTCAGTTGTACATCTCCACCCCGGACCACACCAACAATGCCCTTGAAGTGATGTCCCAGTGCCTGGAGGCTGTATGGATCTGGATGGGGAGTAAGAGGCTCAGACTCAACCCATCCAAGATCGAGTGGCTGTGGTTTCTGACATCCCGATATAGTCAGTTGGTGCCATCACTGACTATTGGGGGCGAATCATTGCCCCCCACGGAGAGGGCTCACAACTTGGGTGTCCTGGACTCACGGCTGTCTTTAGAAGAGCACCTGACGGCTGTGACCAGGGGGATTTTTTATCAGGTTCGCCTGATCCGCCAGTTGCATCCCTTTCTAGATCGGGACTCTTTACACATGGTTACTCATGCCCCCGTCACTTCCCGCCTGGACTACTGTAATTCTCTCTACATGGGGCTCCCCTTGAGAAGCACCCAGAGGCTCCAACTGGTGCAGAGTGCAGACACCTCTCCTGCGCGAGCTGCACTGGCTCCCGGTGGTCTTCCAGGTGCGCTTCAAGGTTTTGGTTACTACCTTTAAAGCACTCCATGGCTTAGGACCTGGTTCTTTACGAGACCGCCTACTGCCACCAGTGGCCTCCCACCGGCCGGCAGGCTCTCATAGAGAGGGCTTCCTCTGCGTGCCGTTGGCCAAACAATGTCGACTGGCAGCCTCCAGGGAGAGAGCCTTCTCTGTGGGGGCACCTACTATCTGGAATGAGCTCCCCCCAGAGATTCGGAGGATCCCGGACCTACGCACCTTTCACCGCACTCTTAAGACCTTTTTCTTTTGTCAGGAAGGCCTGGCCTGATTCCCCCTTTTTTAATTAATATTATAAATTTTAATTTGTTTTAAATTATTGGGATTTTAATATTTCTATGGCCAAATTTATTTAATTGGATTTTAGTGGGTTTTAAATGTTGTATTTATATGTTTTATTTATGGCTGTTCACCGCCCCGAGTCTTTCGGGAGGAGGGTGGTATACAAATTAAATAAACTTAAACTTAAACTACTCCATTCCTAGATGAGCTTTTGATATTGCACATTCTGTGATAAAGAACTGATCTGTTCTGTTCTATCTCTGAAGTTCTATACCTCCTGTATGCTCAAAGGTGCTTTTTTCTTGAGAAGACCTGGATGAGTGAGAATCTCTACAGATACCTCCTACATGGTTCCTGATAGTAGCTTTCTTATAATTAGCTATAAAAGACACTTGCTCCTGGGGAGGAAAGCTATGGCAAATCTAAACAGCTTACTAAAAAGCAGAAACATCACCCTGCCAACAAAAGTGAGTCAGGGCTATGGTGTTCCCAGTTGCAATG
The DNA here is from genome assembly GCA_012654045.1 of Ptyas mucosa. Taxonomy (NCBI): domain Eukaryota; kingdom Metazoa; phylum Chordata; class Lepidosauria; order Squamata; family Colubridae; genus Ptyas; species Ptyas mucosa. The sequence goes on from WNWU01000001.1 coordinate 21,825,217, forward strand.
TAAGGTTGTAAATTGGACCATAAGAAAGGCTGAGCGCCAAATAATTGAGGCCTTTGAACTTTGGTGCTGGAGAAGATTCCTGTGAGTCCCTTGGACTGCAAGGCGATCAAACCGTTCAGTCCTAGAGGAGATCAACCCTGACTGCTCTTTAGAAGGCCAGATCCTGAAGATGAAACTCAAATACTTTGGCCACCTAATGAGAAGGAAGGACTCACTGGAGAAGAGCCTAATGCTGGGAACAATTGAAGGCAAAAGAAGAAGGGGACGACAGAGATGAGGTGGCTGGATGGAGTCACCGAAGCAGTAGGTGTGAGCTTAAATGGACTCCAGAGGATGGTAGAGGACAGGAAGGTCTGGAGGAACATTGTCCATGCAGTTGCAATGGGTCAGACATGACTTCGCAACTAACAACAACAACAACAACAAAATGTCAGAATATTCATAACTGGGAAGACATGGTAACAAGGTCAGCCAATGAATAGGCATAGCAACTAAGTCAGCCAATTGGGAGCTGAGGCAGAATCGAGCCAGGGCATGTCTTAGTCTACAGTTTCTGAGTCTGTAAAGAGAAACTGAAACCAGTGTGTGTTAAGCTTCACCAGCTTTGAAAGTGTGTGTGTGAAGCTGCTCAGCTGCTCTGCTGCTCTGCTGCTCTGCTGCTCTGCTCAGCTGAAATGAAAATGTGAATCTGCTGTTGGTATTGTAAATTTACTTCATGTATTATTGTGAATATAAAGAAGTTAATAAACCCTGCTGCATCAGTTTATCTGTGTGTGCTTCTGGATTTGATTTGTACAAGAAACTCTAACATAAAATCTGGAGAAGGAAGGGGAAAAAAACCCTCTCTTTTTCTTCCAGCTAATATCCTTTTTCCAGTGGATCAAAAGCCAATGAAAGGACAGAAAAGTCATTTTGCCTGCAATTCATTGTTTCTCTGGTTCCTTGTGAAGAAATGGATGAATGTTTCTTGTGACAGTGTCCCCGTCACAGAAAACTTCTGCATTCTGCAAAACTCTAAATTGGCAGAGGGGATTTAATCAAGCACTAGCCACCATTAAGAAAATGTTGGTAAAACAAACAAACAAAACAAAATAAAACAAACCAAATCCCTACCCCAGAGTAAGAAACCTAGGCATCATAGCATAGAAAGGGAATCTGAATACAGAGCTGCGCTGTATGGCAGGAAGAATTAGAGCAAAATCTGTTGTAAACTTCAGCATTTGAATGGAAGCTTTCTTATCCAAAGTGGAACAATTTATCACTTGAAGTAGATTGAATAGGAGGTTAGCTGATTTGGATCCTTTTGATTTTATGTTCCACCAGATACTTAAAAGAAAAACTTCCCTTGATTATAAATCAGAATTTGGTTAAAAATAGAAAGCATTCTAGGTCACTCTGAAATAATGTCAGCTGCAAATCCATAATTAGCATTATAGTGAAAAATGTTCCTTTATGTGTAAGGGGTGATTTCTTATCCTATTCTATTCATCTGTTTTCATTCATTGCAGTTGTTTTATTATTGATGTCAAGAAGTTATTCAGAATTATATGATTAATTTTAATGCAGATCTTTCTTTTCTGAATAATTGATGGGAAACAGGATCATAGATATTCTGAGTCCATTGCTGATATTCCTTCTCTCTCCTCTTATCTTTGTAGTTGCAATTTCTCATTTCTTAATCCCAGAGGGCAATATGCCTTTAGTTGGGAAATATTTCAAATTCTTCAGTCTCCTGTCATTGTAGTTTAGGCATTATCAGGGTTATAAGTCTGTGCTTTGTTTTATTCAATCTAGAAATTCATTTTACATATAGAAAAGGGCACTTGATCTTTTACAAAAGAATCACTGCCTTTAGGCTTGGAGAAAGTCTGTAAGGATATTGTTATGTTATATAGTGCATAGAGTTGAAGACAGATAGGCCAAATACATCGACATACTGATAGAAGCCAACCCAACAAATACAACTCTTACCAACCACATTTTCTACAGTGGGCCAAAAAAATATATAACCAACTGATAACACTGTCTGGTGTACAGAACAGATGTTGGATGCAAGGACTTCTTATGGGGGGTAGTGAGAATAATTTTTCAGCCCTCTTTTCTGAAAAGCAGTGGTCTACTTAAAATGAAATACTTCTACTGCCACCCAAGCAACCAATCAGACAAGTAACTGAATTAGCAATACCAACAAATATACAAATGGACATCTTGTATCTGTAGGCTTTCCCTTTAATTTTAATGGTGGCAAATGTCATTCCACAGACAGAGCTATTCTTTTGGTTTGTGTAAAGAAAGCTACTAGCAAAAAGTATTAGTGCATGCTTTAAAGTGCAGATATAGATCTTGATAAAACTGTAGATTAAGAGGTCTTAATGACCTGCAATCACCTGCATCAATGCATTGTATTCGGGTTAAAGTAGGTAGCTGGAACTTGCCATTTTAAATATTTGTTGGCTTATTATAAACAATTCTCCCCACTTTTCAGTAAGCAAGTATTTTGAGCCTGATGGATTTGGTAATTTCTTTGTTTACAGCTAAAGCATTGACCCTAGAGACAAGATAACAAAAATACATTATGATTAATGGTGTTCAGTATGCAAAGCCAGAGCGGACAACGGTGTTTTGCATCTGGCATTCTCTATTAACTGCTTCTTAAAGAGGCATTTTCCAGGATTCCCCAAAATGTGTGGTTTCTTTACGGAGAAGCCAGCAGGTAGAGACAAAGTGCTTACACTATAGCTGAAGCATTCCTGCCTCTTTGTATCTGAATAGATCATTCTCTTAATTAATCATCCACACTTCCCAATTTGTTTCCTATAGGATTGATCACCTGGTAACTACTTTCCATCGCTACTCTAGTTACAACTGGAACACCCAAAAGCCACTGTTTTGGGGACTGCCCAAGCTATTTACATTCAGTAATATTTCCACTAGATCTGAAAAGTTCTTTGCCTGTTGACACAAATAGAAATATAGATAATGTATAATTGTTTTTATTACTACCTCTTTCTTTTTTATATGACGCCCATAGTTAATGTCTCTTTTGTCTGCCTTTGTCCTGCTTTGTCACTAAACTGTTTTTAATGTCCACTGATAGGTAACAAACTATTTGCACTGACTGGTGTGCGTGCTTGTTCTAATCTGAATATAGGAAATATGCTAGGTCCCAAAAATTATTTTGCAAATTATCCATGGTAATTTTCCAACAGTTACAACATATCCTAGACTTCCTGCAAGCCAAAATACTTATTTGATCTTCTCTCCTCTTAATATAAATTCTTGACCTCCTATCAGAAAACAACTTTCCTCAATCCAGTCTGGAAGAGGACTGGTGGAATGAAGACAACCAACTCCAAATATATAATCCATATATTAAGCAAAAAAAAAAAAAAGGTTCAGCAAGAAGTAGCTGTACATTGGCATTAGCTAGGAAGCCCAAATGCGATTTAAAGCAATTTAAGCCATATTGTTCTTTTTAAAAGTTAAAAAGAGTCTATTTGTACATTCACATATCAATGCGTTGTTGTCTGAAAAACATATTTAGTATGACATAGAAGGCAGACTATGGCAATAGTCTGTACTGGAAAGAGAAGCACTAAGCAGCTGTGATAGCCTCTGGAACTTGCAGGGAAGTGCAAGGACAAGCACTTAAAATATTGGTAGCAAACTCTTTGCTGTATCTTTTTCTTTTATAAACCAGTCCCAGCTTCAGAGCTTATATACAGTCAGCCACAGTATTATCTGATCATTCAATATGTTGTGTCAACCATGAAAAAGAATGAAATAATGACACAGTTCTTCTAAAACCATGACTGGAAGCAGAAAAATCAATTTCATTTAAAAGAAAAAATTCTGGAATAATTCACGGCAGGCAGTATATTTCTGGTTTGGGTTAAATATTTCACAGAAGCCTTCACAGAATATAAATAACCAGCTACTCTTAGAATAATAATGACATCTAAAGAATTTCCTGACTTATTCTCTTCTATGAGGTGAGATGAAGTCAAGCAGGCAGGCAGGTAGGCATGCAAATGGATAGTAAGGTGGGGGGGAACCCCATAGATTTTAGTTCAGGTTCTGATTATACAACTAAGCAATGTTAATGTTTAAACAAGATGTTCCCAATAGTTGACCTGCTCCTAAAGTAGGGCATAATGTCAGGTAGCCACGGGCTGCACAAATCTGGCTTTATCAATTCCAGGGACTGTAAATCTGACCAACTAGTCCAGTGTTTCTTTGTATAACTTTTATGCCTGCTTTAGAGTTGAGAAAAATCAAATATTGTACCATGGCATAAACATGTTGCAAGGTAAATAACTTTAGAGAATTCCATTTAAGTGATACATCTTTTATAATTGTATTATTATTATTGGTTAATCTTTGGTGAGATTCACAGCCTTTGACGCTGGTTAATAGCTCAGCAGCTCAAGTCCTAACCAAGGACCTAGGAACCGTTAAGGTATCATTGGAGGATGTAAGCTGTTCCGAGTAAGGTAGTTTTTTGTAGAGTCAAAATGTTCAAGTCCGGTAAATTTAGAATTTCTAAATAGTGGGGTAGCCCTTTGGGTATTGCTCCAAGGGCTCCAATTACAATCGGGACAACACACGATTTCTTTTTCCACAGTCGCTCAACTTCAATTTGCAAGTCCCAGTACTTTGTAATTTTTTTCTTGCTGCTTATCTTCAATCCGTGCATCACCAGGTATTGCAATGTCAATGAACCATACTTTTGTGTTGTTGTTGTTGTTGTTGTTGTTGTTGTTGTTGATCATTGCACAGTCAGCCAGATGTTCAGACTGGGATTGGCATTTTTATCTACCTATTGAGAGCTTACCAAGGACCTGGGATAGATAGATGTGGATGTTTGAAGGTATTACAGGCATTGTTGCAGGATGGAAGCTGTTCCCAGTAAGGCCACCTTTTGCAATTGACTGATGGCGAATTTGTCAATGCCAGTAGTGTTCAAGTGGTGCTCCAGTTGTTTTGGGATTGCAGCCAAGGCTCTTATTACTATGGTACTACCCTTGCTTGCCTTTGCCACAGTCATTCTATTTCTATTTGTCAGTCTTTGTATTTTGTTATCTTCCCCAGTTCTTTCTCTTCTTTTCTGCTGTCTCCAGGCACTGCCATTTAAACTATCCAGGCTTTTTTGTCTTTCTTATTGACAATTGTTAAGTCCAGAATGTTATGTGGCAGGTGCCTATCTGTTTGAATTCTAAAGTCCCAGAGCAATTTAACTTCTTCATTTTCTACGATTTTCCCCATTTTATGGTCCCACCAGTTCTTGCTTGCAGGCAAATTATATTTCTTGCAGATCTTCCAATGCACCATTATTGCTACTTTGTCATATGCTGCTTGTAGTCAATCTGTGCGATCTTCTTGCAGCAGCTTACCAGGTGATCCACTGTTTCTTCAGGCTCTTTGCAGAAGCAGCACTTATTGTCTGTTGCTGTCTTCTCAATTCTGGCTTTGTATGCATTTGTCCTAATGGATTGGTCTTGTGCAGCCAGAATTATTCCCTCAGCCTTCCCCCCCCCCCCCAACTTTCCTGGTCTTAGCCATTGCCAGGTCTTGTTATTATCTGCTTTTTTTTTTAATGTACTGGCCATGTAGTGCTTTGTCTTCCCATGCCTCCATTCTGCTCTTCATTTGGTCTTTCTTGTAGGCCAGTTTGGCCTCTCCAGTAGTTAGTAAGCCTTCCTGATATACTAACTTCAGTGCTTCTTCATCATTGTCCTTTAGATATTCTTCCAAAGCCGGTTTTTCTTTAGATTCCTAAATACTTGCAACATTCCACACACACCTATTTGCCTTGGTAGGTGGTGGCAGTGGTGGTATTATTATTATTATTATTATTATTATTATTAATATTATTATTAATATTATTATTATTATTCAGCCATGCTTTTATTTTTGAGGGTGCTTTTGCCCTAACAAAAGCCAGTTTTTAATCAAACCTAAATCAAGTGCTACCATTCTGAAATGAGAGATTCATTTATTGAAATTATATACTGTAATAATAGTCTTAGATACATTCTCTCTCCCTCCCTTTCTCTCTGTGAATTCAAAAAATTTGATTGAAAATCACATTCCATTCTTTCTCCTTTTTTTGCTTGAATTACTGATATAACAAAGCAAAAGTAGTTTCTTTCTTCTGCCTGAAGCTTTGCAAGCACAATATAAGATTTGTAATTGCTCCGCCTACTTATGTGAATAGTTTCCCTTTCTTCTTTCTTTTCAAGTAATGTTATTAAAGATTATAATTACAATAGTAAAAACAATACAAACTAAAAGAATGCAAAAGGTGCAAAGGGAAAAAATAGAAAGGTAAAGAATAGAAAGAAAGGAAAGGAAAGAAATAAACATATAGTAATGTAAAAGAATACTCACACATGCATGGAATTGTCCTAGACTCTTGAATGGAATGGGACAACTCACCACAGCCAACTTGCCATGGCCAACTTGTCATGGGGCAACTCACTGTGGGAAAATTTAACAATTCAGTCTAATTGTTTAAAATAATTGAAAACTTAGTTTAATTTTTGTCGTTTTCATTTCATTTTGTCCCTCCTTTTCAATTCTTTCTCTAAAGATTCTATTCCACCATTTCTTCAATATTAGCATAACTCTTGTCCTGTGGTAAGTTCTCCCATGGTGAGCTGGCCATGGCAAGTTGTTCCATGGAGAGTTGGCTTCAGCGAGCTGGCAACGACAAGTTGGTGATGACAAGTTGACCGTGGTGAGTTGGCCAGAAGTATAAACAATTTAGTAACTTTTCAGCACCTCTTAAATTACCTTTAAAAACATTGATCAGATAACTGTTTGCCATTAGAACGTTCATCAAAAGAGTTGCCTTGTGACAAGATAGGTAGTAAAATAATTTAATAATAAATAAATAAGAAGGGTGAAGGTTAGTTGGATTAAGTATGTCCTTTACATGTCCTGAAATGTATTGTACCATTATGGAGATGGCTTAAGTTGATGTGAGAGAAAACTAGCTCTTAGAAAGTCCCTGAAACATGGTAGAAGGTTTAATTCAACTGAAATCAATAACTTCAATGTCATTTAGAGGCAATATTGTACCTCTGTTCCTGTGCTTTTCAACTGTTTTCTAAAGATATAGGTATAGGTATAGGGCAGTGGTGGGATTAAAAAAATGTTACTATGTTTCTGTGGGTGTGGCTTGGTGGGCGTGGCTTGGTGGGCATGGCAGGGGAAGGGTACTGCAAAATCCCCATTCCCACCCACTCCAGGGGAAGGATACTGCAAAATCCCCATTCCCTCCCCACCCCACTAACCTGCTTTCCAACTCCATTCTCCTGTGCAGGGCAACAAAAGAAGACCCAGACGATCAGCTGAGACTCAGGAGGCAGCGAATGGATCAGGGGCAGGGTGAACCAGAGGTGATATTTGCTGGTTCTCCAAACTACTCAAAATTTCAATTACCGGTTCGCCAGAACCAGACAGAACTGGCTGAATAGGGATTCCTGTTTGGTATAGGGATTCCTGTTTGAACAGAGGTTTGGACTTCCAACTCTGCTGGTTCATGATTGTGTTAAGATATAAATAGTTACTAATAAATGTAAATAGTTGAACCTAGAGATAATGTTTTATTTATTTGTTTGTTTGTTTGTTTGTTTGTTTGTTTATATTTCATGTTTCTAAACCACTTATCTTTTTCATATTCAATACCCCAGAAGGAAGTGAATTGCCTTTGCTAGTGAAAACTGAACAACAAGCTTGATTAAAAGAAACTCTTTAGAACCTGAAAAGGCTCCTATTTGGAGTATTCTCTGCAGGAATGTTCTTAGATTCAGGACCAGCTTCTGTGTTACAGCCGGATTGGTGTGTATGTAAAACACAGGAAAGTTTTTTGTTGTTGTTTTTTTAAAGTCAAGAAAATGGTAAATTGTACAAAAATGGAGACGAAAAGTCATGTTGCTTTTCAGAGAGGAGTAACCCCAGTCTGCACATTTTGCTGCTTTGAGTGTAACTTCATGCCTGTTCATGTATTATAAAAATAGAAGATGACTTCCGATTTACCAGAATTATGGTTGCCATGACATTTTCTTAAGCAGTAGCATAGCAAAGTGAATATTTGTTCTCAGGGATTATAGCCTGGAGCATATCCTTGTCCCCAAATTCCCCCAAAATGCATTTGGACAAACTGAGATGAACTACTATAGCCACAGATTTTTTTAAACAATAGATGTCCCATCCCTACTGTCATTAACCCAGATACTGTTTTATTGTATTCTTGTTTTATCTCTAGGGTCGCAGAAAGCTTGAAAACAGAAATATTTTGTATACACTTTGGGATTTTTGTAAGAGTATAATTGCTTTGAGAATCACATTTTTAATTTCTGTGAGAGATGTCACAACTCTATATTATCTTGGGCATAACTCTAAGGATGTCCAGGGGGAGATGTAAAGCATATATTTCTAGGATTGAAAAATAGTTCATCATTTTAATAGGCAATTGTATGAAGTCTGCTCTTCTATCAAGAATGAAACTATCAAGATTCAAGAGAAATCCTACTATAAATAAGACCACCAAGACTAAGGCATCTTTTTTTACACAGATGGTGATCTAAAAATTAATGATTACCCATTTCTCACAATTAATTGTACTGAAGATGAAAAAGATCATTGTACTTTGCATAGGCGTCTCACCAAGGATAGGAAAACACAAAGTATGACCCAAGGTTAACTATATCATGAATAAAATGGTCGTTTAATTCTGAACTATATACTGAATTAATACATAAAAATATAGAATCATATAGAGTTCTATGTGTCCACTAGAAAAGAGATACATACCACTATCTGATTCCTTTTCATCAGTCTTTTGGTACAACCACCAGCATTACTCCAGTCACCAATGCGGACCACCCACTGGTTCCTGAGAGCAGAAATGGATGACTTACTCCCAGCCCATTGCAAATATGTTCTGCAGATGTTTCTTTCCAGCTTTGATTCAAAACTGCTGTTTTTTGAGCTAAGCTGTCTTAAGCTCTTCAGAAAGGATGGGCTTCAGTGCATTGTTCTGTTTTCATAGCAGCCCAAGTCTGATTGGCAGCGGCATCTGGCATTCCAGTGGCTGGTCTGGGCAACTATACATCTTGAGCTGCTGGCTTACTATATTTTCTACTGATTAGCATGTGCATGCACACAGAGAGAGAGCGAGAGAAAGAGAGAGAGAGAGAGAGAGAGACAGAGACACAGAGAAAGCGAGTTAGAGAGACAGAATTAGAGAGAGGAGACACACACACACACACACAGAGAGAGAGAGAGTTTTAGAGAGAGAGACAGCTAGAGAGAGACACACACACAGAGAGAGAGAGTTAGAGAAACTGAGAAACAAGAGACAGAAAGAGACAGAGTTAGATAGAGAGACAGAGAGTTAGAGAGAGAGACAGAGGGACACACACACAGAGAGACAGAGTTAGAGAGAGACAGACAGACACAGACAGACACAGACAGAGTTAGAGAGAGAGAGAGGGAGAGAGAGTTAGAGAGTCACACACACACAGAGAGACAGAGAGAGAGACAGTGAGAGAGAGAGAGAGAGAGAGAGAGAGAGAGAGAGAGAGAGAGAGAGAGAATTTGCACTTGATACAACAAATGTCTGTTAAAATCATGAACTATTTTCAACCCTAGAAATACATGCTTCATATCTCCCCACTGGACACCATAGAGTTTTGCCCAAGCTGAGAAAAGCTGGGTCCCTTTGTTTTCCCACCCACTGCCAACATATTGCAAAGCTTCTCTTCCCAAAAACAGAAACAAAAACTTTAAATTGTAAGTTAGAAACATTGCTATTTTGTGTGGTTCAGCTTCACGGAAATTGGTTTCCATGGACCTACTGAGGAAAGCAGGAACAAATGAACAACTTGTTCCTATTCCTGCTTATTGTAGCATCATGGTCTTGATCACATGACAAAGGAAAGCAGAAGAAAATAGAAAGGGCCCATGGTATTGCAGAAAGACTTGACTCAGGTGATTATAAACAGCCGAAAAGAGAAAAAGAAAGCCCTGTGTACTCTTTCTAGTGGTCAACTGGATATTTGCAATCCAGTATGATATCTCTATCTCATATACTGTATAACAGTAGGGGTACTCCCTGCCCCAATCCTGCTTGTAGCCCAGATCTGGCAGTCATATAATCCATTTCCTGATATGAATATCCACTACCAACCTGTATGATATGCTCTGTGACAAAACATACCACAATCCACTGCCTTTATTTAAAACGCATTTGAGATGCATTTTAAATGCATGACAAATTGCTATAGAGGTGAAACCCAGCCAAGCAACTATAGACAATGCTATTTCCTTACTTCCCTTTTATCGCCTCTATTCCATTATCTGCTGCTCCTATTTGTTTCTGGAATATTTCATTTTGCCCAGCATTGCCTACAAATGTTAAATCAGAGCAAACTTCTGCTGAGCCTTAGGCAACCATTTCCATGTAATTGGTCCACTCTTTCAAACTCCAGAGAGGTCCAGTAATCCCTGGCTATTTTGAAAATGCCCCTGGCCAGCTCAGCTTAGCTCAGAAGAGGCCTCGTCTGAGCATGCTTAAGATAGTGTAAATTACTGTAATCACAACCAAATCATGTTTTGGGATGCAGAATATCAGAATGATGTGATAACTATGCAGCAGATAACGGAGACACTCTTAAAATTCTTATCATAGAATTCTTTTTTAAATGATTTTTTAATACAACCTGACTGTGAAAAAGCTACCTTTAATCGCTGAAAAAGTGTTCTATCTTGCTGATCAATGTCTGTCTGACTATCTGTCTGACTATAGAAAATTGAAGATCCTGTCAGCTTTGAGAAACTGTTTCCAACAAGCATACAAATGTAGTACTTGAATCACTTGATGAATGTGAATCAACAGCATCCCTCTTACCAATATAATCACAGTCGTTGTTGTCCACCTCGTTGAATCACATTGTTGGGTAAGCAATTCTGAGGAGAAAGATTCATGTAAGCAGAACTATTGGAGCTTCAATACTTAATAGACTCCACCAATGGTTCACAATCTATTAAAATGAGGCTTTAGTCCTTCTGCTTCCATTAATGAATCCAAAATGGATGTATTGCTGGCCTGATGTGGAGCAACCATCAGCTGAAGGAAAGGAGGCCTCAGTATCAGGAGGTAAAAGATATTCCAGTTTAGAGTCTATTTGAGGAAGGAAATATATGAAGCCAAACCCTTAAGTCTATATCTGCCTTTTCCAAGGGAATGCAGACAGTCTGGTGAGATTCTTGTAAACTGGTGATCAACAATAAGGAAATCTATCTAACCTATTCTCAGAACTGTTCTGGTTACTTGCGCCTGCTACATCTTGACAATACAGGTAGTCCTCAACTTACAATCACAAATGGGACCAGAACGTTAATCATTGAGTGAACAGTCATTAGGCAAAATGCCCATGTCTTTACTTAATCCAATAACCACAATTCTGGAACCCCCAGATGTGGTTGTTAAACAATCTCCGGGGTCATTAATTAGACACAGAGAAAGGGATGACTGCTAGGAAGAAATTGCAGTTGCCTGTGAACTCGTTGCCATCATGACCATGACTATGGGGTGATGATCATGACTATGAGGTGGTGGTGTGGATTTTGTCACATCAGAAGTGCTTTACAGTCATAAAGCACCTTTCCAAAGCTGCCATAACTTCAAAACGTCAATAAGCAAGGACTACCTGGAGGATCTTCCTTCTGATTTCATCTCCTGGAACTCAGACAAAACCTCTAAGTTTCTGTAGACAGCTTGCTGCATTTCAAAAACAGGAATACGGTTGGAGACAGACATGGAGAAGGTGGAGTTTAGAGTATGGAGAACTATACTTAAGTCTTGATTAATATTACCTCTTCTCCTAACAGGATTAGCCCCTGTAATATTTATAGATGCTTGGAAAAGAACTGTATTGAAAAAATTATATCCTCAATTTACTCTCAGTGGAACATAACCAGGCAACACCACTCATAAAACAATACCCTGTTTCCCCTTAAAATAAGACATCCCCTGATTATAAGCCCAATCGGGCTTTTGAGCACATGTGCTCAAAGGGCAAATATACTTTTAGACATTCTCATGCACTTCCCTCATCTTTGCTAGATGAAAAATATTGGAATTTTAAAAACTATTTTACATTCATGTAGTAAGAGACAAAGTAGAAAGGATGGATTACATTCTTCTTTATTGTACATACTATAGAGATAATCAAAGCTTGCTCATTTATTCATTACTTTCTACAGCCATTTATTACTTATTAATAATTAATCTTGTTAGTTATAATGTAGCCAACTATAGCAGATTATGCATCAGGAATTGATAGATAGTAAGAGTTAATTAGGCCAGAAATTTTCTACACTTGCAACTTGGTACTTAATTGTCTTATTATAAATATTTTAAAATATCAAACAATCATAGAATCATGGAGTTGGAAGGGTCCTTAGAAATGATTGCGTCCAATCCTCTGTTCAAGACAGAATCATCAAATCATTCAACAGTTCCCTGAAAACCTCCATGGATGGATTACCCATAACTCCAAGCTTTTCCACTGCTTAAAATCTGTCCTACTTTCCCAATTCCTTCATATTTTAAATAGGATCTCCCTCTACAAAGTTTCTACCCATTGGTTCTTGTCCTTCCCCTTGGGCACTAAGAAAAATAAATCCATATCCTTTTCCTTGTTAATATTATTTTACCTTGATTAGACTATCTCTAGGTTAATTTAAAGATACATCCAGATTATTTTAAATTACTTAAGACAAGCTCAGTAAATTTTATTTGATTAGTGGATTTTAGAATTATAGAGCTTAATTTTTTTTGGATTTTTGTGCTATGCTGTAATATACTATACAAATATAATAATGTATTGTTTTACCTTTATATACTAACTTGTAGTTTTTCATTTATGGATTGATTTACACTTATTTTATGGCAAATGTGTTTCAGGCTATTCACTTTTAATACTTTCAATTAACACTGCATTAATTTCATATTGTCTACCTTATTGAGTGATGGTGGCACAGTGGTTAGTAGTACTGCAGGCTACTACTGCTGACTGCTGGCTGCCTGTAGTTCAGCAGTTCGAGTCTCACCGGCTCAAAGTTAACTCAACCTTCCATCCTTCCGAGGTCGGTAAAATAAGGACCCAGATTGTTGGGGGAAATATGCTGACTCTGTAAATTGCTTAGAGAGGGCTGTAAAGCACTGTGAAATGGTATTTAAGTCTAAGTGCTATTGCTATTATATTTTATGCTGGTCAAAGACTGAAATAAATGAATTGAATTAAACTGAACTGAACTGAATAAAAGGATCAACATGTAAGATAAATGAACTAAAACATAATTTTACAAATATTAGATCAGTCTTCACTACAAAGTTGTAAGCTATGTATTCTCATCCTCAGCTTGTAGAATGGAAGTAGAACTTGACAGAAACAAGTCTCACCATTTTTGTGCATGTCTGCCCAGGTAAGATCTCAACATGCAACTCCTCTCTTATAACCTAACCTGATACAGGTTATGCTTTTCCAGTTACCCATTTCTTATGTAAATGTATTTCAAGCTGAAGCCTTGAGAGTTGCTTTGTAGAGTGAATCGATCCTTCTTGCAGGAATCCATTATTCATCAGTTTCCAAATGTTCTCCAGAAGATGCAGACCTTGGTGGGTTTTCAGAACACCAACAAGGTTGGTGCTGAACAGGCAGAGCCTGATTCCAAAGGAGAGGGGTAGCTTCAGAAAAACCACACTCTCGGTTCCTTGGTGTTGGCGGTCCTGCAAACATGAGACTCAGTTTGATACAGATGTGACACCACCTTTCTGTTCCTTCCTTCTAGAATAAAGTCAGTTAAAACGGGAAAAATAAAGGATTTTTGTAAAAAATAAATTGTATGTGCACGTAGTTGAAAATAGTTTCTTGTGTTTATAAAAGTGCACTTTGTAAAATAACATCATAAAAACTCAACATTCATAACTGCAAAGCTGCTTTTTAAGAGAGGATTTTTTTTAAAAAAAAATAATCATATAGGGGTTTATCAAAGAAGTATCGGCATAAAATAAGTCTCTTTTCTTATTCATTGGTGGCCTACTAATTAACACCTTTAGTTCTGCAGATGAAGATGTTCCAAATTATTAGAAGTGGAGAGAAAATGCCTATATACAAAATATAATTTTACTACACATATTCATAAACCAGTATTTTCAATTGCTCCTTCACTTGCCTATGGAAGCATAGAGACCAGCAACACAATGGGCCTTGTTAGTGGCAATCAACCTTCTGATGATGTTGCATATGTTTTTCTCCCCAGGATAATCAGATTTGATCATGTAACCAGTGAGAAACGGCAGATATAATTTATTTCATTTAAATCATATTTTCTACTTTTAGAACAACAAAGACCATTTGAAGCACAAAAAGAGCATGTTATTCCAAAAGGTCTTGTCACTGATTTGTTATTACTTTTTTTTTTTAAAGTAGTAAGCAGTTCATCCACCCCAAAATGTATTTTCAAAATGCTCAGCAAATCTATCAGGGATTCTGGTGATCATTCTGAAATGAATAGATGAAATCTTTAATTTCTTTAAATTAAAGAAATCTTTAATCTTTTAAAAAAAATATTCTATACTATAGTCCCCAGCTATTTAAATTCTTGTAAAAAAAAAAACCTTTATTTTTTCCAACTCTGTTACTTCCTTGTTATAAAACCTTGTATGACTTAACACTACATATGAGAAAGCTAGGCAACATTTGTTTTGAAAGATGTGCTATTCTGAACTAGTGTACTGAATAAATTATACAATCCCAATAATCAAATTAAAAGATCAAAACCAAGGCAAAGACAATATGAGTTTCCTCCTCCTCCTCCTCCTTCTTTTTTGGCTTGGTCAAATATAAATTTTATTTCGATCCCTGGAGTGTGTTCAGTGCTGCACTAAGGTTTTGAAATATGCAGTACTAGGAACAAACCATTAACCTCATGGAACCAGGAGACACAGCATGAGCAGCAATCAGCAGCATATGATGTGTTCCAAGCTCTGTGAGTCAATGGTTTAATTAAACAAGATTTGCATGTGGTGTGTAGATCACATGCTGTGAAACAACTTGAGGCCAAGGCTGGCGGTACAACATTTCAAGGGACTTTGGTTAACCTTCTATCTGCCAGCAATGGCCAAGGGAAAACAAATGGTGTTACTGCGAGAGATAGCAGCTTCAAACGATAAGAGCAATATGCAATGCCCAAGCGATACCCTCAGGGTTGACTGATGCCTTTGGGAGGATCTGCAAAGACTGAAGCACTCAGGAAAGCAACTTAGTACCTTGTTGTAAAAGGATTTGGAGCTTTGCTCAGAGGACTACCAACTCTGCCTTAGAGTAGCTGTATTCCCACTGTATTCCGTCTGGACAGTTCTGCTGTTTGCAGTTGGACAGAAATGGCTCTCCATAAGGTGGAATTATAATGCACCTGTCTGGTTTGTAACACAATCCATAATAATTCATACTGTTTTAAAGGTAATAGAAATAAAAGAAAAGACAATGGATAAATATAATATAATATAACTTTATTGTCATTGTACGTGTATACACAGTATACCCATACAACAAAATTCACTAAACACCCAAAGACCAGGTCCAACACACATAACAATCCCCAAACACACTCCCACCCACCACAATTCCCCACCCCTAAACCACCCAAACATTCACACAACAGACCAAGTAATACTGTCCAACAGCTCACTAATGGTGGCCCTTTTGTTCATTGTTGAGTGCAATTATAACTCTGGGATAAAGATGAACTAAGATGTAGTTACTTTGACCAGAAGTTTTCTGGAAGTATTCGGTTATTACTATTCATCCCTAGGTGATATGAAAGACTTCACTGCTGGTGGAAAGTTCTCACCAAAGGATTTTTCCCCCCAGGATTTGATATCAGCCCATCTGTGCCTGTTGCTGCCACCTTCAAACAGCAAATGTACTGTTTCCTATTAGGTCTGCAAAGCAAACTTGCACCCACCAAGAGCTTTAATCTTTCAGTCTTTTTCTTATTTCTGTCCCTATTCACAAGCACTTTCTTCACTTCTAAAATGGTTCTGTTCTGTACCATTCAGATTCAAGACTTGAGGGAGAGAGGGAGAAATGAATCATATTCTTCAGCTTCGATGAATTTTTCCATTCCAAATATTCCAGAGAATTCTTTAGCTCTCTTAAGGAAACCAGCTAACCAGATCACATTTATTACGGCACGCTTGTAGGCTTCTAAGCCCTGTCAACAGCTTTTGCTAACACTGTTCACTGACTCTTAGATTTTGTTTGCTATGTACTAAAACATATTCCTGATATCTGTCAGCTCTCATGACTTGTTGACCTCTCTTTCCTGAACACAAAAAATGCCAGATCGTATTAAGAAGCTGTAGGGGTGAAACAGCATGTCATGTAAGGAAATCTTTCCACAAACAACATTCACTTAAAATCATCACCATAAACGATCTTGGATTTTAATTCAGTGACAAAAGCCACAAGTCACCACTTTGCTGCTTTTATCATTTTTAAAATAATAGCTACCTTCCATTCAGATAAAGACCACTTTACACAGGGTGGAGACACTTTTACCAGCTCTTTTGTTAGATTAAAAAAGAAGAAACTTCATCTTCCTTGCCCAGATTGGAAGAGAAGAAGAAGGACCAGCTTCTTTGATTATTCTGTTTAACAAGGAGACGGAGATTTTGTAGCAAAGGGATAGATGATGTCGAAGGATTTGTGATTTCCCATTCCACAGGCAGTATGCATTATATAGATTAAGCTACATTTTTACAATTAAAACACACACACAGAGTGGGAGAAGGTGAGAGAGGGAGGGAGGGGGGGGAGAGAGAGAGGGCATTTTTTTCTGCCATCTAACCATGAGATCTCTAGGCTGACAGAAAATCTCAAACAACTTATTGATTACCTGGTTAGCAAATTTGCAGATGACACAAAGCTATAACTGTAACTAATACTTTAAAGGAGACAGTGAAGGCTTTTTTTAAAAAAAAAATCTAAATAGCCTTGAGCAGGCATTGAAAAGAGCAAAATGGAAATAACAAGGAGAAATAAAATGTTCTGTATCTTAATAGGTAAAATTAAAGGAACAGCTATATGAGTAGAGCGTTATGGCTTGACAGTTGTACGTGAAGAAGATCTGAGTGTCATTGTTGACCACATGGTAAATATAAGCTAACATGGAGCTGTTAAAAAAAAACTTAGCTATGTTAATAGGAGCATAAAGGCTAGAAGTACCTTGCCCTGATCAGGCCCCATTTTAAATTCTGTGTCTACCACTTTGAAGAATATGAAAATGGAACAAGTTCAGAAGACTAATAAAATAGTGAATGATCTGGAAATCAAGCCATATGTATGACAAACAATGAAAGGAACTGGGTATGTTAAGTCAATAGGAGAGACAATGGAATGGAGATACAATAGTCTTCAAATATCTAAGATACAGTCACATAAAAGAAGGAATGAAGTTGTTCTCTATTGTCCCAGAAGGCAGTATCAGAATCTATGTATTAAAACTACAAGGAAGTAGTTTGAGGCTAGAAACTTATGACTCTATGCTTCCTGATTACGAACTATCAGACAGTGGATCGGGTTGCCACATGAAGTTCTTCTTCACAGCAGATGTCCAAACAGATGTTAGGTGTTAGGCTTTCTGTCAGGGTTACAATAGTGAAATCTGCATTGAACAGGGGCTGGATTCAGTGATCACTCTTCCAATGTTATGATTTCCTGAAATAGTCACCACATAGTCAGTTATGAATATTTTCTTCATTGTAGAAAAATGGCTGACAATCAGGCTGGACCTTTGATCAAACTGGGCCTGTCATGATCTCCACATTTCTTTAGAAATATTATATTGGTGATCCTAGGTGATTGGTCCTAGGTGATTGGAGTTGGCATGTAAGATCTGTTAGCAATGTTGCATACCTAGAATTTTTTAAAAAATTGGGTTTATTTTGTTATCTTGGCAGTATGTTCATTCATGACTTATTTCACCCTCAAATGCATCCATGTTTAAATCTATGCTACCTTGATGATAAGGGAAAGAAAGAAAGAAAGAAAGAAAGAAAGAAAGAAAGAAAGAAAGAAAGAAAGAAAGAA
>WNWU01000001.1:21843396-21865291 GCA_012654045.1 Ptyas mucosa
GAAAGAAAGAAAGAAAGAAAGAAAGAAAGAAAGAAAGAAAGAAAGAAGAAAGAAAGAAGGAAAGAAAGAAATCCAAGACAGATTGAGCAATATGCTGTGTAAAATCTCTGCCACAAAGGAAACTCTTGCTGATGATGAAACGTATCTTGCGTATAAATCTTAGAAAAATGTCTTCCTGAAAACCTGTGTTCTTCTAAGCAGGCTTCATTACAATGGAGAAAATGCACAGAAGTGGCAAAGAAAAGCTGCTAAATGACAGGTAATAGTAATAAACCTGTCTCATTACTGGCTGCTGATTATCTAAGGGAGCACTCTAGTGTAAGAATCCCCAAGCATTACAGAAAATTAGAGGAAATATGTATAACAGCTTAATTTGTCTAGAAGTGGTTATGGCTTGGCTGGTTGTGGCATTTGGAACACTTTAGCTAACAATGCTCATAATAGGCTCCTAATAAGAATGATGTCATTGTTCAAAATACTTGGTTTGATTATGAGCCAGGGCTCCTTAGTTTAAACTACTTTCTCTGTTCATAATTAAGACTGAGACAAGGTTTTGCTCCAACGGTCATCCCTCTGTCTGCATAGTCAACATTATCAGAACAAGCCAGGGATGTTGGCAGCTACTCCTGAATCATGCCCAGAACTTGCTCAACATCATTCCTCACATTTCTCATTTAGAAAGGCTCCATTTTTCTTCCTGGCTCCAGGCTTTGCATCTCTGGCTTGTAGCATAATTGATTGATTATGGGTCCTCAAGTCATCTTGGACTCCTAACAACCACATAGATGGATTTTCTCCATGAATGTAGCATAATGGAAAGTCTGTATTTTCATTTTCTGTTAATAACTTGTATCATCAATGGAATTGATGTGGTCATGTGGCCGGCATGACTAAACGCCAAAGGTGCATGGAACGCTGTTACCTTCCCACCAAAGGGCTCCCTATTTTTCCACTTGCATTTTTTACGTGCTTTCGAACTGCAAGGTTAGCAGAAGCTGGGACAAGTAACAGGAGCTCACCCTGTTACGCGGTACTAGGGATTCGAACCTCTGAACTGCCAACCTTTTGATGGACAAGCTCAGCATCTTAGCCACTGAGCCACTGAGTCCCTATTAAATTATTATATAGACACCATATTTTACTCTTAATATGCCAGGATTTCCAAAACCCGAATTTTATTGTAATTATACAGTATAGTCTCCATCAAAACTATGTATAATAATTTTATTTCCAATAAAATTGGAACACCAGAGACTGTTGTTGGTTTCATGTAAGAGAAGGATTTTAATTTCTGAACGTTCATTCTGGAGCTACTTTCATTGTTAAATGCCAGCCAAAAAATCTGCAGTGCTTTCTCAATATTCTCAGAGTGCAATCTGTGCGTTGCTTGAGGATGCTAGATGGCCATATAGTGTGCTTTCGCTGCTAGCAGCCAATTTGCAAGAAAGGCAATAATATAAAAATTGCTATTTACACTGAAACAAGTGGTGCACTCCATTATCGCTCAACACTGAGGTTGTTAGGAGGATGGTAAATCAATAATCTGTTCTCATTCGGTAACTTCATGCACCATCAGCTTCCATCATTTTAATGCTTGTTTCCCCTTTCTGCTCAACCTTTGCTGCCAGACCAACTGCTCAAGCAAGCAAAAAGGTGTTCTACTGGATACTTTTGGCATGGGAACAGAATTTGCCTTGGGGTCTTCAGCAGTAATAAAGAGTGAAAAGAGAGAATAGAGGTTTTGAATAAGTAGATTTCTTACTGTGCACATCTGTGAGCATTTCACATTGAAAAAAAAGTTTGTACGGTAATTTTTTAGCTACAGCAATCATACAGTCTCTTAGCTCTGTTTTTCTAACATTGCTGCTCATTAGTAGTTTCTCTCCATTGGGTGCTCAGTTGGTAATTCTGAAATAAAGTTGATGAAAAATAGCCACAAGAGTAATTCAATTTCCAGTTCACGTTTATGACTCCTAAAACATATATAATCAAGATGACTTTTGGACTTCTTGCTTTCAATATCTAGGTCTTCTCTCTTTACTCTGAATTCATCTCTTCCCATTTTGTTTTCTATTTAAAGAGTAGGAGAAACAAATACGCAAATGATACTTTGGGATCTATGCTTTTTTTAAAAAAAAACTCATATGTTTCCATTGCCAATTGTAAAAATTGAGTGCTTTCAAATTGTACGTTTATTCCACCTTGGAATGAAATTCTGTTGTTAAAATAAGTAGGCCTCCACTAATTATAGAAACAGTTAATTCCACTTGAAGGAGAAAGAGAAGGAGAAGTATTTACAATCTTGATGAGATAATTTTAGCCTTTCTGGACCTATTGCTTAGTGCTTTCCAGGTTTTGGAAGGGATCCCAAAGGATGCAAGGAACTATATGCAAAAAATGTGTAAAACACTCAACAGGGATAGCTGCTTAAATAGTATCGATGACATGAAATGGCAAGAAAGAGCCAATCTGATGTTACAGTTAAGGCATTACACTAGAAACTGAGAGCCCATGACGTCTAGTCTCACCTTAGATTCAAAGCCAGCTGGGTAATTTTGGGGCAGTCATACTCTCTCAGTTTCAGGAATGGCAAACCACTTCTGAAAACTGCAGACTTGTCCAGATAGTCACCAGGAGTCAAGACTGATACACACACACACACACACACACACACACACAATGCAAGAAGGGGGGGGGGGAAGCAAATCAAAGCCACTAAATATTACAAGAATCCTCTTCCAACTGCCACAAGATCTGGGCTCCTGGCTACATACATGTTTCTAACTCAACAATTGTGCTTGAAATAGAGGACCTGACTGACTTTTCTTTTTGAAATGTCCAAACTGGAGAAGTTGCCACTGACATTTGGTCTTTTTAGAAAGGTCAGCTGTGACTGTAATTTTCATCTACTTTTATCAAGATTGACAATTTAGAAGCAATATTTTTTTTCAGAAAAATCTATGTCATGTGGAAATTTTTCCAACACTTTATTTTAAATGTTGATAAATAAACAACTCTTTCATGAAAATATTACCGTATTTTTTGGAGTATAAGATGCACCGGATTATAAGACACACCTTAGTTTTTGGTGAGGAAAATAAGAAAAAAGCTGGTTGGCAGGTGGCTCGGCCTCCCGGAATACCCCCAATCAGCTGTTCACAGAGGTGAAGTTTAGCAACAGGTTCCTTGGTTGTGAGCTCTGTGCCTTGCTTATTTTGCTTTTTTTTTCTGCCTCTGAAACTTCTGAAAGTCCATTTCAGAAAAAACTTTTTCCTGCCTCTGAAAGCCTCCAAAACAGAGCTTCAGAAAAAAAGCCCATGAAGGTCTGCTTGGGGGCTTCTTTTCTGAAGTTTTGTTTCTGATGCTTTTTCCAGCCTCTGAAACCTCCGTTTGAGAACCTGGGCAGGCTACAGTTTCATCCAAATGCACCCAGATTTTCACCCTCTTTTTGGGGGGTGGGGGAAAGGTGTGTCTTATACTCTGAAAAATACGGTACTTTGGAAGAAATTTCATTCAGCTTTGGTGACCTAAGCCATTTGTTGATGTCAAAAGATTATCAGAGATAGTTATAGCTGCGTTTGGGTGCTAAAATGAACAGAAGGTGGGAGATTTGCCAGGATCAGTCTGTGATAAAACTGATGTCTTATTCATCAACTCTAAATCCAAATCCCATGAAGTAGCTTGTCACCTCCCTAATTTCAGATGTGCTCAGATTAACTGTAGCTTTGAAAAGACATGAGCACACATTTATATTTCTGTGCAAGCTTGAAGTCTATCAGTAATACAGGCCAGATTGCAGTCTTAATCTGGATGCTTACAAACCGGAAAGTTAACATAATAATAATAATAATTTTAAAAATTCGTTATATAAATGGCCTGATGGCCTGGCAGCTCAATCTTCTTCTTGCAAGTGGGTAAACAAGCATTCTGTAAGCAAGAATGCTTACATTAGCTCAGTAGTCTAGACAATACCATAATATGTTGTGCTTTCCTGCACTTGACACAACCTTTGCATACATATTCATATGAAGATCTGCATGTGTACCACTTGGCACTTGCATATATAGCTCCAAAACAGAAGAAGGAGAGGAAGAGGAGGAAGTATCTGTCACCTTTACCACATCAACAATACACATTGCAAGCACATTACATGAGATTGTGAAGGATGAGTGAATCCCAAAGCCAGCCTTTCTCCAGAAGAATGGCAAATAATCATACCCATAGGAAAATAGGGATGTGAGGTCGATTCTTGATCTTCGCAACATTTCCCAGAGGAATGAGGCCAAAGATTCTTCCATAGTCCTCCAGCTTGCAGAATTTTATGTTTTATTTGTACATTAGTACAAATAACTAAGAAACAATAACCTTAAATATCTGAGTGGCTTCTGTAATTTTTACTGACTGTCATAGCATAAATTCTTCCTAGATCAGTGGTGGCGAACCTTTTACTCACCGAGTGCTGAACAGGTACATGCTTTGTGTGCTTTGCGCACACAGGTGCTATCTGTGCTGATGCACAGCTCCTCCCCCTGAGCTGCACATGTAACCCCACCATCTGTGCAGGCACATGGCTTTTGTGCATGTCCCCAGTGTGCTGCACACAAAATCACATAATCTGGGCATGTGCTCAGGTTTCGTGCGGCTCCCTCATGCGCTGCACACACACTCGTACCATCTGTGCATGTGCGCAGTTTTCACGTGTGCAATGCACACACATGAACAACCTCTATGCATGCATGTGACGTGCGCAAGTACTCTCACTCGCATACGCAAATGCGTGCACATGTGCAGGAGAGCTCCAAAGACCAGCTGGATCCCCTGAATTGCACACATGTGCACCAGAGGCCCGAACACCAGCTGGGTCACGTGCACATGTGCAGCTGCAGGTGAGTTGATGACAGCTCGCGTGCCCGGAAAGATGGCTCTGCGTGCCACTTCGGGCACGCGTGCCATAGGTTCGCCATCATGGTCCTAGATGGATATGCTCAAAAGAATAGGACCAGCATTATATATGTTAGAGTTATGTCTGTAAAGAGTTGGGAAAACAGTTGCTGCCTCCTAGATAGCCCGTAAATACCCTTCTTCTTTGCTGTTATAGGTACTCTATTAATACATTGCAAAGGGATAACTGAAACAAATCTGTGAATTGTAGAAGCTCAAGCATTTGTGGGTCGGTCTGCAGTTCTACTGTTAATGAAGAAAAAGTACTGCCTTCCAAGACTTTATCACACTCATTTGGATTTCTTTGAATGGTGGTCTGATTGGTTAGGAACACCATTTAAATTTATGTATAGTCAAATCAAGGAAAATGGAGAAACGAAGCTACCAGTCAGAATCCTGCACATTGAATCAAAACATTCCCCTTATAGTACACTAACATAATCAGTGATTTAAAATGCTTCCCCCTAAATCAGTCAGGGAATGAAGATAACCTAATAGGCAACGAAAGTCAGTTGCAGCTCTTTAGATCCCACAGAAGCTAAATTATACCAAGTTATCACTGATTGTCACCTGCTATTGCTTAGGAGGCCCATCTATGCAGAAGCTCATTTCCACAAACATATGCCACCTGGATGAAAGGGATGTTGCACCTGTATCCCAAGCTACCCACTGAGGCCACATTTGCATAGCTTCACTTAGAAAAGAGATGACAGTGCTGAGCAACAGCACAGGGTGCTTTCTGTTTTTACTGCAAAAGGTAACACTATTTTTATATCACAACATTTTTTTAGACGGAAGAATAAGGGCCTTTCCACAGAATATCAACACTGCTCATTTTAGTTCTTCTCTTATGCCTGCCCTTAGTCTAGAGTGTATTTTCTTAATCAAAGTTCTTGCCCTTGGAAAAACATTTGTATACCGTTGATGACATATCTGATTCCTTAGTTCTCAGGAACTGCTGCATAATCAGTCTTCCAGGTGGCTTTATCAGCCTCTTGCTAGAAATAACTTGCTTAAGTTCCACAAATAATTATTCCATTCAAAAATCCAAATATTTTAATTCATTTGCTTCCTCTTCTCATGCAGAATTTAGCAATTTAATAACCAAGAAACACAAAATAACTATAATCTCATTTTTTAAAAAACCCAATATTTTAGATTACTGTTACTAATAGCGCTTTTATTCTAGCTATATTGCCATTTTGCTCAGTAGACTTTCTTCACTTGTTTTTGATGTTGTTAATGACCTGCTAATTATGTATCTTATTAAATTTTAGTCATTCCATCATGATGCACCTGAGTCTCCAACTGCTCTCAGTTTGTGACACGTAACAATTTCAGGTGATCAAGGCAACAGTTTTGGGGGAATGCTAGTCTAAGATGCCTAACAGGGGATTAGATGTGGCTTGCAAAGCAAAGTTTTGTGGTTCCCAGAGGTCCTACCAACATATAATCAGTTGTATTTTCATATGAATTGTTAAGCATACAGAACATCACAATATTTCAAGTTAAAACCGAGGCAACTCATACATCAAATACCACTTTCTTGATGCCTCGTAGTCTTTTATAGTATGTGGATTTGAATCCAATGATTGAATTTGAATGAACAAGGGAAAATATTTATATTTGAGCAATACACTCTCAGACTTGAGTTTAAATTTAGAGTTCAGTTCCTGAAATTGAGACTATTGTCTAGTTAAAAATCTCTATTAAAAATCACGAGAAACCAGAACACTCTAAATCGATTAGCAAAATTTTTTGTGAGGTTCGGAATCTCCAGCGAACAGATAAATAAATTGAGTGTTTCATCTCTTTCACTGAAAACCCAGGGAAGTGCCTTGGCATGGAAAATCATTTACCAAGTAAGACTTTTGTGACTGACTGGTTAAATATAACTGGCCTTGAGGAGTCATAAACACTATGTAGCAGGTTTTACTATTAAAAATCAAGGTGTTTACTCTAATTATGCAGTTATAGTCTTCTTTTACCACATTCTCTCTATGCAGGGAAAACAACCTGCATTGAAGTATCATGTGTGAAATATCACACATCAGGTTTGATTGCTTCTAATTGCAAAAGTGCAGTCAAATTTGTTTCCAAAAACCTAATGGTATCTAGAGAAAAGTGAATTTGCAATATATCTATAAAATATATTGCAATGGGGAACAGTTCCGTTTTTGTACCCAGATCATTATTTTGCCATTTTGTAAGGAAGAGGGCTATTTTGTTGTACCTCCTGCCAAGTACTCCTAGGTCCTTGATACACACACACACACACAAAGACAGATTGGCTATCCTTGCATGAGCAAGGCATTTGTTACAAAAACCCTGGTGGTACAGTGGTTAAAATGCAGTATTGCAAATAAACACTGCCCACAGCCTGGAGTTCAATCTTGATGGGGCTCAGGGTTGACTCAGCCTTCCATCCTTCCAAAGTTGATAAAATGAAAACCCAGATTGTTCAGGGCTAATATGCAAATAATGCTTACATTGTAAACTGCCTGGACAGTGTTATAAAGCCCTATGGGGCAGGATATAAGTCCAAGTACTGCTATTAAAAGGATCAAATTATTCAGATAATTTATTCTTTATTAATTTCAATCAAATCTTTATGCAGAAGCAAAGTTCCTATAATCAGGCATCATAAAAATACATATCTGTAAGGGATATTTTTAAAAAAGAAGTGTAAACATTGGCAATTCTTTATTGAATATACTTGAAAATTTTTTGCCTTATTTTCTTCCTTGATTCAATAAACTGCTTATCATAAAAGTAAGTAAAGGTTTCCCTGTCCAGTTGTGTCCAACTTCATGGAATGGTGCTTATCTCTGTTTCTTAGCCAGCGTTGTTTGAAGACATTTCCATGGTCATGTGGCCAGCATGAAGATACGCCGAGGCATGTGGAATACTATTATCTTCCCATCAAAGTGGTATGTACTTTATCTATTTGCATTTGCATACTTTCAAATTGCTAGGTGGGCAGGAGCTGGGGCAACTAATGGGAGCTCACCCTGTCACATGGCACTCGGGTCTCAAACCCAGGCTGTCAACTTTCCAACTGACAAGCTCAATGTCTTTAACTATTGAGTCACCGTGTACCTATCATAGAAGAACAAAAATGTCATTGCAAGTTCTAGCTGACCAGTAGCCTATATTCTTTGATTTGTTTGACAGGGCAGATATTATTTGAATTACACTCAGTATGTCCAAATCATATCAAGAGAAACTTAAAATTAAGTTGACTGCAGTAGCCATTTGTTACTTCAGAAATGTGTGTGGTGAAACAAGAAGAGATAGGGTCAAGAATAAATAGATGCTGAATGAATACAGATTGAATATAAAAGCAAATGATCAGTGTAAAAGCATATTGAAATGGTCTAGTCATATAGAGAGAATAAATAAAAATGGTATTTAAAGTAAACATATAAAAGAGAAAACTGAAAAAGTATTGGTTGGATAAAATTGATGATTTCTCAAAAAAAATTTTTAATAACAATGTAAGAAGTATGCTGTGGACATGGTGGATGCAAGGATGATTTGCAAAAATGCAAAAGTATGGTGAATAAAATAAATTTAAACTTAATTTCTTTATAGCTTATCTTCTAGCTTTAATTTCTTTAATCCACTGTCTTTTTGCATTTTGCATAATATTCCTACTCCAAAACAGAATAGTGTATGAAAGTTCCAATTAGAAGTGAAAAGTCTATAGTCATTCTATTGATCAGTTAATGAATAAAACTACCTTGAGCAGCTCTTGATGCAGAAGTAGATTTAGATTGAGCTTCCAAACTATAACTATTAGTATTTTCATGCTCATGTCAAATTCAAATTGTGGTGATTTTAATTTTTTGTAAACTCAGCTTTTTAAAAAAATCAGTTCCATTTATAGACCATGAATATATATTCCAAATAGCAACTCATATTTCAAAACATTCAGATTCCTACAAAATATATAGAATTGTATGGAGTGTGCTTTTCAGATCTTCTAATTAATAATGGCATACAAGCCCTGCTATTTTGCACTTTCCTAATAGGAGTTGTAATTTACTTCTAGCATAGTATAGCTCACAATTTCTTTAATTATGCATGCCATTTAACAAATTTAAGTAGGAAACATCACTATCAGCAAGTTACGGTGGGATGCGAAAGTTAGTTGCAATTTATTTATGGTGAAAATCATGCATATTCAGCTACACGTTTCATGCATGAAGTTAATACACAAAATGAATAGTCATACTGAAAATGTTGAAAATTTTTAAAAAGTATTTGAGCAATTATTTCCCCAAGTTAGTGCTTATTTATGATGTACTCTATAGCTCTCAAAAGGGAGGGCTATCTCTCAAAAATTGTTGAATATCAAGTTCTTCACCACATTTTACAAAAACCTGTCTATAGTTGTAAAAAATACCTATCTACAGATTAGCATATGCTAACTATAGTAGAATCTTGTCCGACACCTTGAAATATAACTATACTGAAGTAAGGAGGAAGAGCAGGAGGAGGTGGAAGAGGAGCAGGATATTTATTATGCAGGATTTTGACTATAATGACATTTACTTATAATGGAGGAACAGACAACTTTTTAAAATCTGAGGCTGTACTTTGTCCCCCAGCTAGTTGGCAAGCTGCCAAAAAATCTGTGGTGATGCACTAGGAGGAATGGGACCAAATGTTTTGTTCCCATTTTTCATTTAATTTGATGGATTGGAGAGTGGGAAGAGGGCCCATTCACTCCCTTAACAGCCCTTCAAATTGAACAAAATTACACCTCCGAAAATTGGCTGGGTTACTGCTGTACTTGCATGGATCAACTGTAGGGTTTGCCAGGCTGCCCATCTCTACATTAATGGCGGTCTGTACAGGGGATGTTTGCCGAATGCATAGTCAAGACAGAAACAGATGTTACAGAAACAGATATCATTGGAAGTACGAAATTAATTGGTTGAATCTTTTGATATATACAAGGAGCTGCTTCTCTAGTTGGATTTAGAGTTGCCCTGTATAGTACAACTCACCATGGCCAACTCACTGCTGCCAACTTGCTATGGCCAACTTGCCATGAGACACCTCACCATAGCCAACTGGCCATGGGACAAGTGGCCGCAGGACAAGAATTACACTAATATCGAAGAAAGGGTGGAATAGAATCATTAAAGAAAGATGCTAAAGGAGGGACAAACTGAAATGTGAATGACGAAAATTTAAATAATTTTTAAAATTAATTTAAATAATTAAATTGAATTATTGAATTGTCCTGTGGTGAGTTATCCCATGGCAAGTTGACCATGGTAAGTTGTCCTTCAGTGAGTTGGTCACGGTGAGTTAGCCAGGGCAAGTTGGACGGGGCTATCCATTCCACTGAAAATATGAACTGTATATTTTAAGCATTCTTATAGAATATCTATCACGGGATCTATGCTAGAACTTTTTGTTTCTAAGGCACCATTGTGTTGGATCCTTTTTAACTACAGTTCTGGTCTGGGAACATATATTAATGAATGCATAATAATATCTACTATATTTATAATTACCACACATAACAATACATAATATTTTAATTGTTGGAGAACCAGTTCCAACAAATGCCAACTATATACTGAAATTGTGAATAGAGTAAGAAGTCTGTTTATTTAAATATACATAGGGGTGGACATGCACATGGGCATCTGTGTATTGTGTACACATGAAGACAGACACGTATGGTGACTTTATGCTTCCATACCACTGCTGCAAAATGGAGATTATTTTACAAAACATTTTTTTTAAAAAAAGTAGACTTCAATAAGGACAACTGTTGTAAAAGAAAGGACTAGGGGAGGCATGATAGCAGCGTTCCAATATCTCAGGGGTTGCCACAAAGAAGAGGGAGTCAAACTATTCTCCAAAGCACCTGAAGGCAGGACAAGAAGCAATGGGTGGAAACTAATCAAGGAGAGAAGCAACCTAGAACTAAGAAGAAATTTCCTGACAGTTAGAACAATTAATCAGTGGAACAACTTGCCTGCAGAAGTTGTGAATGCTACAACACTGGAAATTTTTAAGAAGATGTTGGATAATCATTTGTCTAAAGTGGTGTAAGGTCTCCTGCCTAGGCAGATTGTTGGACTAGAAGACTTCCAATGTCCCTTCCAACTCTGTTATTTTATTTGTCTGAAATTAACACTTAAAAATGTGGCACCTACCCAGTGCATAACAATAAACCAGAGATTACAGTAAACGTGATTGGCCCAACATTAAAATACTACACTCTACTGTCTCTCAAGCTCTTTGAAAAGATTTTGGAAGATGTTTCAGTTGATACTAAACTACTGAAAATTCTTAAAAAAATACTCATTAATGTATATCCAATATTATGTAAATGCTGACCTTTATTTATTTTGGTTCTAATAAAAAAAAAGAGTGAGGTGGTATTTTCCTTTAATAATTATTAATAGTGGCATTTTAGAAAAATAGTTGTCACACAGAGTAATAAATAGGGTCCTACAACCGTTATTTTTGCAACTCCATAATATGAACCCAATGTCACTGACAAACTCTGTAGTTGAGTAGAGACATGAAGCCAAATCTCATTAATCACTATACCACAGGGGTTACTTTTAATAAATGTATGATTTGCATATGCTACATCTACTCTGAAGTATGCTCCATTGAGAAATGCAGTTGAATGGTTGAGGATCAGAACATCTTACCCATATCTCACCTTTTTCCAGGCCAGGTCTATTCTTCTTCTACTCCATTCTGAGATATAAGCAAGCCAGATATCCAAGAAAGAGCTTTTAAAATTATTGTTCCCAGATTTTAAATTTTCTAAAATTCAGAACACGCCAAGTTTGAAACAAAACTATGGAGGCAGGAAGATCTGTACTCAGGAGTTTATTTAGATGCCACAAGTTTTAAATCACTCCCGTTTACATCCCAAAGCACGGTTTCATTTCCTCCAGTTGAATTATCAGTGGCTTTACAATATGATTTACAAAATGCTTTAATGGCATGATTTACAAATGTCCTTTGAGGATTTTAAAAAACACAGTTTATAATACCATTGTTAAACAATGCAAATATAATCAATACATAGTGTATGTCAAGAGGGAAGAAAGTTTAAAAATGAAAAGCAAAGATGGAGTCCTACATACATTGGGCTGCCTTTGTTTTTCCTTTTTTTCCCCAGTGATAGGGAATTGTTTCTACATTTACATTCATTTTATGCATGAAGGGAATTCACTTCATTGAATTCATTGAAGTAAACAATGCACTGAATAATTCTACTGTGTGCATCAAAGCTACTGGATCAAGGGACATTTTATGTTGCATTGCAGTGTTAACACTTGTATCTGGGTAAATGTTGATGCCCAGTGTAGATTAAACAGTGTATACATAACCCTAGACCTTTCATAATATTAAGTAATATCTCTTTAACACAGTGATTTTTGAAACCTATTTGGAGCCAGATGCTGCCTATCCTTTCTTCCTTATCGGTATCCAAATGAAAGCATCCTCAGTGAAGATGAAAAAAGTAATGATAGCACCCAAGATTGTGCAACGTTCCAACTGGAAAAAAAGTAATGGAACGTTTTGTACACAATAGCTGGAGTGAGATTGTTGTATTAGAGAAATATAGAAAGTCTAATCATAACCACAATGGAGTAATGGTGGGTGAATTTGATGGAACTTGCTGAGATGGGCGAACTGAGTTCTTTGATCAAAGATAAGATAATATCTAAGTTTATTACTGATTGGAAACTATTCTTTGCTTGAAAGAGAAAAAATAGACCTATAAAATATTGTTTTAATTATTAGACAGATTAAATTATAATCTGCCTATAAATTAAATTATAGATAGAAGAGAGTTGTAGCCATAGAGTATGAAGTAAATTTAAGTATAAGTTATTGTATTTATAACTGCTGTAAAAAAAATTGGAAGTTATTTCTTTGCATCTTTTCTTATCTATTTTTCTTTTTTTCCTTTTTTTTGCATTTTTAGCTTTTGCTTTCATTTTTCTTTCTTTTACTTTTAGTCTGAATTCATTTTAAAAACGTAATAAAAATTATACAAAAAAAGATTGTGCAAATTCCCACCTCATCTTTATCCATATGTATGACGCATGTTAAAAGGCAGGTGGGACTTCAATTGCACAGTTGTGGCTGCCATCTTCATTTTTTCAAGCTCTTCCCCTCTCTCCCATCCCAGCAGACAACCCTGTCACACTGACACTCTTTCAGGGGTTTTTTAGGAGTCAGGTTTTTATTTCTTGGTTGCAAACATTATACACTTCTGTGCAGGATCTCGTTCTGAATAGTTCCCCCAAGTTTCATCAAAGATAGTAAAAGGTAATTAAGCAGAATAAAGACCACAAATGCTTTGAAAACAGAGTGACTCAAGACAGGGGCAATAGTGTCAGCAAGCCACCTTCTTTCTGCTTTATAGGAATGTCAGGATGCAACAACGGACTTTTCCCAAAAGGAAGAGAGGTATGAATTTAATATGTGTGTTGGAAACAAGGAAAATTAGCTAGAAGGAAAGATTGTAAACACACTTACAGATGTTATGCACTTACAGATGTTATGCCTGATTTCTTTGCCTTGCCCAATATGCAGCTGAAACCTAGGATTTGCCTACTCCAGCCTTAACCATAGATGTATGTGATGAGGACATGTTTGCATGTCAAAAAGGCCAGACCAAACATTCCTCAAAAAGATCAGGATGATGACAAAAAATTAAATTCATATGAATTGAATTAGAAGTGACCAATTAAAATTAATTGCCTGAAAAGTAAGGCACTGATTTGTAAAATTAATTGCTTCCCCTATTTGCATATACAAACTATTCTCTTTTATACATGGATACGACACCAGATACGTTTAACACACCATAGTCTTCTCTCTTTCTAGGAGAAACCAAGAAAAACCAAATCAAATGAACAGAATGAAGAAGAGATTAGTCCAACTGAAAAGGGCAGGAAAAAAAATTCTCTCTCTCTCTCTCTCTCTCTCTCTCCCTCTCTCTCTCTTTAATTCCTAGCAGATATGAATGATTAAGACTTTAAAATATTCTTCTGTCTTTATGAAATCCATAAGATGCTAACCACTGTTCAAGGGAAACAAGACAAAAACATCCTCTCCGTGGGGGCTTCATGTATTGCGACAGAGTGCCAGTCTCTGCTGTTGCACCTCGAACCTGAGGTTCTAGAAAAATAAGGGGAAAAGGAGACCCTGCATCTGTTCCCTCAATGAGTCAGAAGGAAGAAGCTTTCAACCCTTTTCCAGGCTCTGTTCCAGCCACTTATTTGCATCACTTACAGTAAATGCCTCCACCTCTTGCCTGCCTGCTCACTTTCAACCACGGCTGCATCCCTGTGCTAATATAAGGCAGCCTTCCATTTCAAAGGTAATCATTGTGGAGAGTGGAATCTTTGTATTCCTTTCACTTATATCCAGTGATTATTATTTTTTTTTAGATGTGCCATATTGCATCCTTTAAAGATTTGAAGATCAGGTTCAGCATTGCTTGTGGCTGTGCATCTGAATGTAGGAGATTTGACTTTTCAGTTCCCATACAGTCATACATTGTATAGTACATGCTATGCGGAAGGAGGAGAATTGTGCATGGAAACCAGTTGGATATCAGCAGCTGTCAGTTCTAGGCTGAGACAGGGCTTGCATTAGTAATATCAAAGCTTTACCCCAGCAAAATCACAGCAGTTACCTATCCTTCAAGCTTAACCTTTATGCACAGTTCAAATGTTTAATTACAATTTCGGCCCAAGCTTATGGTTTTCAGTAGCATTTTACAGACAACTAACTTAATACATTACATTTGGGTGAGTGTCAGAAGAGGGATAATAGAGCCAAGGGGGCAATGTATTACACTGAAAGAAAATTGCAACCAAGAGGCTACTACTCTGCCTAATATGATCAACTGAAATTATAGTTAACTGCAGTGACATTTACATCTTTCTTACAACTTGTAACATGGAATAGATGAAGAACTTGTTCATTACATCATTTGTGATGGAGAATGGTAGATGTTATTACACCAAAGCAATTACTCAGGAGAGAGATTATAAACTCAAGTACATTGGTGTAAACAATATGAAAAAAAATCACTTTTCACATACAATCTTGTAAATGTAAAGCCCTTTGATTGCTTTATTGAATGCTACACAATCCTGTATGAATTCCACCTACGTTCAATATTTATTGTTTGATTTGTAAATGACAACATTTTGCTAAACTTAACGTGGCCTGGTATTCTGACTAAGCTCAGGATCGTTGCTGATGAAAACAATATAATTCTCTATTTCTTCTTCTACGCTGGGATTTTGCTGCTAGTTCATTTGTCTGCAAAAGAAAGTGTTTTTTGCCACTTCATTAAACTTGTGACATTATTCCTTCTTATTTATTTATTTTCATAAAGATGGGCTGGGATTCGATTATTTTCAGCCTGTAGAAGTCAAATGTACCCTTGGAATGTTTTACAATGTTTGACAGCTATGAAATATAAGTACTATGCAATTTGACTGTACATACATACATATTTTCATAAATACATCCGACAGGGACCTCCAAACTAAATAGCCAATAATATGAGACAAAACCACAGGCAGCCTTATTTTGTAGAACTTTGATCTAAACCTAAAATAAAACAGGAAATTCCATTGTGATCTTTCTACAAAATTAAACAAATCAATACACTCCATTTTACTGATGGAATAATTTTAATGCATTTGCAAATGATTTGACAAAAAAGGGTGTAATTTACAACACTCAAAACTTTTAACAACCATTGATTTATATGCATTTTACTGTAAAAGTAGAGAGAAGCCTAGCAAGTGTAGTGATAGGTCCCAAAGGCAACTCCCAAATATCTTCCTCAGAGACTTAGATCATTGTCTGTTGTACAAAACTTCCACCTCTTACTTACACTGCATTTATTTGGAAAGTGGAAAATTGCATCAGTTTTCCTCACAAAAAGGATTGTCCCAGTTTAATACTTCAGTTATTGCGAAGACATTCTAAATCCACCGAACAACAGACATTTCCATTCTGTGTAGAACGGGAAGGAAAAGATAAAAAGGAGGAATTAATACTAGTAATACAAGTGAAGAAAATAAATCTTCTCATATGGACACTAACAACCTGAATCTTTAACATGAGCATTTGTAAACCTATTTCTAATGAAAGAGAGATCAAACAACCGTTTTCACTTTGCTGTTAAGATTTTTGTTTCATTCATTCCTAAAGCAAGAATGTTGTGAATTTGCCTTTCTCTACACATATAAGAAATCATGTGACCAAATCCTCTTACACAAAGAACATTGCTAAGGTTATATTTACCTGAATTACTATCTGCAAGAGAGAGAAAAAAAGAATGGGGCATATAATATGATGTCAATCTGGAAAAGATACTCAAAAGGGGAACTTTTTGTAACACATGGATACCAAGTATAGATACCAAGTATCTATGTGTTACTTCATCTTCTGTATAAGGAATGGTACAGCGTTGATACTCTGATTTATATAAATGGAAATAAGGGGAACTGGTAAAATACTCTAAAAGTATAAGTGGTATGAGGCAAGAGGTTACTTGAACTTTTTAAAAAAAATTTTCAATAGAGTGATGATAGAATATAGCTAAATATTAAAAAATTTAGAACAGATAAAGGGAAGTCCTTCTTCATATAACATTCAATGAACATCTGGAATTTGTTATCCCATGATATAATGAAAGCAACTCACTTAGATTGGTTTAAAAGGAAATCGGACATATGAAGGATAAGCATTATGCTATAAAAAGGAAATGCAATTTTATTCTGTTCCTTCATATCTTCCCATAGGGTTAGCTCTTGATTACTTCAGTACAGTTCTTGTGTTCTTATTTCCATGGCAAATTGTCAACAGTAAAGGTGATATATTGTTTCAGTTAACATACTGTCAGGATGGATGCATTATTTTTATGCTCAAGAAGTCAGACAAAATGTACTTTATCTTAAACAATTGCACATGACTATTTTTTCAGAAACATTATTTCTTCTATGCTTCTCTATTGAAATTAATTTAGCTTGCTGGGTTCATTCCACTAAACTTGGGGTGGACAGTTTTGGTTAGGAGCCACATCCAATCCTTAGAACCTTTTAAAGGACAACAAGTTATACAAGATATTATTTTAAAAGTGTATGGGCATTTTTTAGTCTTTGTTTTTCCAGGGTTTTCCTCCACTGTGGAAATAGAAAATAGAGCTGAGTTCAATCTTGTGGATTAATAATGAACATGGGCACAGTCCTTTGGATACAGCATGAATGGCATCTGCTACCTAATCTATCTATCTATATAAAAAAGGATCTATGTATGTATGCATGTTTGTTTAAGCATAACTCTGGAACGTCTCAAGCAATTTTGACCAAATTTGATACACAGATAACTTAGCTCTGGAGTCAAGCACTGTGGGGGTAAGACACCCCTGGTGTGTGTGTGTTCCAGCATAACTCTGGAAAGCCTGGGCCTTTAAGGAGAGCAAGTGCGATGACCTAGAGAGACATTTGTTCATGTCATGTCATGTTCATGTCATGGGAGGTGGAAGGGAGCCTGATTAGGCCCGTACAACAGTAGGCCTATGAAGGGAGCCTGATTAGGCCAGTTCAGAGGTCTTTGATTGACCATGCTCCCTCACACAGTGGGCCTTTAAGGCCTAGGCCTCCCTCACACAGTAGGCCTATGAAGCTAAGGGAGCCTGAGTAGGCCAGTACAGAGGACTTTGATTGAGTGTGCCATGGCCTAACAGGATCGTCTGCCCCAGGGGTGAAATGTAAAATTTGTTACTACTGGTTCTCTGGGCGTGGCTTGGGGGGGGAATGTGACTGGGTGGGCATGGCCAACTTTTTTTTTTTAACTTTTCAAAGCATTTTTTCTAATGCTTTGAAAAGCCTCTGCTGATTAGGCAACTCAGCTGGGATCATCAGAGAGGCTTTTTAAAAAGTACCTCTCTGCTGATCAGGCAACTCAGCTGGGATCATCAGAGAGGCTTTTTAAAAAGTACCTCTCTGCCGATCAGGCAACTCAGCTGGGATCGTCAGAGACTTTTCAAAGCATTTTTTAAACCACCTCTTCGGCCAAGAGGTTGCAGAGACAAAATGCTTTGAAAAGCCTCTGACTATCCCAGCTGAGCCGTGCGATTATCAAAGGCTTTTTTTTTCTTTTAAAAGCATTTTTTCATCAGAAGAGGTTGTAGAAAAAATGCTTTTAAAAGTAAAAAAAAAGCCTCTGATGATCCTGCAGCTCAGCTGGGCATGGGGGGAGGGGTTCAGGGATTTTTGCTACCGGTTCTCCGAACCACCCGCCGCCATCACTACCGGATCGGGCAATCCGGTCCAAACTGGGAGCATTTCACCTCTGGTCTGCCCCCACCTCCCAGCTTCGGCCCATTTTCCCAGGATTATCCTTTCCTCCAACTCATCGCGCGAAGGATGGGACCACACCAACCGAGGTGAAACAGGTATGGAGGCCACAGAGGAGACCCAGCCTATTCCAGCAGGGGTGGAGGAGATGCAGCATGGCCCAGCTCAGGGATTTATGTTCCAGGCCCAGTCCCAGTTTGAGGAAATGGTAAAACGGATGGTGGCACAGGTAGGGGGGTAGGAGGGGGAAGGGAGAGGGCATGGGAATAGGGGGAAGAAAGGCCCCTCTCAATGGCTCCCTGTCAGACAATCGCTTTGACGTCTATAAATACCCGGGAAGTGCCAGGTTATCAGGTAGTTCTGAATAAAACTAGATTGTTGTGGTGGACATTTCTATTATTGTCAGGATTTTGAAACCCCTTAATGTCAACAGAATGGAATACAGTGAAGGAGAAGTAAGACTTAAAGTATTTACTCAAAAACCCTATTTTCTTTGCTTATTTGTTCCTATTAGGTAATTTATTTTTAAATAAATGGAAATATTGCAACCAGCTCAGTGAATTAAGAAGATCTTTATAATCCTTTTTTGTTTTGTTAACTCGATGCATTCTGCTTTTTATGATTAATCCTTTATCCATGACATACTGAGTGCTAATACTACAATTTTTCCCATTTCTCTGTCCATTTACTGATATTACTGTCTTAATGCCTGTTTATTTTTAATGATTAATTTTAAAATGTGGGGGATCAACAAAACCATCTCCTCATTAATTTGGAAATATCACTTGAGAGCCGTATCTTCCCTGACCTTTGTTCTTCATGATTCACCACTTGTAGAGGAAAAAGAGACTGTGTGAAAGTTCTTCCACTTAGTATTTCCCAATTTAACATAAATATATGGCATTCACAACTGGGATTCATTAAAAGTTAGGTGTATGTGCATATGTAGATATACAGTATGTATGACTAAAATGCATACCTGTAATAAATGTCACTATCCTGCATATCTAAAAACTATGTATGCATATCTAAAAACTCTGCAAGGTGTAAGAATACTAATTTAAAGTTATAGACCAATTGAATAGTTCTGGTTCAGCCTCCCAGGATAATAATCACATAATAGGTTTTGCATAATTTTATTATTGTACATTGTACTGCACCACCTTATTGCTGTTTGAAATTAAATAGCAAAGGTATTTTTAAAAAGAAAACCCAGTGTCATATACACTCTATGCTACAGCACGTTTTGCCACTATATAAATACCTTGCATTTGCAGGTTGTACAAGGCGATCCAAGCATTGTCCATACTGAGCCACTTAGCCGTGTTATTCCATAGTCATCTAAACAGGTTTTTTGGATGTCATATATACCATTATCAGCCAAACAAGGGTCACTGACACAATGAGGGCAACATTCTCCTTCTGACATTGTTGTGTAATCGCAGTTCAGGGCTGGACATGCAAGTGGCCAACAATCCACTTCACCTTCCTATGAAAAGCAAAAGAGATCCATCAACACAAAAATTGGTATTCATGAAAGGCAGAAAACATCAAAAACAACTTTTTCTGCAATCAAAATATTAATATTACGATTGAATAATTATCAAAAAATTATTTAGACGCAGTCTTGACCCAACAATTGTATTAAACCAGGGCAAAATTGGATAGTTTTGAATTGGATAGATACCATAAGCTACACAATAATGAAGTGACATTTTGTTCATAGATCTGGGTTCTTTGATCAAAATATATTTTGTTTAAATGTGATAAGATTGCCCAAGCAATGTTCAATTGGCTGGACCTCAGATTGTATTAAAGATATCAGATGCTCTTTTATATATATATATATGTAGGTCTTTGGTTATTTGGGTTTTCTCCCGTGTAAAATTGGAAGTGTCTTGGTGACGTTTCGACGAAGTCTCATTCGTCATCTTCAGGCTAGTGTTTTCGGCTTTGTGCTTCTAGGAGCAATGTGTGATCACAGCTGTTTCTTCCTTTTAACTGCCAGTGGGGGTGTGAACTGATTGGGTGGTACACATTGCTCCTAGAAGCACGAAGCTGAAAACACCAGCCTGAAGATGATGAATGAGACTTCATCGAAACATCGCCAAGACACTTCCAATTTTACGCGGCAGAAAATCCAAATAACCAAAGACCTACATACAAACACCCGCAAAAACCTCAGAATATATATATATATATTCACTGAACTAGGGCTGCATAAAATCTTGGCTTACGTAGGTAGAACCTGGCTAAAGAAAAATACACATAAAATCTACGAAAAAGAAAGAAAAACACGTATTGTACCTTTACAGGAAGGATACATGAGATGAGGGTGTGGCTAACTGATGACGCCTTATAAGGCAGAAATAGATCTATCTTAGTCTCCCAATGGGCAGCAAAGAGCTTGCTGGCTGCTAGAAGAAAAAAAGCCCCAAAACTAATGAATCAAATTTCACTGAACTAGGGCTGCATAAAAACTTGGCTTATGTAGGTAGAGCCTGGCTAAAGAAAAATACACATAAAACCTACGAAAAAGAAAGAAAAGCACATATTGTACCTTTACAGGGAGGAGATACATATATATATATATATATATATATATATATATATATATATATATATATATGAACTATTCTATGAATTAAATTAATGGAATTGCATCACTGAATGAATTCTAACTCAGTTACGTCTGTATAGTATGTTAAAAATGTGCTAGAATAGAATAGAATAGAATAGAATAGAATAGAATAGAATAGAATAGAATAGAATAGAATAGAATTCTTTATTGGCCAAGTGTGATTGGACACACAAGGAATTTGTCTTTGGTGCATAAACTCTCAGTGTAAAATCTGCTGAATGCTAATAATTA
Source organism: Ptyas mucosa (assembly GCA_012654045.1). Classification (NCBI taxonomy): domain Eukaryota; kingdom Metazoa; phylum Chordata; class Lepidosauria; order Squamata; family Colubridae; genus Ptyas; species Ptyas mucosa. The sequence goes on from WNWU01000001.1 coordinate 21,864,601, forward strand.
ACAGGATTATTTTATATATAAGAAATGTGTCTGTGCATGTGTGTGTGTGTATATATATACACACACACACACACACATAACATGTACATATACATATCCTATTATATAATTTGGCAATTTAAATGATATAGTGTAGAATCTTCCAAATATCTAAAAGTGATATTAGAATGTTTGAACTGGAGTTTTGTGATTGTTTGATCTCTGTTTTCCCATTTGTAAGCAACAAACATTTCCCTTCCTCTATTATGGTGTATAAAGGTCAACAGATAATCAGTAAATTCTTTCAATAACCTTGGATGAAGTTAATTTGATTCTTACATTTTAAATTAATCCAAAGTCAACAGATATTTTTGGCTGTGTTTTATCAGGCTCAGAGTTCAATCCTGACTCTTAATCCAACCTTTTATAGTTGCCTGGTAGAACTTATGCCTTCTTGTTAGAGAAGACAGAATTTAAACTCAACAATTAAACTCATGACCCCATGTTGGTTTTAAAGTTTTGATATTGATTTTAATTCAAAATGTTTTGTAAGTTTGGGCCAAATTCTATTTAAATCATTTTAAATTATTTTAACTTTTGCATATTATGTTTTTAGTTGACTGTTCACCGCCCTGAGTCTGAAAGGAGAAGGGTGGTATAAAAATTAAATAAATAAATAAATAAATAAATAAATAAATAAATAAATAAATAA
>WNWU01000001.1:21865301-21947820 GCA_012654045.1 Ptyas mucosa
TAAATAAATAAATAAATAAATAAATAAATAAATAAATAAATAAATAAATAAATAAAATCATTGAATATGTCATGGTTCTGAATAATAAACCCAAACTAATCAGAACTCTGAACTTTGAAATCTTCCTCAAATAACTTCTTTATTGGGTACATCATTTCGGCACGATTAAGTGTACCTAATAAAGAAGTTCTTTGAGAAAGATCTCAGTCTCAGAGTTCTTATTTGCTTGTGTTCCTTAGTTGGAACCATGACAGAATATGGTTTTTCCTTTATTTTTTTTAATCAATCTCTTTCTCTAATGATATTCTAACATTCACTACTTTAGTCTTAGAGTCACAGAAATTTGAAGTTTCAGTCACCTTCTCTTCAACTTATCCTATACATCGTACAAAGTGAAAACTTGATTTGATTCAGATATTCAAGATCCAAGATTGCAGAGAAACTTATCTCTTTCCCTTTAGAGAGATCACAGTTTGTAATAAATTTACTAGTTTATGCAAAATACTAATTTGGAAATGAAAAAAAGAAAAAAAACTTGTACATCACACCATCACATCTACTTATTTTAATAAAGCAAAATCCTACATGACCATTTATAAACACCAAGAAATAATTACAAACTATTATGAATTCATACTGCAACTGTCATCTAAGAATGTGTTAGTAAATAATTTATTGCATCACTCTCCAGCAAGTACAAGAGATTTACTATAGCCTTGTATAATTAAAAGCACAATGGAATTGAAGCATTCTGGAGGTGAACCCTATTCTGGATGAGTGCAGGGACAAAGATGTCACACACAAGAAAGTCCACATTTGTTGAATTAGTTGGATTCAGTGTATGATCCTTTCCAACTGTTTACATTCTGAGATTTTAGGATAAGGAATATTATCATTTCATTAAAGAAGCAGCAATTACATTGTAGAGATTAATAGTTATTTTATAGTCAGTGTTTTACTCAAACTTGGAACTTTCCAAACAATTTTGAAAAAGTGTACCATTAAATGTCTTCACATAATAAGGAAATGTGCACATTATACTCCCTGCTATTATAAAGTACTATTACTATATGAGGAATTTGTTCCATTTGGAGTCCCAATATGTGCAATTCTGGTTCCTATTATAATAGACAAAATATGTCATTAATTATATTTTTCATTTAAGTCTTTTGCAGAATGCTGTATCATTTAGGAAAAGCATTATCCTGACTGTGTCGACCTAGTATGGAAAGTTTTTGCTGCTCCATGGGATCCCTTAGGAATACTGAGTAGTTATTTTAAACAAGGCCTTGATCAATCAAGAGCCAAGAACAAAGAAACTGGTATAAGACTCTGATTGTATTAAATAGCTGCAATTGTCCTAGTTTGATTGGGATAAGGAATTGTGTGACATTCAAATAAGAAATATTCTGCTGAAGTTTGTTACCACTTGATTTAGCATTACATCAGATGGAAATCTGATTGTTCAGAATATTATTGAAGGACCATTTTTTTTTCTGTTGAGAGACATGATTAAATCTGCAGTCCTTATATTCATTTGCCTAAGGGCATGCGCCATTGAACTCAATAAATAATTACTTTAAGCTGGTATGTGTATGATTGTACTGCAATAGATTTAATTTTGACTGAGATATGCTCTTTTGTATTAAGTCTCTTGGCAACAACTATCTGAATAGGCTAGATGTTAGAAAAACTACATAGCAATGTTGTGTCAAAAAAGAACAGGCTTGTTCATAATGAATATTCTGAACTCTAGAATATGGTTTATCGTTTCAAACAATAAGGCTCTTTAAACTTATTTTTCTTTTACTTCCATACCAGACAGCGGCATTGCTGACAACTGTATGTCCAATTGTCACCACTTCGGTACAGCTTATGCCCATTCTGATCTAAACATTGACTGGTCACTCTGGTATCACATTCTGGGCAACAAAAGAAGTCAACGCTGAGATTTTCACAATCACAAGCTGTCCTTCGACAGAAGATCTTGCCATCCTGTTAAGAAAATAAAGAAGCAATAAAAGCAAATGCCACTAAATAAAAGGTTATAAATGAATATACTCATTGAGATGAGTTTGACAATGAGTTAGTGAGTCATATTTAGATGTTGCATTTATACTGCCATTTATTTAATGTGTGACTTACTGAATCCCTTAATTAACACAACAATTAATGAAATATTTGTTTTGGGCATCTGAAAGGGCAGCAGAACCCAGTTCAAGAAATAACACAACACAATCAAACTGAAGTTCAGTGTCTACCATGAAAAAGAAATAGATGAAATATTTTGCCTTCTAAATGTGCTGACTTCAAGCATCCTTGTTTCTAGCTTTCTTCCAAACCGAAACAAAATGTAGCCATTTTGATTATCCTGCAAGTTGCAATTATGTTGTTTTGTGGTTAGTGATTAGATTGCTTTCTTCAGTTTTTCTTCAGCTCAGCCAGTAAAACAGCAGGGACTTGTCATGACCTGCAACTATTCGTTTAGCTTACATCGGTAAACTGGAAGTGGAGAGTTGAGAGCTAAGGGTAAGGAAGCATTTAAACATATAGCCAAAGAAAAGAAAACTACATACTTGTCAGTCTCTGTAGAGATTCTCAGTCATCCAGGTCATGGTTGTTCCAAAGGTGCTTTTTTAGGAGGCAACTGGAGTTTCTTGTTGTCAAGAAAGTCCAGTTGCCTCCTGAAAAAGCACCTTTGGGACAACTATGACCTGATGATTGAGAATCTCTACAGACTTTTAGCTATGCAATTGGGGATGAATGGTATGGGAGTATGAATGGATTTCCAGAAAAATTGCAGACTACATGAACCATTAGCACTACTCAAGCAACCTTGAGGACACAGATAAACCTCCAGGCGTCAATGACCCTCTAAAAGGATGCAAATGACCAGCTGTTTGCAAGGAACATAAATCCTTCTATTCCCCACCATCCAGTCAGAGCTGAAGAAGCTTCTTAAATGAGAAGTGAAACACCTTCAAAGAAAAAACAAGAAAGTCCAGTTGACTCCTGAAAAAGCATCTTTGGAACTTATCAGACTCATTTATTTTTATTATTTATAGAACAATGTGAAATCACAGCTTCCAGCTCTTTTTAACTGGGGTTACTCTCAGACCTGTGGATTATATATGTACTGTGCATTTTTAGCCAGCAGCTGCACTTATGTGCAAGCAAAAATATCAATAACAACCCCCAGTGGTGGGTTGCTCCCAGTTTGCACCGGTTCCCACGAGCCAGTAGCGGTGATGATATGACATCACCGAACCGGTTCTCCCTCCCGCCCCTCCCCCCCCAGTGTTATTCTTACCCTTTATTTGGCCCCACTCCCAATATATTGCTGCCTCTTGAGTCCCAGCTGATGGCTAGAGGGAAAAAAAACTGTTTAAACTCTTGCCGCGGGGCTTCAAAGGGCCGTCCTACAGCTGATCAGTGTTAAAAGAAAAAAAAATGAGTAGCTATGCTAGGGAAAAAACGAAACTGAAAGTAAAGCAGGCTCTGCTGCAACATGACAAAATGAGGCAGGGAGAGATTTCTTTTTCGTTTTCCTCACCAAAAAAGGTAGGAGCAAACAATGGGAAATTTAGGGCAAAAGAGGAGAGTTCAAGATTTTAAAACACAAAAGAAAAAAAGCTCTATTTAACTAGAGAATTGTAATAATTGAAATACTATTAATCGTATATTGTGTTGAAAGCAGAAATGGTTAAGTTGTGGTTTGGAGGAATATATGGGGGAAATTATTTGGTTTATTATTATTGGTAAATATAATTAATTGATTTGTAAGAAATTGGATTGCATGGAAATAATTGGAACATTTATGTTCATATTGATTAATATACAAAAAAGATAGTTATATAACTAATTGATTTATATTAAAATGTTGAATTCATATTAAACAACTGTAATATTACATAATTAACCAATGTGAGGATGGATATAAAAATAGATAACAATGGGAAGGGGTATAATATAGAACAGAAGGGAAAATTGAATTTGATTAAGATTAGAGATGAGGATGAAGGGTAATATTGGTTTTTTAAAAAAATAGATGAGGAATAAATATGGCAAAACGGAAATATAGAAATTATAAATTTAATTGAAATGACTAAACACTGTTTAAATTTGTGAACCGGCCAAATACTCTGTTCAAAGAAAATACATTGTATGTTTGTATGTGTGTTTCTAATTATTGCTATTTATTCATATTTGTTCTCTTTTATTCTTTAAAGTTTAACAATTCATTCTTTATCTTAATATCTGTATATTTGTTTGGGGTTGGTTTTCTTCCCTTTCATCTTTTTTATTGTACAGCAATCTTTCTCCTCAAACCTACCACCTCTCTCTTTTCTTTCCTTCTTACTTTCTCTTCCCCCCGTCTTCTTTTCCTCCCTACTTCCTCTTCTTTTCTCCTTCTCCTCTCTTCCTCCCTCTCTTACCCTCACTCCTACTCTAATTTCCCTTCCCTTCCTTCCTCCCTTCTCTTCCTTCCCTCTCTTCTCCTTCCTTCATCCCTCTGTACTGCTGTATCCTTTTGTTCATATGGATTACTCAGAGGGCTGAAAAAGTTATTTTTGACTGGTCCTTGCACTTTTGACCAGTCCTCGAACTTACGACTGCCCTCACATTTTATGTTTTTCACCCTATCTTGTCACCATGGTGAAGAGAAGCAGTTGTGAAATGAGTGACACGGTTGTTAAGAATGCTACAATGGGCATAAATGATGACCAGTCATAAGTGCGAGGACCAGTCAAAAGTGCGAAGACCTGCCATAAATCAATTTTTTCAGCCCTCTGGGTAGTCCTTTTGTGCATATGGACTACTCAGAGGGCTGAAAAAAATATTTTTGACTGGTCCTCGCACTTTTGACCAGTCCTCGAACTTATGACTGTCCTCACATTTTACGTTTTTTGCCCTATCTTGTCACCATGGTGAAGAGAAGCAGTTGTGAAATGAGTGACATGGTTGTTAAGAATGCTGCACGGGCATAAATGTGAGGATGGTCATAACTGTGAGGACCAGTCAAAAGTGTGAGGACCTGTCAGAAATGACTTTTTTCAGCCCTCTGAGTAGTCCCTATACACATAGCCATGGCCACCCGGTCACATGACCAGCTAGCCACACCCACCCAGTCACATGACCTCCAAGCCATGCCCACAAAATAAGCCACGCCCACAGAACCAATAGTAAAAAAATGTAGAACCCACCCCTGACAACCCCCCACCAAAAACTATCTACTGTATGGTGCTGCTTGGTCTTGCTATGTAGGTGGAATGATGGTGCCTATAGAAAAAGTGTTCAAAATTTAAAAACATTAGAAAAAGGATTATAGGAATGTAAGGAAGCATGATCTGCACTTGCCTGGCTGGGTTTTTCATCTCCAAGTTAGAAGAGGTTACACTTGAAAGGAATATTAATGAGATGTTGTCTTGTTAATGTTTTGGCTGAGCAAGCGATTTTTAAACTAAATTATTCTCCACAGGTGAGCTGTGAGCATTGTCCCCATTGTATCTTACGTATTAGTGATTAATTTTCAAGAATGCTTTTTTAAAAAAAAAAATCACCCTTTTACAAATTATTTGCTCTACATGTGATCTACTCTTGTGGCTCTGAGGTGAAAAACTATCTGTAATTGTATTACATGCATGCCTATAATTGCATTCACAACTGCTGGCCTTGAAGACCTTATTTCATTAGTCCAAATGGAAGTTGGTTAGGATATGAGTAACAAAGAAAGGCCTTCTGATCCAGAAAAAGATGCAAGGCACATAGGATGTAACAGGACCCTAGAGTCCAGAAAGATCCCCAAATTACATACGAGTTCTATTTGGGGCAGTGCTACCCCATCCAAAATTAAAGAAGGTAGGTGACTGGCAGGTGATTTAACCTGCCACTGCCCAAACCATTCAGTTTTGTTAGGGCTAAACCTAAGCCTGTTTCTCCCTATTCAGAGCCTTACAGCATCCAGGCACTGGGACAGGACTTCCGCTAATCATCTATCTAGCCAAAAGTCAAGATGTGGAACTGCATATTATTGACATGTAGAAGATATGTGATCCTGTAGTGACAAATGATCTCTGCCATAGCAGAGGGCTTGGAATGGATCTTTCCCCCTTTAGTAACAGTGACTGGAATTTGCTTAGGATGTTTTATCAACCGTAATATTTTATCAAATATAAAATAATTCAAGTTGGGAAAAGAACTCCTAAGTCTTTGAAAGAAATAGATACTTTTCTTCCAATCTCCACAAACATTTATCTTTGTACTACTAAGGGGGGGAAAGAACACTGCAATTTAAAATGAAGTTAATGATATAAAGTGATAAAAATCAAACATATTAAATGTATTGTGCAAACTAGTTAATGTACTTTCTATATTTGGAATGATACATACCAGAGAACGAAAGTATATAAATATATCTTGATTAGAAGTCAATTTTTAAAATAATATTTTATACCTTGTTACTCTGAGTATACATATTAATTTTATTGCATTTTACATTATGTATATTGAGAGAGCGAGAGAGAGATTTGTTACTTTGAGTGTCAAATATATATTTATATAATAACGTTACCAATTGCTAAATAATCTAAGATGTGCATAAACTGAAAGGAAAAGAAGGAGGAGGGAATAACCACTATGCTATTAGTATAAATCCAATTTAAGCATGCAGTTAAATAAGGCACATTCGATTGCACCAAGGGGAATAAAGTCCAAACAGAATACACATTTTTCCCTAAAAGCATGACACATTCCATATTTATGAAGTTTAGATAAGGGAAAACGTAATTAGGAGTTCATCTAACTATCCACTCCCCCCCCCCCCAATTTTTTAAAATGAAGATGAGAAATCTCTGAATGTAAAAGACAGCCAAAAATTAATTTGTAGCAGATCCAGCTATAAAATAACTTTGAACTGTAGAAAAATAGAAAATTTCAACAAATAAAGAGAACAATGGCTTTAGAGGGACAGGGGCGGGGGTGGGGGTGGGGTGGAGAGGAGATTTCGATCTGAAGCCTTTTAACTGCAGTCTCTCTTCATGATGAAGAAGATTATTAGGAGGACAATAACTGTGTTCTGCCCAGTATATTGTTATACTGGTTCATGTAACCAAGAATGTAGAAGCAATTGAAGCACGTAAGAAGAATTCCCCAGTTATATAAAATATCTTAGCTAGCTGAAGATTAATGATTGGTTTCTTTCAAAAACTTAGTCAAAAACATGGGAAATCTGGGGCAAAGTAGGTAAACTGCTCCATAAGGTAATGCTTCCCTTCCATACCCTGGCTTTCTAGTTCTCTGTTTTATGCTAAATAAGGAATTTAATGGAACATATGCATTTTTTTTATAACAAGTATAAATATGCCTAAAATTTGTGTGTTGGTTTTTTGAGATTCAGTGCATTCTGATTCTGACCTGGTTAAAAAAAAATATAGGAGACTATAAATGGGAAGGTTTCAAGTAAAGTTCAATCGGGCGTCACATCTATAAAGAAAGGTATACTTCAAAAATAATAACATACTCTTGGAAGCAAGATGTGGGCCTGGACACAATGTGTGTTTTGTTGTGTCTCTGTTTCTTAACATTAATATTTCATTATTCAGAACATAAAGCATCTGAAATATCCATACATGGTGACATGTTGAACTAGACTGAATCACGTCGTGGGGAATTAACCTATTTAAAACTTTCATCCACTCATTTTGGCACCCATCACTAATTCTGTATATCTGTCTCTCATCAATTATTTTTAAATACAGAAAATTAGTGCTAAAAGCTAGACTTCCTGCATTTAGCCCATGAAAACAACTATAACAAATAGTGTTAAAGAGAAGCCTTGCTACATCTAATTATCATGGACATGATCATTGTCATCATCTTCATTTCATATGGTTTGAAGGATGCTGTTTGAGAGTCTAAAATAAATCTGCCTCAGGTTATTAAAGGTAGTGAATGTTATTAGAAATTAATTATGATGTTAGAATTTTAATATTTAGTAAACATTTTGTCCTCATGAATAGGAACAAATACTTTTTATTTATTAATAATTAAATCCAAGCCGACTCAAACTGAAAAGTTACAAAATTGTATAGCTGCAATAATCTCTTCTTCACTTTTATAGAAAAAGAAGAAAAGCTATTTTTCATATATCTCAATCTTAGGCCATTGGATAACATCAACAAGGGGTTGACTATCTTTTTCTACATACGCACAGCTGTAATAGTCAATTAACGCTTTTCACAGAAATTTTCACAAGCTGCGATCTCATTCCTTGAACATTTTATTAGATTTTATTTTATGTAAAAGGCAGAGGACTGCCTTTTCATTATTTTTGCAGCAGGAAAAAATACATAATTTATCAGAACTATTTAATAAAATGTAATACTCTGGCTTAATTAATAACTTCATAATTTAAAGTGCTGTAAATAGTGTACTTTGGCAGTTTCTTCATAATTCTCAAATGCACCAAATGCTGAGAAAAACATGCATGTAATCCCAACAAACTGCCATTGAATCAGAAACAGCGTAGCCTGTTCAAGATAGTATTATTGCAGAAATATTTTGAGAGATATTCACAGACTTCATGAACTGAGGAAAATTGGTTTGTGACTTGGGTGGTTTGAAAAATACATTTAAATAAATGAATGAATGAATGAATAAATAAATAAATAATTACAAATCTAGCATATTCCTTTTGCAAATATATTAAAGAAGCTACAGATGTTTCATTGAATTCTGGATCAGTATATTATATGTTGTATAACCGTGATGGCGAACCTATGGCACGCGTGCCACAGGTGGCACGCGGAGCCATATTAGTGGGCACGCCAGCTCAGCTGATTTTCGGGCCTTCTAGGCCCACCAGAAGTAGGGAAACAGGCTGTTTCCTGCCTCTGGAGGGACGGGGTGGGTGGGGAAGGCCCGTTTTTCTTATCTTCTCTTATCTTTCTTACCTGGCTCCAGATCCTGCCTATTTATCTGGGAAGGGCGAAAACAGCCTTTCCCACTCCCTTGGAGGCCCTACGGAGGCTGTCCCTGGCCTCCAAAGACTCCTAGAGAGGCTCCTAGAGATTCCTAGAGAGGCTCCTAGAGACTCCTAGAGAGGTTCTGGAGGCTGGGGACTGCAAAAAACGTCACTTCCTGTCCTACCGGGAGTCAGGAAATGGGCCCTTTCAGCCTCCGTAGGGCCTCCAAGGGAGTGGGAAAGGCTTTTTTCGCTCTTCCCAGATAAATAGGCAGGATCTGGAGCCAGGTAAGAAAGAAAAACGGGCCTACCAGGCCCTCATGTGCCAGGAGTGGGGGGGAGGGGGTTGCGCGTGCATGTGTGTGGCGCGTGCGCGCATGACCTGCCCCCGCCCCCCCTCTCCTGGCACGCGATGGCAAAAAGGTTAGCCATCACTGTTGTATAAACTCAGTCTCTGTATTTCATAAAAGTTACCTAAGGACACAATGTGAATCCAGAAAATCATAACCTATTTAAAATCCCATGGTTAAAAGAACTATGGCTTTCCAAATCATGGTAGGAATGTTTAGCAAACTTCATAGGCACTTACCTTACAGGAGCAAACAGAACATCTGTCTTTCTTCAATGTCCATACTTGGCCATTTCTTTTCAGGCCCCCTTCATGAGGGCAATCACCTGTACAGGAAGGTCCAGATGGACAGAGGCAATCAAATCCTCCTGCCAAGTTTACACAGGCTGAATCATTCCAACAAGTGTGAGTCTTTAAGGCACATTCATCAATATCTGCAGAAAAGAGAAAAGTTATTAGACAAACCTGAAAAATGTCCCTTCCTTGGGAAAGTCAAACAGTTATTGCAAATAGGTATTGTAGAATTAAAATTCATATCATTTGAAGGTATACTTTTTCTCAAGCCATCTTATTAATGTGAGAGAAGATAGATATTCCTCAAGTCAAATTGTAACAGAATGAGAAATTGCATTACTATAATAGAAATAATACTAATAAAAATCTAATGGCACAGTATTCATGAATGCTTAAACATTGATGTGACTACCGGAGAAACTATTGTTTGAAATCTAAAATAAATAAATAAATGATGAGTAAAAGAAAATTTATTTTATTTAATTGATTCACTGTATTGTATTCTCTCAAGCAGAAGGAGGACAGAAAAAAACATTGTCTTAACTCTTTCCTAATCATAACCATAACATTTTCACATTAGAAGAAGGGGAAATAAAGAAATCAGGTATGATTTCTGATTTTAACAAATAATGAAATCAGTTTTCCTCAAGTTATTATTATATAGAGTGCACAAAGAGAAGGAATTAGATAAATTTCTTCCTTTTAGTGTAAAAATAGTGATACATTTTGGTTATGTTATTCTTTCACTCATAGGCATTCTTCTCTTGGGAGTTTCCTTCATTATTTCTGGGAACACAAATTTATATATGTACACAAACCTCTATGGCTCTACTGTTCACACAACCACCCTGTTCATGTAAACAATGGATATATTTATCTCTGTTTGCTGAGATGTGTACTGAATTGTTCATGCACAAAATAAAAAGAAATGTCTATTTTAAGGGCAAAAGGAGCATATGTTCTAAGCTTACAAAATTCCACAGCTCAGATTATTTCTAATGCCTTCTCAGCACTCTTATTCAAGTGATACAGGCAAAGTGGTGTAGATCCAATCATACATTAGTGAAGTAGCACTTACACTTCAGACAAGAGCCACTCACTATCAACATTCTGCAACAGAAGCCTTATTTACAAATTTCAGACTGTGAATATTGAGAGCTGATATTATTGTTCTAGAAAATTATAAAGTATGAAGTAGAACCAATATAGTTCTCTTCTCACAGAAGAGGCCAGACAAATCTTCCAACAAAAACAATACAACTCTATCTCAATAGCCTCACATTTAGACTTTTGGTCATGGGGGATTTTAACCTGCCATCTATCGGCGAAACGTCTGAGGTAGCTCGGGAGTTCATGGCTTCCATGACGGCCATGGATTTGACTCAAGTAATTCATGACCCTACTCATATGGGTGGACACACTCTGGACTTAGTTTTTATCTCTGGTCAGTGGTTGAGTGGCCTTGATATAGGGGATATAGGTATTGAACTCTTGTCATGGTCCGATCACTCGCTCCTTCGACTTGACTTTCTGACCACCATACCCCATCGCAGGGAGGTGGAACCGACCAGGTGGTTCTGCGCCAGGTGCCTGATGGATTCTGATAGGTTCCAGATGGAGCTTGGGCCATTTCCTGAGACTCTGGCTCACGACTCGGATGAAGACCTAGTGGCTGCCTGGGATAGTGCAGCCGCTGGTGCTTTGAACGGTGTCGTGCCTTTGCGGCCTCTGATCCGGCACTGAACTCACTTAGCTCCTTGGTTTACCAAGGAGCTGAGAGAGATGAAGCGCTGGAAAAGACGCCTAGAGAGCGGTTGGAGGGCCAGCCGATCCGAATCTGACCTGACACTAGTAAGTTCTCATAGTAAGACCTACCTAGTAGCGATAAAAACGGCAAAATCTAACTATTTTGCTGCTTTTATCACATCATCAGAGAACCGCCCACCTGCCCTGTTTAGGATGACCTGCTCCCTCCTCCATCTGGGAGCGCGGGATGACCCCTTGCAGGGCTGAGCTGAGGACTTTGTACAGTATCTGTATGATAAGATCACTCAGATTCGGGAAGACTTGGCCGCTGACTGCGTTAGTTCAGACGGGATGACTGAGGCAGGTCTTGAGAGTGTTATCTGGGACGAGTTTGATCCTGTGGCTCCCAAGGACATGGACAGGATCTTGGGATGGCTGAATGCGACCACATGTTTATTGGACCCGTGTCCCTCCTGGTTGGAGCTGGCTTCCCGGGAGGTTACACGAGGCTGGCTCCAGAGGATTATTAATGCTTCTATGAGTTAGGGTGTCTTACCGGCCACCTTGAAAGAGGTGGTGGTGAGGCCTCTCCTCAAGAAGCCCTCTCTGGATCTGGCTGTTTTGGCTAACTATCGTCCAGTCTCCAACCTTCGTTTTGTTGCGAAGGTTGTCGAGAGTGTGGTAGCATGGCAGCTTCACTGGTACCTGGATGAAGCTGTCTATTTAGATCCACTCCAGTCCGGTTTCAGGCCTGGGTACAGCACGGAAACAGCATTGGTTGCATTGGTGGATGATCTCTGGAGGGCTCGGGGTAGGGGTTATTCCTCTATCCTGGTCCTGTTAGATCTCTCAGCGGCCTTTGATACCATCGACCATGGTATCATGTTGCACCAGTTGGAGAGACTGGGAGTGGGGGGCACCATTTTGCGGTGGTTCTCCTCCTATCTCTCCGACTGGTTGCAATCTGTGTTGACAGGGGGGCAACGGTCGACCCCGAGGTGCCTTGTTTGTGGGGTGCCACAAGGGTCGGTCCTCTCGCCACTCCTGTTCAATATTTATGTAAAGCTGCTGGGTGAGATCATCCATGGAGTGTCATCAGTACGCTGATGACACTCAGCTGTACATCTCCACCCGAGACCATCCCAATGATGCCTTGAGAAGTGATATCCCAGTGCCTGGAGGCCGTGCGGGTCTGGATGGGGAGAAACAGGCTTCGATCAACCCTTCCAAGACTGAGTGGCTGTGGCTGCCACCCCGGTATAGCCAGCTGGTGCCATCGCTGGCTATTGGGGGCGAATCACTGGCCTCCACAGAAAGGGTTCGCAACTTGGGCATTCTCCTGGACGCACTGCTGTCTTTAGAAGAGCATATGATGGCCATGGCCAGGGGGGCTTTTTATCAGGTTTGACTGATACACCAGTTGCGCCCCTTTCTAGACCGGGACTCCTTACGCACGGTCACTCAAGCACTCGTCACCTCTCGTCTGGACTATTGTAACGCTCTCTACATGGGACTCCCCTTGGGGTGCACCCAGAGGCTCCAACTGGTGCAGAATGTGGCCGCGCAAGGGATTATGGGAGCGCCGGGGCATGTGACGCCTCTCCTGTGCGAGCTGCATTGGCTCCCGGTGGACTTCCGGGTGCACTTCAAGGTGTTGGTGACCACCTTTAAAGTGCTCCATGGCTTAGGGCCAGGGTACTTATGGGACCGCCTTCTGCCACCAATTGCCTCCCACTGGCCAGTTCGCTCCCACAGAGAGGTCCTCCTCAGGGTGCCGTCAGCCAGACAATGTCGGCTGGCGATCCCCAGGGGGAGAGCCTTCTCTGTAGTGGCACTCACCCTATGGAATGATCTACCCCCAGAGATACGAGTGATCCCAGACCTCCGGACTTTTCGTCGGGCCCTAAAAACCTATTTCTTTCAGTTAGCTGGGCTGTCCTGATCCTTTATTGGTTTTAACGTTTGATATTGATTGATTTTAATTGACATGTTTTAAATTATGGGCCAAATTGTATTTAAATTATTTTAAAGTGATTTTAACTTTTGTATTATGTTTGTTATTTGGCTGTTCACCACCCTGAGTCCGCTAGGAGAAGGGCGGTATAAAAGTTTAATAAATAATATAATAATAATTTACCTTTCTACGTAGGGTGGCATGAAAAGTAGCAAAATCATAGGAAGATATTTTACTTACAGGTGCCTAGAAGACAGATTCTTAACTGAGATCTAGAACAGTGATGGTTAACCTTTTCGGCACTGCGCGTGCCAGAGCACTGGAACCCCGGAACCTGGAAGAGATCAGCTGGCTGGTGCCCATGCACGCAGCGGCCAGCTGCTTTTATGGGTTCTGGCACAACCATGCGTGAAGACCAGCTGGCTAGCACAGATGAGCGTGCTGGAACCCGGAAGAACAGTTGGCAACGGCACAAATGCCCACAGAGAGGGCTTTGTATGCCACCTCTGGCACACATGTCATAGGTTTGCCATCACGGATCTAGAATGTTAAGTGGAAGTGGTAGAAGAAAAAGTCTCCCAAAGGTAGGATTTCACAGGATTGCTTTAAAACAGCGGTCGCCAACCTTTCTGACTTGGTAGAGGAAGTGGCGGGTGGGAGGTGATGGTTTCGTGTGCACATGCCACTTACACAAATGCAAAGTCGTGCACATGCGTGCGCTCACCAACAAATTTCTGCGGTTCAGTTCCAAACGTGCTGTGGCCTAGCACTGGGTTGCAGACTGGGAGTTGGGGATCCCTACTTTACAAAACTCCCAATTTCATTTACCTTTAATCTCTGTCATAATCAATGTATACCTTTAAATCTGCATTTATGAATTTAAACTAAGCAAGCAAATAAAAATGATCCTTTCTCTTTCTCTAAGAGAGATGGCAACTCTAATTAAGAGTTTCAATTATAGGCATATAAGCAGTATGACTAAACCATTTGTTACAGTTTAGGAAGCTCCTCCAGAACTTGGAGGATGATTCAATCCCATCCATGTTTTTCTGGAATTAACCCATAAACCGTATGCCTACATCAGGAGACAATAGAGAAATATGATCTTTTTTTCTTCATAATCTGCCATAGGAAAAGAACCAGATACTGTTTTCTTATTTTGTATTTTTTTCAAAAAATAAACTAATAAAATAGTTATAATTATAAGCACTTTAAAAAATAGTCTCTTAATTGATAATCAGACTAAATTTCAGACAAATACATTGGGTGCATCATGTAAATAAAAGTATTTTTCTTAAGGAATGATGAAATTCATTCTTGAAAGTTCATTGCTAGGAACTGAGGCAATATAAGAAATTATCACTACTTGCTGAACTAACTGATTGAACCTACATTTATTTGGAATCTAATCAGGGGTGGGTTCTACTTACTTTTACTACTAGTTTGCAATGGGGCTGTGCGCATGCGCTCACTTGGCTTGTATCTGCGCACGCTCTTCTACGCATGTGCAGAAGCATTTTGATGACTTTGGGGTCGGTGGGTGAGGCCTCCACCGGTTTTACTACCGGTTCTATAGAACCAGTGTGAACCGGGGGCAACCCACCACTAATTCTAATGATGGGACAGAATATTGAAAATGTAACTGTGACAACAGCTTCTCCTATCATTTCTCCTATTGTGAATCCCCAAGATGGGAACAGGACATCTAGAGAAATAAGGGTTATAAATGTTAACATTCCAGTCTGTTTAAGTCAGTCACACAAT
Source organism: Ptyas mucosa (assembly GCA_012654045.1). Classification (NCBI taxonomy): domain Eukaryota; kingdom Metazoa; phylum Chordata; class Lepidosauria; order Squamata; family Colubridae; genus Ptyas; species Ptyas mucosa. Next base: position 21,880,371 of record WNWU01000001.1, read on the forward strand.
GACCAGCTTCATGTTTATGGCAGTTACTAAATTCTTCCTTCTGAAAAGGCTTGCCTGGGCCCCCAACACCTATGCAAGGATGCAGAAATAAAATCAAATAATAAATAACCTCTCCTTGACCTAGAAGAATTAGGACATTATTGTCCTAATTACTTGTGGCTAAAGCAGTAATAAAGATGGCAACTTCGCAATTCTAGGTACATCTGAGGGAATCAGTTATTTGGATCGAGTCACTTGATTTTTCAGATGGAATACATTTACAAGAAAACTTCGGTCAGGTTGATGAGTCACCTTTGCCACAAATAAGGAAGGAAGCCCTACTACCGTGTTTCCCCGAAAATAAGACCGTGTCTTATATTTTTTTGAACCCTGAAATAAGCGCTTGGCCTTATTGCCATGTACTTAAAAGCCCGATTGAGCTTATTATCAAGGGATGTCTTATTATGGGGAAAACAGGGTAGTTCTGGACGACTGGTACTTTGTGAAGCACTGTTTAGCTATGGTCCACAATCTCCCAAGAAAGTGGTGCAAAAGCACTCCTGTTTGAAACTATTAACCCGGGATATGTCATAAGAGCCAATTATTTTATCATTTGTTACATTTATATGCTACCCGACTTTCAGCTACTCTGGGCAGATTACAATTATTAAAAACATTTAAAAATAAAGAACAATACAAAACCAGCACAAGACGAAGGAACAATAATGGTAAGACACCAATCCTGGAGAGGAACAAAAAAGGAAGAAAGGGGCGTTAGTCATGAGCCAGATTTTTAGTTTCCTTGAAAATGCTAGTAGGGTGGGGGCCATTTGAACTGGGGAGAGGACTCATTGCAAAGGGCAGGCACTGCTACACAGAAGGTGTACTTCAGGGGCCTGATAGGTGGCATTGTTTAATCAATGGAACCCAGAGTGCACCAATCCTGCCAGATAGAACCAGACAGGCAGATACTATGAAAGACAGATCATCCTTCAAGTAACCAGGCTCTAAGCCAGGTAGGGCTTTATAGGTACCAATAAGCAGATATTACAGATTAACAGAGTTGGAAGGTACCTTTTAGGTCATCTAGTCCAACCCCCCACCCAAGCAGGAGACTCTATGCCATTTCTGACAGATAGCAGTCCAGTCTCTTCTTGAAAGCCTCCAGTGATGAACCTCCCACAACTTCTGGTGGCAAGCTGTTGCATTTGGTTGATTGTTCTCACTGTCAGAAAATTTCTCCTTATCTCCAGATTGAATTTCTCCTTAGTCAGTTTCCATCCATTATTCCTTGTCTGGCCTTCAGGTGCTTTGGAAAATAGCTTGACCCTTTCCTCTCTGTGGCAGCCCCTCAAATATTGGAAGACTGCTATCATGTCTCCCCTGGTCCTTCTCTTCACTTGAATTACACTTGGAAACAAACCAGCAAGCAATCCAGTTACATGGACACACCTAAGCATGTTTCTCACTGCCCATGTCATTGCATTCTGGACCAGCTGAAATATTTCCTCATGGGGAGGGGTGGGGCTAATCATATCAGTGAGATGTTATCAGTATGTTGATAAAGCCTTGTTTTTCAGCACCTTACCATCTAACGTCAAAGAAGCACTCAATTACATTGGCTATTGCTGAAGTTTGAGAAAGCATTAGATATGAATAAGTAAAGTGAAATTAAATCCAGATTAGACAGAGATGCTGGTAGTTAATAGGATGCCATTCCACTGGTCTCTCTACTTGAGAGCAGGCTTTTTAGTCATTGAATTTAATATTATTTTTCCTTTCCCATCTCATCCTCTCTGTATTGTGATCAGGGTCAAATTATTAACGGCAGATGAACTCAACAGCTCTGACCTTGAAAAATTGAATTATCTCCTTGCAAGATGTGTTTCCAACTATCAGCAATCAAGCTGCTACTTTTGCTCAGCTGTACGTTCTTAGTTGTAGATATAAAATCTTTTTATATCAAACATTTCTATTATTTTATTGTATAGTTTCATTGTTTTGTTGTTATATGATTCTGTTTTATACTTTAGCATTCCTATATAATGATCTGTAGTTGCAACAATAAATTTGCTTACTTGCTTAGTCTCCCTATCCTGGTGTTTTGAATAAATGACAAGTTCTCTCCGATATAGGTCCTTTTTCCAGGATGCCAGAGAAACAGACTGGAAACAGAGTTAGTTCAGACCTGGCATTTTTACCATTTTATGAATAAATAAACATTTGTTATAAATTATCCATTATCCAGGCTGCGGCCAAATCTGATGGGCATCTGAGTACATAATCAATTTGAGCCATGCACTATAGGGCACAGAAATGCATGATTCAAATGCATAAATATAATAAGACTGACCTTTCTCTTCTGAGGTAGATGCTATTCTACCCATATTTATATGGTTTCCCTATTTCACCTGCTACAGCAGGGGCTATGTTTACTTTGTTTTGATTTGTGGCTTGAAAAAAATACTTAGGGAGATTCATTTGAAGTGATGAAGAGCAGGTCAATTCAACTGCCATACATAACCTGCTCTATTCTATGTAAATAAAGTCTGCCTACACATGGAGGCAAACCAGGCGTAAAATGCTACTGGTTCAGACCGGTTCTCCCAAACTGGTAGTAAAAAATACTACCGGTTTGGGCGAACTAATAGTAAAAAATGCTACCAGTTCGGGCGAACCGGTATTGCTGACGATCAGCTGGGTGACAATCAGCTGTGATGTGCAGTTTATATTAGCTGGAATCATCGGATTTCCTGCTTTCTAGCTAATATAAATCGTGTGGTACAGTGGATCCCCCCTCGCTGTTCTATTTACCTTTGCAGACTTGGAAAGCTTCAACATGTTTCTTTTTAGCACTGCGCAGGTGCGCCTCAGTAGCAGACTCACAGAACCAGTAGCAGACTTCAGAGGATTTCACCGCTGATGCAAACCCTCACACACAAACCCTCATACAGCTTAAAATATAGTTTGCAATATACTTTACAACAATGTTTCCATATTCCAGGAAGACCTTCCTGATAATAGTCATACTGTTTTATTTCTGACAAGAAAAATAGGCACAATTTGGACATATTTAAAAGCAATGTCAATCTGCATTTCTTTAACTCCATGAAAGAAAACTTTTATTTCAGTTTACGACCTAAGAAAACATGCATCTTGAACAAAAAGGAATTTCCTTTTTAAAGGAATCCAAGTGCTTAAAATTTAATTTCATGTTGTACTATGTCTTAGGCGCAAGGACACGATCCAAAGAAAACATTGAAGAAATTAAGGTCAAGTTTAAATAATAAGAAAAATTAATGTCTTTAAAAGAGAAGCACAAATGAAGGTATTGTTATTATGTATGTTTTCAAACGGTCCTTGGTTTACTATGCAAACTAAGAAAAAGAAATGCCATGTAATCTTCTCTTCATCACAGATAGACCTTCATTCTTCCTGATACTTTTATTTATTTATTGCTGTGCATGTTGAATGCAGCAGGGCTAAAATATAGATAAATCAGATTTCACAGTTCATGAATAGAAAGATTTAAGAGATTATAGGATCATATAATGTACAAAGTTCCAGGTAGTTGTGCTTTACTTTTGACACAGATTTTAATTTGGCTTTCATGCATATTAATAAATTTATGTTAAACCAGGTGTTGGCAATTATGGAAATGAACATTATTCATATTCTCAATGGAACAGACCTGTTTGCACTGCAAAACCCAACTTAATTATAGATATACCCAAAGAAAAAGAAGCTTTCTATTTACATAAATCCCAATCACCTCCTACTGAAAGCATATAAACAATTCCCACTAAGTTATGCCAAATTTGTAAAATGAAAAATTTTGGCATTATTTTATTTAGGCTTGCAACATATTTAATGCAACCATATATGATTCTAACATGCTGCTGTGATTTAAGGCACTGCCACAAAGGAAACTGACAAATGACTTTTTCATATATAGAATTATTTATTAAATGTAGAATACCCACACTCACACACAAACACATTAAATATAGAATTTTATTTTTCAAGGTGAAGACATATCACTAAGACCAAGGAGATCCTGTTTAAGAGCCATGGAAACTCATTTTGTACCAGTCTTTCAGTCTTAATCTATTTTGGTAGGAGAAATTGGAAGAAGGAGTACTATGTATATTCCTTAGAATAAAAATTAACAAAAATAAAATAAAATTTTATTCAATAAAATTGGACAGCAGAAACATTAACATTCACTTGTACCAGGTACGGGTTTCAGAACCCATCGCTACTGGTTTGCTCATGGGCACGCGCGGGCTTGAGCGCAATGCTTCTGTGCATGCGCAGAAGCATCTGGGCAGGGGGCGGAGCCTCCTGCTGCCGCTGTTACCGGTTCACCCGATCCGGGGAAAACTGTTAGCAACCCACCACTGACCTGTACATCCTAATTGTTATTCAGCTAAAGGGCACAATTTAGACTTGATTTTAATTTAGAAAGCAGTACATTATGTAGGTAGGTCTTATTAATGAGCCATGTTCTCTTTTCTTTATCAATTTTGTATTTTGCTAATACAAAATGTGGCTAATGTGGTACAGAAAATCACAGGGGAAAAAACATTAGGTGTGGTTGTTGATCAATAAAGCGTTCCCCTTCTCCTTCTTATTTCTTAAAAATACATATTTTTATAATGCAGTAGCCAGATGGATATGTATATAGATTATTATGACTTTTATTCATGATTTTGGAATCTTGCTCTGTTAAAAATGTGAAATAAATCGTATTTGTTGTACATCTAAGAACATTCAAAATTGGCAAACAGTTTTTGTTTCTTTTAGTCAAATAGAACAGAACAGAATAATAACTAATATCCAAACAGGGAAAAAAAATAAATTATAAATATGGAATTGTAGCACAGAACTTCATAAATTAGAAGATAAGCATGAATATATATAGCTTCCTGCTCTGGTAATTAAAACCCTTTCATCCTATTCATATGTGTGAATTTTGGTAAATTTTATTAAAGAAAAAAAAAATCACCAAATGAAATTCTCAGTCCACTCAACAGGCAACATTCAATACTATTCTACCTTCTTCCACATGCATTTGAATTGATATGAATAGAGGCTCCCTTTTGATTTAATTATTGTATTTGGTCACCATTTTATATTTTATATATTGGGTAGTTTCTTTAATAGTACGTGAATTATTTCCTGTTTATTGTTTGTTTTGTGCTGTACATCACTCAGACTAGAATGTCTCTATAAATTCAATAAATAAATATTCTACTGAGTATACTGTAATAGGCTCTGCAGAATGCTTCTAAGCAAATATCAAGCATTCTGCAGAGCCTATTACAGTAAAACAAATCTTTGAAGCTGAATCCTAATCAAACAGAGATAACTATGGACTGATAGTTTTCATTCTCAGCAATGTGGAAGATGGTCCATTCTGGATTAAAAGCAATTTATTTATTTACTTTATATGCCTCCCATCTCACCAGGAGATGATTCTAGATAGGTGACAAGCAATAAAACACCAGTATAAAAGATTAAAATAATAACTACTAACATTAAATTGACAAAGATGGGGAAGGAACAGTGGTGAGTTTCTACCGTTCACCCCGGTTTGGGCGAATCGGTAGTGATGGCAGAGGGAGGCTCCGCCCACCTGCCCAGACATCATCACGGATGCTCTGCACATGTGTAGAAGGGCCACATGCGAGCAAAGCGAGCACGCCCACATGCACGCTCACAGTTCCAAACTGGTAGCGAAGGTAAGTGAAAACCAATACTGGGGAGGAAAGGCACAAGATGGAAGATGCACTTATTCTAAAGGTGCATAATTTAGGATGGGGGGTTATCCTGGATTCCAAGCTCTGTTCTCAGTGACAAATGGAAAACTATGCCTAACTTTAGCTGGTAAACAAGTCATGTCATTAAGGAGCCAGTTTGGTCTAGTGGTTAAGGCACAGGCTAGAAACCAGAAAACTGTGAGTTCTAGTCCCAACATAGGCAATAAAGGTGATTGGATAACTTTGGGCCAGTCCCTCTCTTTCAATCTAATTCACTTCATAGGGTTGTGTTGTGGAGAAAATAGGAAGATGAAGGAGTATTTAGATATGTTTGCCATCTTGATTTATTCATAAAAATAATAAAGGCGGGATAAAGAAAAAAGACATTTTAGAAAATGAATGAATGAATGAATGAATATTCCTTCCTGTCTTTGATAGCTTGCCTTAAAAACTTCATAGCAACATAGTCTATAAAGGTTGCCTTTGAATGTACTGTTAAAATTGCAAATAGTGCAGAACAAAGCTGCTTGTTAACTAATTGGTACAGCTCAATGGTATCGTCTACCATGATTTCTTAAAATGCTGCACTGGTAACCTGTGGCTACCTAACTGAATGTGTGGATAATAGTCTATAAAGCCCTAAATAGCCCAGGTGCCAGATTTTTTTTTAAACACCTGCTTTTCAAAATGCCACAAAATGAAAGAGAGACAATATCAGCACAAGAGAAAAAAGTTAGCAAAATGCAAAACATCCCAAGAATGCTCTTAATTTCTAACAGTGCCTCTGAACTCAAGATGGAACCCAGAAGCATTCTGTAGGTGCCTGCAACACGGTGTTTTGTTTACTTTCTGGCATATAGGTATTTTTTTTATATATTGACCATACATTATGGTACGGGTATCAAACTCGCTGCGTCACGTTGTTGTCATGTGACATATCGCAATGTTTTTTCCCTTCATGGAGCTTGGGTGGGCGTGGCCCATGTGTAACGCATCCAGCCTGCAGGCCACCAGTTTGACATCCCTGCATTATGGAAACGAGAATATTTCTGAAACTCCAAATATGCTCACTAGCTCAAGCTAGTTAGGAACTCTTACAGTTACAATGTGAGAGCAGATATAATGAGCTTAAAAGTCAACATCTGGAATAAAGTATGTACATGCTCTGTACAATACTTGTCACTGTATTCTTATAAATTTGGGTGTATTCCATGGAAGCGCATTTATGAAATTATAAACCATTTGAGGGAAAGAAAACAACAGATTTACTTATGGAATCTGAGAAAATTTTCAAATTCTTAAATAGTAAAAAAAGAAAATGATGAAGGAGCAGGCTCAATGCTAATTGCGCTCGCAATTAGAAAAAATGATATAAACAGATTTTGAGTAAATAACATATTTTTCTCTCCTTCCTCATTTGGACCTTACATATACTTATTACTGAACAAAGCTCTAGGGAAATCACCTGAAGAAATGAAGTATTCAGTATCACAATGACTAATTTCTGCTGAGATGTAGCTTGATTAAAGATTGTGTTCCAGACTTCATGTCCGAGACTAAGATGCTTTTGATTTTTATGTAATTTGTATCGCTATTTAGCAAAGGTTCCTCTTGTTTGTCAAAAAAAAAGTAAATTTCCACAGGAAACTAGCTCACAAGACTTCAGCTCAGCTATAATTTAGGTGACAGAGTGCAAATCCTAGTATGCCTATTCAGGTATACAATCCATCGAGTTCAGTTAGCATACATTCAAGTAAATGACTATCAGATTAGCGTTCTTATCACAATTGGTAGTATGGTTTGTGGGCCCTCTAATAATGAGAGAAAATTCTATTTGGATTGCAAAACTGATTTAAACTTCCCAATGCATTTCGCAGATGAGAATGCCACTATTCTTCATATTGATCATTTTTCCAAATTTTGCAATGCCGTTTTCAATTTAAGTACAAAAAGAAAAAGAAATGGGGTGTATAATATATGTATAGTAGAGAAAATTGGGTACCAAAGTTATCTGCGAGAAAATTATATGTAAAATATGAATGTTCATGCTCTTTCCATTTGCAGACAAATGCACAAACTGGAGGAAATAGAGTTATGACTGAATGAATATATCTAAGGTTCATAAAGATTGATTTCTCCATTCCTAATACAAACTATGTGATTGTTGAAAGGTAATGTGATTTAGTTCTTTCTGAATCATTAAGGAGAACTTGAGACCTCAAGACTAGTTTGATCACCAGAAGTATTTTTCTTGACACTCAGTATTTTTTAAAAAAAATAATACAGTATAAATCTTGGTGAAAAGTTCAGATGACTTAGAAAGTCTATTATACCTTAATTACTTCTAATGCAAGTATTACCCAGTAGTGACTTTGGAGATACTCAAATATAAATAATTAGCTTGTGAATGAGTAATTGTAAGCCATTAACTCTGGCCAAACTGACAAGAATCCTTCATCTAGATAACATGTTTCTGATTTAGTAAGACACTCTATTGACTTTTCTGCTTGCTTTGTCCCAAATGAATTCAATGTGTCACAGTTAGTTTCATTTTCTTTTTTTTAAAGTTCTTATCACAAAACACCTTCTTTTCAAACCCATTTTTTTGCAGAGTTGTTAAATACCAAGAGCTACCAAAAGCAACCCTAATTGAATTTTTTGAATTCCAGCAATTTAGTTATTTATTTTGTTCATTTGTATCTCACCTATATTATTTTTACAAAAAACTAAAGGTGGTGAACATATTCACCACACTTACTTCATCCCGTTTTCCCCCACAGGAACAAAGCTGTGAGATGAGTTGTTCTGAGGAGTGTGATTGGCTCAAGGTCACTCTGCTGGCTTTCATGGCTAAGGCACGATTAAAACTCATGATCTCCCTGTTTCTATCCTATGACTTAACCACTAGACCAAACTGTCTCTCTAATTAAAAATAGTCATATATATATATATATTTAGAAAGGAAATATTCTGCAAGGGGAAGATGAAGATGTGTACATTCATCAGTCTGTAGCAGGGATGAAATGCTCCCGGTTTGGACCGGATCACCCAATCCGGTAGCGATGGAGGCAGGTGGTTCGGAAAACCGATAGCAAAAATCCCACCCAGCCCCCATGCCCAATCCCACCCAGCCCCCATGAGCCGCACAATCATCAGAGGCTTTTTTTTAACTTTTAAAAGCATTTTTTCTACAACCTCTTCGGCCGAAAAAATGCTTTTAAAAGGAAAAAAAAAGCCTCTGATGATCGTGCAGCTCAGCTGGGATCATCAAAGGTTTTTAAAAGAAAAAAACCCCTTTTTTTCTTTTAAATGCCTCTGACGATCCTAGCTGAGTTGCCTGATCATCAGAGGCATTTAAAAGAAAAAAAGTCTCTGTGGATCAGGCAACTCAGCTGGGATCGTCAGAGCCTTTTGAAAGCATTTTTTTTACAACCTCTTCACTGAAGAGGTTGTAGAAAAAATGGTTTTAAAAGCAAAAAAAAAAAAAAATTGGCCATGCCCACCCAGTCACATTAACCCCCCCCCAAGCCACGCCTATAGAACCCGTAGTAACAAATTTTAGATTGCACCACTGGTCTGTAGGTTTCCATTAGTCGATTTCCACTGATGAGAAGATTCAAAGATTCTAGAATGATAGAAAATCTAACTTAATCAAAACCTTAATATATTTTACTAAGCTATTATTTTGAATCATGGCTATGAATACATTATCTCCTGCAAATAACTTGCAGCTGTGCCACATAAACATACCTCATCCCTAGTGCAGCTTGTTATCTGGCTCACCTTTGCATAGCTCAGTAACCCACAATTTTTCTGCTTCAAGTCACTTGAAACTAGCCAGCTCAATCACGTCTAGTTTTTTTTTAACGTTTTAAACTTCCAACCTGCAACAGATTTGCCTTTGACAGCTTCCTGTGTCAGCCTATTATGAGAAGCAAGATCAAGCAACAGAAGGAACAGCAATATCAGGAATGTTGTTGTAGGATAGAATACCAGGAACTTAAAAGCCTGTCAGAATTTCTCTCTGTACTATCTCATCCCAAATAATATCCAGGCATATTAGTGTATTCTACATAAGTGGATTTACTTTATTTCTCCTGCTTTGCATTTTTTTTTCAGGACTGAGCAATTCTCTTAAAAGTTTATTGCTCCCTTCTGCATCCCCAAGACCAGCTCTATATGCTTACATAACTTGTAGCAGCAAGAAAGAGAGAGAACACACACACACAGAGAGAGAGAGAGAGAAACACACACAGAGAGAAACACACACACACACACCAGGAGAAGTATCCAATACTGTAAAAGTCAGGAAATTGTTGAACTGCATTATATAAGTATATTTAATGCATATAATAAATAAAATAGCATCCATGACTGCAGTTCTACTCAGCAATTGTATTTATTTTTCATTGATTTAAATTTGTTTTTGTTTGTTTTATAATTTAATGATATACACGGGCCAAAGTCACTTGCTGAGATGGGCAGCTATAAAAATCAAATAAAGAAATAAAACATTTTGCCACTTACAGCAAAATCGTAGCTAATTAACCCCTGGGAGAAACAGGCAAGCCTCATGGTTTGTTCTTTCATTCATTTGCTAGTAGAGCTGATCCAAAATTCATGAGGTAGTAACGCTATGTAAATAAACTTCTCCTGAGTATGAAGATTAAAAAGACAATCTACAGCTATGGTGTGCTGTTCTCTGCTTTTCAGGTTTATGACTATAATCCAGTGAATGAATTACTACAATATGGCCAAAATCTGAGCCATCTAAAGATTTCACTATCAAAAGCATAAACTTACATTTATTATATTATAATATTACATTTTTTGCCAGAGAGGGCCTGCCTTGGCACATTTTAAATGGCATTTAAAAGTATGAGTTCATTGTTTATCTAGAAATTGTTTGATAAAATCTGCATAAAGAATCAGAGGGCAGGTAAACGAAAAGCTAGCAAACAGTACTATAGTTCTACCAAAATATAAATGGCCTAGGATAAGGAGAAATCTCACCTATATTAGAATAAGTTGATATTCATTTTCTTAAAAATACCGTAGTAAATTGAACAATCAAAAGAAAGTAGTTCAGGCAATGAAAATAAGTCTGTCCTTAAAATGTCATTTTGTCATCCCTTTGCACTACAGAATTAAATCGTTCACTTCGGTAAAGATTTAATTATGCCTCGTTTGTTGGTTGCCAAGAAGGAACTTTTGGGAAATGAAGCTGCCAGAAACTGAGAACAACAACTCTTTCTAATGAAACAATTCCAAAAAGCATAATTACTATGTGAAAACACATTCATCAAAAACTTTTCGTTTTCCCCACTCCAAAATTAAAAATGCAAATGAATGCTTTTCAAAATGACTAACATTATTGATACAATTCATCTATTTATCTGTGCAAATTGTGATGAGAAAGAGGAAGGGTGGGAGGAGGAGGGCAATCTATATACTACTAACACTCTTGTGCCTATTTAAATAGTTAATTGATACTTTCAACTCTTCAATTGGGTGAAACAGTGCATCACAGAGCAATAATTTTTGAATTATTGCTGCCTCAAGTGGGCTAATTTACAGAAGGCATCCAAAATCCAGGATCCACAATTCCTGTGAGATTGAAATTTGGCAAACTTGTGCCCACTTCAGTATCACTATGCTTTCTGACTATACTTCCCAGAAATCTGTGGGTTTGTGGTACATAGGAAGATGAAAGGGATGGATTCTGACTAGGTGGCTCAGTTGCTAAAACACTGAGCTTGTCGATCAGAAAGGTTGGCAGTTCGAATCCCTAGTACAGGTCTCGTGCGTGAGCAGGGGGTTGGACTAGATGACCTCCAAGGTCCCTTCCAACTCTGTTACTGATTCCCACCCTCTTTCCTTCCTCTGTCTGGTCTTTTCAATCAATTGATAGCTGCTTTGAAAGTGAAGACAAAATTTGAAATCCTTTAACAAGATCCAAGTGTTGGATAAGGAAAAAAATGAGGGACTGTCTCAAATGCCTGCTGGCAAGGTAGGGGTAGTTGGGGGCACTGATGGACCACAGCAGTGGTGCATTGCTACCGGTTCTCCCTGGATCGGGTGAACCGGTAGCGGCGGCGGGAGGCTCCGCCTACCCACCCGAACATCTCTGCGCATGAGCCTTTAGGGATACACCAGAATGGGGAACAGGAATGAGTTTTCATCACAGTCCAGAGCTCCCATTGTTCTCCTGCCCACAATGAAGTGGTAAGCAATTCTGTAGATCAGCCAAGGGGGAGGAAGAGGTCCCTCCATCAGATACGGGGAAATGGCCCCAACCTACATTATATGCGGAAAGAAGAATGACCCAATGATCACAAGTCATCTAGTTATTATTTATGAACTGTCTAGAACTGAGAAACATTTTTCTTGACCAGCATTAAGAAAATATATGGCAATTCAATCATTATAGTAATGCATATTTTCATCTTTTAATTACAGTAATTAATCAAAGCAAGTAATTTTGGAAAACATTCAGAGATATTTTGTAGACAGTGAAAGGAAACAAAACTCATCCATAGATCACAACTTCAACCCAATTCCATTACAATAGTTATTTTCAACTTGGCCATATGTAAAATTTTAAAAATACTTTGTGAAAGCCATGCTTGGGATGGAGAAATGCCTACAGTCACAATACTGGGCCTTATAGGAAATGAGTATTAGCAACTATTGATGAAATACAACAACAAAAGAACTTGCTTCTTACTGCTACTATTATCTGTCTTCGAAGATGATCTAGCTGCCCATGGTAATTTACCTATATTTTGATTTTTTAAAAAACTATAAAGGACAGATGGATCAGCTCCATCCAACAGTCGTTCAGGAAAATTTCTGGAGATTTGGAGAGCTACAGTCTAACACAGACAGTCCAGTTCGGGGAAAGTTAATACATATTGTTTTATGCATGGGAAGGGGGAGATTTATGGCCATTCTTTAATTAGTAAGTTTTTTTTGGAATACATTGATTACTTTAAATGCCAGGTTTTAAGTATACCAATTATATGCACTTCAGTGAAAGCAGCGTTAAAATATGACTTACACATTTATTTTCTAAGAGTGTAATATGATCATCCAGATTTCTTTCTTTACTTTTATTAATATTTTGAGGATGTTTTAGACAGAATTAATACTCATTTTAGATATATTTAATTAATTCCAATAGGGCATATAATTGGAACTTCTAAATATACTGCCAGCAAATGGATATAATATTTTATCATTCCTAATTAGAAAGTGAATTCCTGTTTAAACCAAACATTTCTTTTCATCCCATAGTCCTATTTATATATTTTTATTTAGCTTGTATCATATTACAAGAGTGGTTGTTAATATATCATTCATTTCAAAAGCATGTCACACTTCTTCAAGGATGTCTCACTTCCTCCCCACCTTCATATAAGCATTGATGATGTTGTCTAGTTCGGTAATGAAATGTCTGTAACCAAAGAACCAAGTTCAGAGGACAGCAAGGACTCCACAGTGATACCATATTTTAAAATAACTGGTATGGTTTTAGAAGCACAGAAATATGTATAATGTCAGTCAGGAAACCTTTAATGCTTTTGCATGTAAAATATCCATAGACATTAGATGCTCTTTCTCTTTTAAATTGCAGTTTATTGCTTAAACTGCATGATAGTTTCAAAAACAAAGACAATCAAAAAGCATTTTTTCAAGTGAGATATACTACCTGAATATAAAATAATATACACAGTAGTGGGTTGCTACCAGTTTGCCCCGGTTCAGGCGAACTGGTAGCGCTGGTGGTGGGAGGCTCCGCCCACCCGCCTGAACGTCATCATATGCTCTCTGCATGCGCAGAAGTTTCTGTGCTTGTGCAGATGTGGCATGCGCACAAGCGAACCAGTAATAAAGGTAAGTGAAACCCACCCCTGAATATACATGATAAAATAAGAACTTCCTTCTAGTTCCTACATAATGGAAAACCAAATTCTTATTACTGAGATCTTTGTAAGAACTATTCGATACAAGAAAATGTAAATAAGACTGCAATTCTATATACATACAATATTTTCGGTGGGTCTCAATTCTGACAATAAACCTTGGTAAAATTATAATCCTAGGAATACTTTGATTGCAGTAAAGTATTTGGATTTGAATAAAAAAATTAATCATATTAAAATAATTTACAATAACTGATACAATGTGAAGAGAATAATGAAAAATTACATTATTCACTTTCTGTCAAACAGTTGTTGAATGAAAGCTTAATATATAATATTTCTGATATCTTGACAGGAAATATTTGTAGCTTTAAAAATAGGTACATTTATGCAGAATATCTCTATTCTGTACTATCTACCTATTTTTAATCTGCTGGGGATAATTGGAAGTTCTTGAACTGTAGTGTCAACATGTCAAGAAGGTGCTATGGTTGGGAAAAATGTTTGAGACTAATGCTCTTTCTGTTACCAAAAAATAGTAGAGTTTTGATGACTAGGCCCAGGAAAATACAGTATTGCCTAGGTTTGGAGTAGGGACAGATATCTGGGCATCAAAAACATCAGAATATGGAACAGAATGGCCTTTTTGTCTCTCCTAGCATAGGAGTGCCTATGGTTTTACGTCTTCATTTACTGATTTAAAAGACGGACATGACCATCTATTTTATGTGCTGTAAATATGGGCCTCTTACAATAACAAAAACAAGCAGAAAACAGTATGAATGGGCATCTAAACAAAAACAACACCCAGCAGGCTCAATTATGCTCCCCAATACATATAGTTACAGTCATTGAGCTCCAGCTTTCCCTTATCCAAATTCTTGGAGAAAGACTCGGTTTTTTTAAGGCAGTAAGCATGGTTTTACTTCATTTGGCATTGTCAAAGAGGATTTCACAGCGCAGTTCAGAATTCATCTCATTATGCTTACCAAAAGAATGTCCCTTCCTTTGTAGAGGTAAACATTTCCTACATTAAGGCTCTTTCTCTGATCAAGACATTATTTAATTAATTAACTCAACCATTAAGCAGAATGGGACAGATAATTCTAGTGATCTGAATGAGCGGCAAATTATTGCCACCATAATATTTTAATTTCTAGCACTTCCTAGAACTGCTGATGGGCTTATATATATATATAGCTGGCCTTGAGTACTATAAATGTTAACCTCAAGAGGAAAAAATCTCATTTTCTGTTCCACTTCAAACAACAAAATGGCTTGGGGCAGCCCTATGAGATGGATAATACACACGAGTTGTTATACATGTATGCACGTATTTATAACTGTACAAAGGTTAAATTAATTATAAGGGGTTATTCAACTCATACAGGCAATAGACATTTCCTTCCTTCATTATATTATGTACTTGATTCTTATTATCATGCTAACCACATCCATCATATTTCTACTTTTTGTTTGGTTGTAATAAACTCACCTTACCAAAATACAACACAACACAACAAATACGGGCTGGTTGATTTAGGGCCAGTCACTCTCAGCCCAATACACCTCAAAGGAGAAAATAGGAGGCAGGAGAGTTAAATATGTTTGCTGTCTTGAGTTTTATATATTAAAAAGTCAGGATAAAATCTAATAATAACAAATCAACAAAAACAAATAATAACAACTCAAAAGAAAGACATTTATCAGCCCATCGCTAAGTTCCCCACCACCACTTACTACCTCCCATAGAAATTATTCCAGTTGTTAAACAAAGAAGAAAATTATTTGAAGCTGAAGCTTAACAAGGAAGCTCTTAAGTGGCTTTTTTGCTATGATTGACAATGAACATATAAAACATATATTTACCCATATACTATGTAACATGTTATATATAAGGATAGTACCAAATCCACTTAATATGGGGAAAAAAACTGGTATGGTAAGAAATTTAGATATATCTAACATAAACCCTAGGAGTAAATCCTGCCAAAACTGCCCATTATTTGGGTTAAAGGCAGTAATAGTAACTGGCAGGGTGATAATGCAGAGTAACAAGCTAAAAGATTAATACTAAAATGTTCAAGCATGATTGATAATGTTGAATCATCTACTTATGATTCGTGTTCTCTTGGGGTTATTTTATGAATCCGATCTTATTTGCCAAAGTCTCAGCTGTTACTTGAGGCCATCAATCCTTCACTGAAGTAAAGTCCTCCACATGAAACACTATCTTGTCCTTTGTGATGATTTTCTAAGGCTGTGATAGGTCTCAAAAATCCTAGTGATCAACGATCATTCTGAATACTAGCACTTCTGCCTTTTGCGGTGGAATTATTATTTTTTCTCTGAGATTGTCTATCTTTTGGATTTCTCAATTCGTAAGTGTGCATAAGGAAACATACTTAACTGATTCGATTTTTTTTTTCAGGCCAATGTTGATGTTGCCAAACATTTTCAGAAGAGATATGTCCTTGCAATATTCATATTTTACTTTAGTTCACAGCTATTTTGAAAAGCCAATGGAACTACAATACGGAAACAGTGAGTTGTTCCTTTAGTCATCTTTGAAAAGAAATTCTCTGAAATACTTTTAAAATAGTTACAATTTGCTTTATCATTACATAGCTGTAATGGTTACAAAAACTAATGCCTGTAAGAGGCTAGAATAAATAAGAAACTAAAACATAGTTTAATCTCTTTGGCATATGGATATAGTAGCAGATGGCTTAGCAATACTATTTAATTAAAATAATCTCATTAATTTAATATTCTATTTACACTTTATACCTGGTAACAAAAGTGGCTAATCTTATAAACCTCCATTTCATTGTGCAGATCAAAAAAGGGGAAAATACATATGGAAAAGAAAAGAAAAGCAATGTGGACCCACTTTCAATTCTATTAACCTTCAGTCCTCATTCCATTATCTTCAGGTGACCATGAAGGATGTTCTGGGTCCATTGAAGTATTTTTAGAATAGAATAGAATAACAGAGTTGGAAGGGACCTTGGAGGTCTTCTAGTCCAACCCCCTGCTTAGGCAGGAAACCCTATACCTCTTCAGACAAATGGTTCTCTAACATCTTCTTAAAATCTTCCAGTGTTGAAACATTCACAACTTCTGGAGGCAAATTGTTCCACTGATTAATTGTTCTAACTGTCAGGAAATTTCTCCTTAGTTCCAAATTGCTTCTTACCTTGAATAGTTTGATTTTTGTCCTACCCTCAGGTGCTTGGGAGAATAGCTTGACTCCCTCTTCTTTGTGGCAGTCCCTGAGATATTGGAACACTGCTATCATGTCTCCCCTAGTCCTTCTTTTCATTAAATTAGACATACCCAGTTCCCGCAACCGTTCTTCATATGTTTTAGTCTCCAGTCCCCTAATCATCTTTGTTGCTCTTCTCTGCCCTCTTTCTAGAGTCTCAACATGTTTTTTACATTGTGGTGACCAAAACTGAATACAGTATTCCTAAAAAGAAAAATGCACTTATGCAAAATTGAGGTGCGTACAGCATTTCTGTTGTGCATACCTAGTTCGAGAGCTAGATTGATCTAGAGCAGTGGTTCTCAACCTGGGGGTCGCGACCCCTTTGGGTGTCGAACGGCCATTTCACAGGGGTTGCTAAAGCCCTCTCTCGCCCCCCCCACACGCCTTCACTCACCTTCACCCCCTGCCTCTGTTGGATCGCAGGTCGCTGGTTGCTTACCCCGCCCACTCCCAATCTATTGCTGCCTCCTGAGTCCCAGCTGATGGCTAGAGGGAAAAAAAACTATTTAAATTCTTGCTGCGGGGCTTCAAAGGGCTGCCCTAGAGCTGATCAGTGTTAAGAGAAAACAAATGAATAGACCTGTGCCTGCAAAAATAGAAAAAACAGCCCCTTTCAGTTCCAGCATAGGGGGGGGCCCAGCATAGAGGGGCCTCCCGACTCTCAGCTGATTTGCTCTCAGCTATTTTGCGAGCTGCAAAGAGGTGCAGATTTTTCCCCCCCAAGCCATGCTGAAAACCGAAACTGAAAGTAAAGCAGGGTCTTTGCTGCAACGTGACAAAATGAAGCAGAGAGAGATTTCTTTTTCTTTTTCCTCACCAAAAAAGATAGGAGGAAAACTGCAAACCATGGGAAATTTAGGGCAAAAGAGGAGGTTCAAGATTTTAAAACACAAAAGAAAAAAAGCTCTATTTAACTAGGGAATTGTAATAATTGAGATACTATTAATTGTATATTGTGTTGAAAGCAGAAATGGTTAAGTTGTGGTTTGGAGGAATATATAGGGGAAATTATTTGGTTTATTATTATTGGTAAATATAATTAACTGATTTGTAAGAAATTGGATTGCATGGAAATAATTGGAATATTCATGTTCATATTGATTAATATACAAAGAAGATAGTTATATAACTAATTGATTTATATTAAAATGTTGAATTTGTATTAAACAACTGTATTACATAATTAACCAATGTGAGGATGGATATAAAAATAGATGACAATGGGAAGGGGTATAATATAGAAGGGAAAAATTGAAATTGGTTAAGATTAGAGATGAGGATGAAGGGTAATATTGGTTTTTTTAAAAATAGATGAGGAATAAATATGGCAAAAAGGAAATATAGAAATTGTAAATTTAATTGAAATGACTAAACACTGTTTAAATTTGTGAACCGGCCAAATACTCTGTTCAAAGAAAAAACATTGTATTTTTGTATGTGTGTTTCTAATTATTGCTATTTATTCATATTTGTTCTCTTTTATTCTTTAAAGTTTAACAATTCATTCTTTATCTTAATATCTTTATATTTGTTTGGGGTTGGTTTTCTTCCCTTTCATCTTTTTTATTGTACAGCAATCTTTCTCCTCAAACCTACCACCTCTCTCTTTTCTTTCTTTCTTACTTTCTCTTTCCCCCCTCTTCTCCTCCCTACTTCCTCTTCCTTTCTCCTTCTCCTCCTCTCTTCCTCCCTCTCTTACCCTCATTCCTACTCTAATTTCTCTTCCCTTCCTTCATCCCTCTCTATTGCTGTATCCTTTTATGCACATGGACTACTCAGAGGGCTGAAAAAGTTATTTTTGACTGGTTGGTCCTCGCACTTTTGACCAGTCCTCGAACTTAGGACTGTCCTCACATTTTACATTTTTGCCCTATCTTGTCACCATGGTGAAGAGAAGCAGTTGTGAAGGATTCTATTGTTGATACTGTGCTGTCAAACATAGTAAGAGGTGGCAAAATAGAAGGGCTCCTCCTAAAATCTACTCTCATCTTTACAGTTTTAACTGTATTCAGCTCTAGATTGTTATGCCTGCATCACAGGGCCAGTTTTTCAACCTCCTGTCTATATCCAGTTCATCACAGGCGACTATTTTACAATGTTGTGGAACATATTTTCTCTATATGTTGAATGCTTTTTGTTATGTATCTGTGAGGAGAGGTTGGAGCAGTAATGTTTTCTGTATGAGAATGAGCTTGGGCTAGGTAGGTGAATTCTTCTTTGTAGATTAATATTACTGCTGTGTAATATTAAGTTTTGGATTTAATTGTGTATTTATTTTGCCTGTGCTTTTGTTTGTTGGTAATCAAACAGTGGATTTGTACCTGTTCTTGG
This sequence comes from Ptyas mucosa, assembly GCA_012654045.1. Taxonomy (NCBI): domain Eukaryota; kingdom Metazoa; phylum Chordata; class Lepidosauria; order Squamata; family Colubridae; genus Ptyas; species Ptyas mucosa. The sequence continues at coordinate 21,899,639 of WNWU01000001.1, forward strand.
TTTGCAAAGTGAATGTGGTTTTAAAATTAGAAGGAAGAAACATCAATATCTTGTGCTATGCTGATGATACTCTGAAAATGCAAAGAATCTACAAGCTCTAGTAATAGAAGTCAAGGAGCATAATGAAAAAAATCAGACAACATAAGGTTGTTGCTAAAGAAAAAGAGATAGCAATAGCAATAGCACTTAGATTTATATACCACTTCATAGTGCTTTTACAGCCCACTCTAAGCGGTTTACAGAGTCAGCATATTGCCCCCAGCAATCTGGGTCCTCATTTTACCCACCTCAGAAGGATGGAAAGCTGAGTCAACCTTGAGCCGATGAGATTCGATCTGCTGAACTGCAGCTGGCAGTCAGCTGAAGTAGCCTGCAGTACTGCACTCTAACCACTGTGCCACCTCGGCTTTTAAGTATGTTCACTGCCTTGAGTTCTTTATAAAAATAATAAAGGCAGGATAATAAAATCTAAGAAAACCTATTTAATAGTAAATGTTAAGATTTACTATTGATAGCTTTCCTTTTTTTCTCTCTTCTTGTTCTCAGTTGGATTACCAGATATTTTTTTTACAAATCACTAAAGACATCTCTTGCTGAGAAATTGGCTATGAAATGATTTATAGTACTCTGACTTTAATTGTATATGGAATATATTAGTTGTATAATATTTTCAATCTTCTCATTAATCATAATTGTTTAGTTATCTACCTGTATCATACTGCTTTTACCATGTTTCTTTCCCTTACAATATTATATTGTCTATACGTGTGTGTGAGAGGGGGGGAGGGAGGAAGGGGGGGGAGAGAGAGAAGTACATGCTACTTATCCAAAAAGCTATTAATCTTTATCACAAATTATGTTGACATATTTTCAATGAACTATTTCTTGGATACATGAAGCAAATTACAATAGATTGAATCATATTTCTTTTATGTTTGAGACTTCCCTCTAATATGAAAGAAATAATCCCTTCTTGCTAGCATGATAGGCTTTGTCAAAAAGTTGACTAGATTTATTTATCTGACAGAGGAACTGGAGAAAGCCATATGATGATTTTTTTTTAACCCAGCTGGTTAGTAATCAAGGCAGATTTCCAGGAAATACCATATCTGTTCTAGACATTGATAAAACATGATCAAATCACTTCCATATTGCCAAGAAAGCTGCAAGGAAGTGCACTTGAATCATTGGGACATGAGTTTGACTCAAAAAAAAATTATTTATTTTTTTCTCTTGAAAATGTCTTCCCACTGAAAATGATTGATGCTTTTGCATTTTGGGAAATAAGTGCAGAAAAAAACCCTTCATTTTTTAACATTGCTTTTGTGAATTAATCACTTTTTAAAAATTCTGGAGAAAGAAAGTATACCACTTGAAATCCTTTAGCTCCTGCTGGTTTCAGTAAAATGATAACTCAGCAAAATTCTAACTATCCAATAGTGACCTTAAATTTTAATGTTTTCATGTAGAATGTTATCTACTGGAGGCATAAAATGCTTTGAAATGTGGCATTTTTGACACAATTGCACCTCTGAAAACCTCTGCCGGTATACTTTATACAACAGTCAGTTCAGAACAAGAGCAAAGAAAAGTAGTTCAGATTGGCTATCAAGTCTTCTAAAATCGGGGACTTCCTGTGGCTCCGCGTTTCGTCGAAGACGCCTAGAAATGGGCGCCCGCTTCCTTGATCTGTAAAAGCTCCCGAACAGTAGAAAAACGCTGTCGGAAAGCTTGGAAAAGCTCTCCCCGGGCATAGGGGAGAGTGAAGAACAGGCTGGCAGGGGTAGAGTTCCCCAAAGCCCCCCAGGAAAAATTCTGGGGTGCAAAGAAGGGGAACTCCCCAGAAACCAGCCAAGCAGCTCCGGACCTGGAACGACTCTGCCGGATGCAGAGCGAGACGACGCAACCACACCAGCAATTAAAATCATCTTAGGGGAAGAAAATTTTAAGACCTATTTTTAACTTGATTTGGATTGAAACTAAGAAGCTGGCTAAGCAGAGCAGGAGAGAGGGAATTGGGTTCGTATAATCTTTAACTCCATTTAAAAACTTGGGGGGAAAAATGGCGCTTAGTGAAAGTGATTGTTAGCGCTTGTTACATTTGTAGCAGACAAAGAGCCACAAAGAATGCTTAGAGTTGTCTTGGAACAGAAGTAAAAATTGGAATAATGGCTCAAGTTGTACCTGCAGGATCATCGCTTTCTGAATTAAAAGATATTCAAATTGGATTTGCAAAGATTTTTCAAGAACTTTCAGATTTGATTATTTCTAATATTTTGGTTTTAAATGAAAAGAAGTTTGACAATGAAGTGTTGCTGGGCAATCCAGAGGATGTTACACAGCAAAGTTTACAGATTGAAACACACGCTGCAGGGATCTGTATGCTGGGGGATATGGTCCAAATGGAAGTTCTAGTGGACATTCCTAACTTTTTTATAGAAGAAGTACAATTGAACAAATTATTACAAGTGGAGGAACTATTTGGCAATTGGAGGTTTGATATACAAAGGAATGGTCTGCTGGACGAGACAAGTAAGAAATGGCGGAATCAGGACTATAAATTCAAGTTAAGGGAGCAGACTACAAAATTGAAGGGGACTTTTACGATATATCAACCACAGGGCAAGTTTAAGAAACTGTTAGGAGGGCCAGAAGGAATTTGGAAAGAACTATGGCAAACAAAGGATTGGAAGAAATTTAAGAAGAAGATGAAAGACTTTTATTAATGATGGCTTTAAAGGTTATGGATGTTTCATAGGTAAAAAGGATATTGTTCTCTCTCTTTTTTTCCCCTTTTTCTCTTCTTTTTTCTTTTTACTTTCTCTTCTCTTCTATTACTACAATGGTTAAGGTAAAAGATGATGGTCACCCTCCGGAAGGTTGGGGATTTATATTTATAATGATTTAAGAAGTTTTATTGATGTTTAATTTTAATAAGAAAGATAGTTAATAACTTTAGTTTTATTATTGTTGGAAATGTAAAATTCGAAATGTATAATTTTAAAGTTATTTTTTTAAAAGGTTTAAGGGATTTGTTTTTATTTTTTATTTTGTGAAAAATGTTTAATTTTAAGAAGTTAAAAGATGGATAATAATTTTAGTTTTGCTATTGTTGGAAATGTATAATTTTAAAGTTATCTTAAAAAAACATGTATAATTTTAACAAGCACAAAGGTTTAAAGGGTTTGCCTTTCTTTTTTCCTTTTTTTTTCTTTTTTGTGCAAAATGCTTAACTTTAAAGTTAAAAAGAAGGATAATAATTTTAGTATTATTTTTAAAAAATATGTATAATTTTAATAAGTATAAAGGATGGATAGTAATTAAGGTTTTAATATAGATGTTGGAAAAGAAGGTTTTGGAGAAAGGCAGGATATCTGTTTGGGATTCTGTCTTTGGTTTTCCTTTCCTTTCCTTTTTTTTTATTATTGGTGTTTTAATTTTCTTCTATCAATGTTACTCATATTTCTAGGGAGGTTGATAAATTTTAATTAGGGGAGTTAAAGGATTTATGGGAAATTTTGAATTTTTCTTTAGTATGTTAGTATATTTTAGTATATGTTTATGTTTGTTATTGCAATACCCTGTTATTGCTTGGGGAGGTCAAGGTTGGGGAGGGGAGGGTTGGGGGTGAGGGAGAAAAGATTTTATATAAATGTAAACACAACAGGAAAATTTGAAATGTAATAGTGATAGTGTAATCTGTTTATTATTAAGAATATAAAGGGGGTGGGGGGAGGGGGAAATGTTTAATTTTGTTTGTAAAACTTTTTCAATAAAAAAAAAGTCTTCTAAAATCCTTATTTAAAATACCAGTGGTCGCCTGCTTCTTTATATTTCAGAAAAAAAACCCTCCTGCCTGAGGTCTCTCACCTTATCAAGTGCAATAATTGAGCTCCATTTGGACAGCTCTACCTTGAATTTCAACATTTGACTGGCTCACCTTCAAATGAATCCTGGCTTTATTGCACTTTGTTCCCCATTTATTTCAAGGCACAAGAGACTTTGATATTTGGAGATGTAACAGATACAACAAAACAAACAATTTTGTTTTAAAAATGTTTTGCCATTCATTCATTCAATTTCCATGGCTATCCATCTCAATGACTCAATTTAAATTGCTTCAGGATTTTTACAATATAAAGACCAGCTGTGAAACTCAGTTCTACATTCTAGGTGGTAGGAAGTTAAAGAAATAGACTGAGTGAGGAAACCACATCACCTCTAATTTTTGAAGTTAAATATTTCAACAAGCTGTAATGAACCATATATCTTGGGACATGCAGTAGAAGATAGTTGGGTGACATTGTTTCGCCTCTAAGCAATACTAAAGGATTGTACCCAGAGTCGGTGCTATAACTTATCTGTTGCAGTTATAAAGGAGTGATCCTTATTGTCCTTCCTTATGAATAATAGACAATTTCAACTGATGTAGTTCAGTGGTTATATGTACACAACAATTAACTCCTGGCTGAGAAGCCTGACCTAGGGTTGAAGGTGATAGCTACCACTTATTGGCCTCTGCGTGTAAACTAGATTTGCCAGATGGCAACTCAGAAAGAGTTTCTTTTGAAAGCTGTGTTTGCAGTTGGCAAGGCATGGACCTGAAGTAGCAGTGAACTAAGTGAAGGGCGTATATACTTACCAGGAAGAGCAGACTGTTAGTGTGTAGCATTGCAGCACAACATAAGCATGCTGCCTAGCTTTTCCATGATTGATATCTTGTGGTTCCTTCAGGTAAAGAATTGGGCTCTTTCCCATTTGGCTACCCCTCAGTGGGGGCAGCCAGCTGCTAAACAAAAGCTAATAATAAAATGATGCCTTTCTTCCCCAAAGTCAAATCTGCTCATTCATAAACCAGTTCATTAAAAAATGGCACATATCCCAGTCTGCATATACCTGCTTGATATATAGCTGGGCCAGAGTCTAAAAGCCTACAGACTTGACAGTTAATGAGGGGAAAAACACATCACATAAACCATGAACCAAAGAGCAAGCTACTTTAGTTAATTAAATTTATAACCTCCCCTTTCCTTCAGAAGCCCAGGACACAATCCATAGCATTTTCTCCTCTAATTCTTTCCCACAACAACTTTGTGAAGTAGGTTGGATTGAAAAAGAACAATTGTTCTCAGGCCACCCAGAGGACTTCAGTAGTTGAGTATTTCCTTGAATCTAGCCCAACATCTTCATCATTACACCACACCGGTATAAAGAGAAGAAAGCATACATATATCCCTCTTATACACAAGACATAAAAAGCCCCCCTTTCCAAATGCATGCTTTTATTTATGACCTTATAATTTAAAGCACAGCTCCCTATTATGGCTCTTTCCATCTAATATATGCTAATATATATTGAAACACCTCTCACAATATTCCATCAGAAAATTATGTAGACTGGGGATTTTGAGAATTCAAGTTCAGCTCATTTAAATGGCAGAAAAAGAGATTGCGTGCAAATAAAAATATGCAACATGAGGATACACCAAACTTCCCCATGTGATATATTGTAAATAACCAACTCTTTCTTGAAGAAAAATTGAGAGCTATACAAATCATAATAATGGGCTTCTTAAACACTCTGCCCAAATCTCGACCTGTACCTGATACTATTTCAAAATTGCATCCTCCAACTTTAGTGACCCTCCTCAAATGCCCAACTCAGAACAGTCTTTTTCATGATTGTGGCTTTCTATTATGACTAGTCATCATTGCCCATCAGCTATCTTCAGTTCTCCCAAGCTGAATTTTGGGTTCCGAGGTTCTGCTGTGCAAACCAGAGAAAACATGCCTGAATTGCTGAGTTCATTTTCAGTTCTTCAAACAGAAAACACCTGTCCCAAAGATCTTCCTGTGTCATCTCACTATAGTCCATGGTAGGGCTACAGCTTGTCCAGTTGAGAGAAGTAAGGCGAAGAATTAAGATAAGTGAGGTTGCTCCCAATTTTGCATGCACAAAATTGCTATAGTATTTCCTTTTCCTCAAAGTGAAAGATAAAAGACAGTAGCAAACTAAAGTCAACAGGTAATGAAGTATGAAGAATTGCAAGACAGCTATCATGATGTGTCTGCTCGTACACAGGCTTTTATGAGTTATTTTTTTCTAGTGGATCTAAACTCTCAATATCACTAATTGAAATTTCTGTACACCTATCCCACCCCACCCACCCAAAAAACCCCACACATGCAACAAAAGATTCAAGCCTTTTCTGCACTGAAAGATACCTATAAAGATTATCTGTTGCTTTTTAAAAAAAAACAACAATTTTTTAAGAACTATATTTATTCAATATACTGTATTTTAAGCTGCTTCTTATTTCTCAAGGCAGCTGACAAAAATACAACTCTTATATTAAGAAATGTCAAGTTGAACAATATTTCAAATTTGATCAATGAGTTTTTAAAAAATCTATTTTGCATGGCTAAATCTTTAAAGTTTAAAGCAAGGAATTGGAAGAATTAAATAGTAATCCACTTTACAATTTCAGTATGTTGTTTTATCTGAAATGTCTCTCCAGACAGGAGTCATATCAACAATATGTCTTCTAGAAAACCATTTTTCATGTTACTGTTTAGAGATGTGATAGCTCATCTTTCTCATAATAATCCTTCTATTGTGCAAGTTAGCGCTGACTTACATAAAGGGTTGGTTACATTGTAAGATTAACATCAAAGATGGTCCTTGGACTTGATACAAGGCAGAACAATAACAGTACTTCTCTGCTGAGCTTTGCTTACCAACACAGGACTCCCCGGAAAGTGAATAGGTTCCATTGTCATGGAAACCGCTTCTGCACTCACAGTGGTACCACCCTGGGAGGTTAACACAGCGTGAATGGTTGTGACATTCAATGATCCCCTCAGCACATTCATCAATATCTGCCTCAGAGAAAAACACAAGCCAGCCAGGATATTAATTTTCTTTTACACCAACATTTTAGATAGTAAAAAACACAACACTAAGCCCTTCTGGAATACAATAGAATGCACCTTTTAATGAATAGGCTACGCTCTACACACAAAGGCCCATCTTTATAGTTTACAAACTTGGAAGGACTTTCTTTAAAATAAACCAGGCTAAGGTATTATCAAGAAGTCTTGGATGATATTTGGGAAAGATAAATTCCCCACCTCTCTTTTAAATAGGTAGGGGGCAAAGTCTCAATTTCAATTCCCTTGATCTACAAACAATGTAAATTCACCCAGGTCACACCGGGCATTTTGTAATCTTTATTTTTTACATTTTAGTTATTGAATTGTAATTTTGTAGTTTGATGGTTGTAAGCCATCCAGAGGCATTGAGAGGCAGGCTGCACATAATAATAATTATCAACGTTTGATAATTGAACTGTATGGGACTTTTTATAAAGCATATTATAAAAATAGAGGAAAGTATTGATTTGGGAACAGGAAATAGTTAATATGTTGTTGTGGTCTGGAGATGTTCAAGTGAAAATCCCCCCTCAGCTATACAAACTAAATGGGACTTTTTTCCCCTCAGTTTAACCAATTTTACCAACCTATGGTGAGGCTAAAATTGGAGCAGAACAGACTACACAATTTATACTGCCTTGAATCCTGGAAGAGAATGATGTGTGCTATCTATATTAATTTATTAGACATATATTGACAACTTTAAAGATGAATGTGGAAATGCCTAAGATAAATGTAAACATTTGTGAGATCTAAGTCATATATTTTTCAGATTTGAAAGGTGAAGGAAACCATTTGTCACGAAGTAGAAAATAGGTTGTGCTGTGAAAGACCTTGGATCACCCTCAGGAAGAAAATCACTTCCTCTAAAGCAGTATTCCTCAATTTCAACAGCTATAAGCTGTATGGACTTCAATTCTTAAACTTGCTGAGGTGGAGAAACACTGTTTTAAAGGATGTTCCTTTAAATGGCTGCTCAACCAAAAGCTGCAGCCATTTAAACCCCACTGTTCAATTCTTACGATGTGGTCATACGATACATCTTCTAGGGCTGTACACTGACAATAGACTACTGAGTGAAAACTGTTCAGAGGCTTTCCTATCAACTCTTAGGAAGAAGGGTTGAAATTCTTGTTCTTTTTAAAAATGTACTTTTTTTATTGTTTTATAAGTGAAATTAACAGGCAAAAATATAAAAAGAAACGACCTGTGATAATACAATAAAAAAGAATAATGGTGATCATAAACTGAAAATTTGAAAAGAGAAAGAGGGAAAGGACTCATAAAACAAATCCTAGTGAGGAATATTAATAGACAGCAAGCTCAATCCTTTAACATGTTGTTAAATTTAGACCATATATAAACTTAATGTTCCATCTTCTTATTTTTACTGTTTAACAGTAAGATTTATTTGACGTTTCAAAGATTGACAGAAAATATATCTCTTGAAGCCTCACTTCAACAACTAAAGCCTTACTTATTTTCTTTCAATCTATGCAAATTAATCTCTTAGTAATTCACAGGCTCAATAAAGCCAAAGTTTTCCATAAAATTTTAAATTCCATACATTATTATATTCACTTCTACAACAGCTATGTTTTTCCCCTGAAAAAGAAAACATTATATTAATCAAAGAATCCTCATACTTCTTATCATAGAGAGGCCAATAGACACAACCTAGAATTTTCTGATGGATTAACTTCATCTTTAAATAATATTTAATTTTTTTTGAAAACTTGGGCCCACTAATTTTCCAAAATTGGATATTTCAAGTCCTTGTTTCTATAAAACGTAAACATTACCAATATCAACCCTTGTTGCATTCTTTAATTTCTTACAGAAATGCCAATTTTACTTCAAATACAGCTTCTCTTAATTATTCCACTACTTCAGATGTTTCTAAGACAGCTAAAGATTTTGGGCCATATTGTTCTGACAGTACATGATGTAATTGCATATGTTAACAAATAGATGATTTGGGTAAATTGATTCTAAATTGCTATAAAAAGCCCAGTTGCGCAGACCAAAAAATATCTTTTTAAATTTGCTAGCCAAATAATAACTTGGTTTTTAGAGCTGGCTTTATCCTCTTCTTCCAGAAAGGACAAAGATCCCCCCCCCCATTTTTTACCCTCCCCCTTTTTGAGGTGCAATTGGTCTGGGCTCTGCATGCAAGAACCCAGATCAACTCAAAGCATGATTCTGTAATAGAAACGATCAGACTGATTCCTATTTTTCATTCAAGGCAATGCAACAAATGAGTTGTTTCAGTTTCCCATGTACTCTCATTTATTGGGCCCTTGGTTTCAGTGTACTAAAAAGTTGAAAAAATAATTATACTGTGACATAGTATACAGTAAAAATGGCAGGGGGGGACAAAATGGTGGTGCTGAGATCTCAAACAACATTCTGCCTTCCCACTTTGGAATCTTAACAAATTATTCTGTATATTAGATATTCTTGTCAGCTTTTTCATTCAGTCTTAAATCTGTCCTTGCATTTATATCCCTATTTTTTTCAAATGATAATTTATTTTTTTCTGATAAGATCCAAGAAATAATATTTAACACTTCATTCTTTGGACCAAAACCTTATGTTACTTAGGCAGTGATCTCCATTTATTCATCTACAAACACAATACTGATGGTAACACTGTCATGTAATTAGCACAGCAATTTTAAACATTGCACATAAATCATGCATTACTCAAAACCAATCCAGCCACTACAGTTTCTCAGCCTTCAGGACAGAAAATGTTGACTGGACAATATCAGACAATCAGTTCTCATTTGGCTATTCTTTAGATGATTTAGCAGCTTGCAGAAAAATCAGAAGTTCAATATTCATTAGTCAAACTTTCTACATCCTTGACCCTTCTAGATATATTGGATTACAAATCTTATATTTGCAGGGGATAAACTTGCTGAAGACATAGTTATGTCAACACATAGTTATATGGTCCATATCAATTTAATCTCAATTAAAGAAAGTTATGCAAGGTCAATATGTTTGAGAATTAAAAAAAAATAGGTAACTTGGTAAGAATCACAAAACTTTAAGGACTGAAAAAGACCTTGGAACGGAAGCCATTTAGTCTCACTCCTTCCCCAATGCAAGAACCTACTAGTAAAACAGCCCTAACTAATGGCCATCCAACCACTGTTAAAAATACCTCCAGTGCAGAAGAATCCAGAACTTCTAGTGAAGGAGAGACAGAGGAAGAGACATTGTTAGCAATTCCTAGCATTAAGAAAATTTCCCTTGTTATCTTGATTGTTCTCTGGATACATTCCAGTTTACAGCATCCTTCCTAAAATATGGCATCCAGAACTGGACAAGTATTCCAGGTTTTCATTGAGAGAGAAATGCTGACTTTTCTTGATCTTGAAATATATGGCTGTTGATAAAGTCAGGGACATGGTGGCTTAAAGTTGTGGCTTAGTGGGTAAGATGGTGAGTTTGTCAATCGTAAGGTTGGCAGGTCAGCGGTTTGAATCCCTAGTGCTGCGTAACAGGGTGAGCTCCTGTTACTTGTCCCAGCTTCTGCCAACCTAGCAGTTTGAAAGCACATAAAAAATGCAAGTAGAAAAATAGGGACCAACTCTGGTGGGAAGGTAACAGCGTTCCATGCACCTTTGGCATTTAGTCATGCCAGCCACATGATCACGGAGACGTCTTCGGACAGCGCTGGCTCTTCAGCTTCGAAACGGAGATGAGCACCATCCCCTAGACTTGGGAAAAACTAGCACATATGTGCGAGGGGAATCTTTACCTTTACGTAAAGTCTGTAAATGCATTTGCTTTTTTTTTTTTTACAAGTGTACTACATTGCTGGTTCATGTTCAGTTTTTGATCTATCAAGGACCCCAGGTGTCTATCACATGTATTGCTGCCCACCGTGTATCTCCTATGCTAATGCCTTGATTTTTCTTACCCAGTTGTAGAATGTTTTTGCCTCCGCTAACATATATCTTGTTCTACCTACTCTTTCCATTTGTTAAGCTCCTCCTCAATCTTAATAATGTCTCAAAAAAAAAATTATCAAGGCTGAATTGTAAGAATATTTCACAATCAGATGTTCTAAACTCTTATATAATTCATGATAAATACACTGAATCTTACAAAGGCTAGATCCACACACTATTCATCACTCCTTCCAGTTTGATGCAAAGCCACTGACACTGGGTATTATTATTCAATCTGCTTTGATGGCACTATGTTCCAGCATAGATTTTGCAGATGAAACACTTGTCAAACATTCTGTTAAGTCGCCCAGTCTCGCTTCGAAGGCAGATGAGCGGCAAAAATATTAGATAGATAAACTAACATGGCTGCTGCATTCTCCAGGTCAACTAAAATGGTCGCTCTATCAAAAATAAATAAATAATCAAGCTTGTTTAATATGCCTTGTTTTTGATAAAACGCCTGCTGGAAAACGCCTGCTGTTATTTTCCAAATGTTCCAACTTTTCAGACTTTATCTGAAAAAGTAAAAGCAGAAAGCTGGCAAGTATCCATGAACAGGAATTATATCTGCACTTCCTGCTTGTCCCAGCAGAAGAAGGGTTTACATCACATGTCATTTCATGAGGGCAGGAATGAATGATATTGTGCTCAAACCGTACCTACCGGTTTGAGAAGGTGACCTTTAGCTAAGTTTTCTTATTCTGCTTCAAAAGTAATGCCCTTCCACCTCACCTTGACAAACACAAGCAGGGGAATCTGGTTCACCTTCTGCATTTCACCCAGTTCTATACAGATTGCTCTTTTCCAACTGGCTGGTGTGCACTCTGACAGACATCCCTGCCATCCATCTTTGTCCTCTGCCTTCAGTAGTTATTTCATACTGAGTTCCTTACAATAAAAGGAAGGAGTCTTTTTTTTTAAAGCAAGTTTTGTAGTGGAATGTTGAAATGCTTGCAATTTGTTTGCTGTTGTTTTCCTTTAACAGGTTCATCAATGCAGCTGTAAAACACTGGTCGTTTCTTTGTTTTGTTTTGTTTTCCTTTTAATTGGGTGAAATTGACAAAGTTTGTTTGTTCATAATTCCATTTTCTTCAGCCGCTTTCTTTTACAAGATCTTGGGTGACTGGCAAATTCTGACAAGTTTTCCCTTCTTGCTCAAGTGAAAGAAAGAACGGTAAAACTGTTGGGCTAATAAAAGACAAGAAAAGAGTTACGGAACATGGTTTCTGTATATGATGAGTGCTGCAAGGCTATTACATGAACAAAAATGGAAAAGCTCTGAAACGCCCATAATGGACGAATAGTTGGTGAAGATGATAGAATTAGCGGAGAGGGCAAAATTGATTTGTCTGGTTAGGGAAAGGAAAATAACCTTATTTGTTAGTGAATGGAAACCCCTGATAGACTTTTTGCTGAAGAAATGGAAAAATGAAGTTATGATTAATGGGCTTGATGATTTGAAAGAAGGAAATTCTGATGTAAACTTAGAGAGGGTAAAATAGAAATGCATTTATGACTGTGGTTAAGATTGGAAGCCATGTCTTTATCACATTTTCCTTTTTTTTCTTTTTTTTTTCTTTTCTTTCTTACCTGTTAGTTTTCCTTGTGTCTTCTCTAAAACTTGTGTTGTTTTTATCTTGGTAAAAATTTCAGTTAATTTCACAAGCACACAGACACACACGCCACAGTATTGTCTTTTTTTTCTTTTTAATTAGTCCTCAGAAGACAAATCCACAAAGGGAAAAGCACCTGACAATTCCTTTCCAAGCATTGGGGGGGGGGGGGGGGAAGCACCGGGGAATCCATTAATTGGAAACATGTTACCAGTTGGGCAGAAAAAATAGTGATCATGGCTGAAACCAAAATAGGAGAAGGGGTTGAGTTCCAAAAATGGATTTCTTAAATCAACTTTATTTCTAGCCAATTCATGCATTGGGAACAAGCACCTTAGGGAGGCAGAAGGTCTACATCTGAGTGGATAACTGTATATTTCAGTGTTAAAATGGGCAGTGCCAGTTACAGTTGCAAATATAACCCAATTCAGTTTTCTGTTTTCTCAATCATTCAGATTTCCACCCTGCATTATAAACAACCCTAACTTAAAAGTTCATTAATATTTTTTTTAAAAAAATGAGAGAAAAGGCAAACATATTTCAATAGCGATTGATGGATTGAAGCAAATGAAAGCATATTCTTCATGTTGTAATGCTCAAAATATACAAACTGGATCCCCCAAAGAAGTCAAATAAAGTATGACTTTTAAAATATTTTTTCCTTTTCATAATATGTTGCAATCTCTAATAAGTCTGAATGACAGTTACCGCACCTTAAAGGTTTTCTCCTTTGATATTTTCTGCTGCATATTTTGGAAGGCTGCAATCAACATTATGAAATTAATACTTTTCAAGAAATTAATTGGCTGTAATCTTTTTTCACTCTGTGCTCTGGAAAAAATGTTGAATCTTCTGTTTAGACAGAATCATTAAGAACGATAACTTGGATAGTTTTAAGCATCACTGAAGGGGATATCACCAGTGACAAATGAATCTCTTTTATAAGAAGGATGAGCTGTTTTCATCCGTTGAGAATTATTTCTAGCCAAGAAGGCAAGAATAAAAGCAATCTGTGACTGTGCTTCTACACTTTGGATTTATACCTAATTTACATTTGAAGTAGTATGAAATTTCTTTTTCATGGATTACTTTATCCTAGCAAGGGCCAGAAGTATGTCTATATTGCATTGGGTGGGAAATGTGCTGCTTTTGTGGCATCACCATCAAAAGCTCCAGTTCTCACTGCAGGAAAGGATGCCTGAGGTGAAAACTCATTGTGTGGAAATGTGCAAATGGGCACAGCTGCTTAGAAATGTAGAAAAGGGACGTTGTAGCAAAAGATTTAAGATGTCACTGTTACTCCACTGAAGAAAAAGTAACTGTTATCTGGAGTAAGAGATAGATCAGGGGTTAGCAACCTGCGGCTCTGGAGCCGCATGTGGCTCTTTCACCCCTCTACTGCAGCTCCCTGTCACTCAAAATATGCATCACTGCCGCCAATGTGCGACACCTGCCAGCATGCAATTTATTGAACTTTTCAACCGCCGGTAGGCCAACCATGGATAAATCCAAGAAAAGAAAAGTTTCAGAAGAAAACAGAAGGTTTAATTCAACTACATATGTGGCCGCTCAAGAAATAGTCAGGCACGGGAAGGGTTTTGTGGCTCCCAGTGTTTTCTTTTCTGTGGGAAACAGGTCCAAATGGCTCTTTGAGTGTTTAAGGTTAAAGACCCCTGAGATTGAAAGAAGCAGAGGTGGGTTTCACATATTGTTACCACTGGTTCGTCACTTGCGCACACGCTTGCTTTGCATGTGTGCACACCTTCTGCGCATGCACCTGGCATTCCGTGCATGCACTTTGCTCATGTGCGCACCTTCCCCGCATGTACCTGGCTTCGAAAATGTGGCTAAATAGGACCGCATAGTGCCAGGGTGGGTGGGCAGGCTCACCCGCAATCTCCGCTACCGGTTTGCCCAAACTGGTCTGAACCAGCTGAATGCCACATCTGCATAGAAGTATAGACTGCTAGCATATGGAATCTATGCTCATTGTAAAATTTGGCTGATTGTAAATTGGTTGAGAACAATCAACCACTTGAATGCCTTGCCTTCAGAAGTGTGGGTGCCCCATCGCTGGAGACTTTCAAGGAGAGACTGTCTGAAATGTTTTTTTTTTAAAGTTTTTAAAAAAATTTATTTCTCATAAACATACACAAATGTACACTCTCTTAGCCATTATTAATCATACATATTATCTTTTGATTTTCATATTTGTTCAGTCTTGCTCCTAAAATTTTAAAGTATACTCAGGGTTGCTCTTCTACCATTCCATATCTTCCTTATTTCACAACAACCCTTCTTCTCCTACTTGTCTGAAATGTTATAGTCTTTCCTGTTTGTGCAGGGATTTGGACTAGATTATATCCAAGGTCCATTCCAACTCTGCTATTCTTTTTTTTTTTTAACAGCCAAGAAAAACTGCAATTTATTAAGTTTCAAAGAATCTTCGTACTCTTGAAAGCAACTTCTGGTGCATGTTTTTAACAATCACATTCTATGAGGAGAAATAACATTAAAAGCCACAAACTTTTAAAAACTTTTCATCTCAGAGTTACAGACATCTTGAGTTCAAAATTAAAGGCAAAACATTAAAATAAAATAAAAAATAAAAATTCGACAGGAATTGTTTTAAAAATGTCCATCTCCAATTTCAAATGATTGTGAATTCTTTTTCTACAATTCATTACTAAATTTTAGCATGGAAAATTGTATTGACTATTTCAATCCGCACATAGGCACATATGTATTTTATATATAAATATGTGTGTGTGTGTGTGTATCTGTATGTGTGTTAAAAGAGAGATATATACACAATACATATGTAGAGTGCGTGTAATGAGAATGAGATGCTATTCTTTATTCTATGTTCTAAATCCAAATTTAAATTGTATGGCAGCTTAGTGCCTATCGTTTTATCTCCATCTAGAAACAGTCGCAAAAGTTTAATAGTGGTGTAAGAGATGTTCATTGCTTTTCACAATGTTATAGGAGTTTTGTAATGAAATAATTAGAAAACGTTTTGGGATAAAGCTTAAAAAGTGTTTTTTCTGGTGAAAAAAAATGATACTGTTTTTAATCATGATATCAAATATTAATTAGCTGAGTTTAAGAAGAACATGCAATAAATACCAGTATTGTAATTGGAAGTCTTTGCAATTGTTTCCAGACCCACTTTGTTATTTTGCAGCAGTTGGATCAAGGTTTTCCTTGATAGCAATAGCACTTAGACTTATATATTGCTTCATAGTGCTTTTACAGCCCTCTAAGCAATTTACAGAGTCAGCCTATTGGCCCCAACAATCTGGGTCCTCATTTTACCCACCTTGGAAGGATGGAAGGCTGAGTCCACCATGAGCCTGGTGAGATTCGATCTGCTGAACTGCAGCTAGCAGTCAGTGAAGTAGCCTGCAGTACTGCACTCTAACCACTGCGCCACCTCGGCTCTTGAGAATTCCATGATTGTATTGACTTCTGTGGATTTATTTCTATGTTATGCGGTTCTATATTAGTCCACTGATTTCGTTCAAATTACATTTATATCTATGGTTCTGGGAAAAAAGAGGTCAATTTGTTTCTTCAGCTCAACTTCCTTGTTACAATATAATTTTGTTATAGCAACACAATGTAAAATTGATCATTCAGCATTCCTTTTAGAATAAGCCTACTGTATTTATGAAGATTAGACACATATGCAAATTGTCTCATCATGCAATCATTTCCCTGGTGATAGATTTATGTTGTTCCTACTTTAAATGCCGGCCTTAGTTTCTACTGTTCATACTGCCAACTGACCTTAAAGAAGTCAAAGGATGCACAAAACAATCCCTCGTCCATGTTTTGTTTTTTTAATTTGATTTATATGCCGCCTTTCTCCGGAGACTCAGGGCTTACAGTGCGTTAAGAAATAGCCTTCATACTTTTGTATATTTATACAAAGTCAGCTTATTGCCCCCACAATCTGGGTCCTCATTTCACCTACCTTAGAAAGGATGGAAGGCTGAATCAACCTTGAGCCTGGTGGGATTTGAACTTGCAGTAATTGCAAGCAGCTGATCTTAATAACAGTGAATTAGTCCACTGCACCACCAGGCCCTTTAGTGGTTAGTGTTGCTTACAAAGTTAACCCTTTTTTCAGACAGTAGTACATCAAGTTGATATCATCATGATAGAGCCTTGGATAGTACAGTGGTTTAAAGCACCCTGTTATTAACATCAGCTGCCTGCAATTATTGCAGGTTCGAATCTCACCAAGGCTCAAGGTTGACTCAGCCTTCCATCCTTTCTAAGGTAGGTAAATTGAGGACCCAGTTTGTGGGGGCAATAAGCTGACTTTGTATAAAATATATACAAAAGTATGAAGGCTATTGCTTAACGCATTGTAAGCCGCCCTGAGTCTCCAGAGAAGGGCGACATATAAATCAATTTTTTTTAAAAAAATGTTCATGTGTCGTGGCTCACAAAAAAAGTTCAATCTCATCTGGATATGTTCCACTATATGTCCTTTATATGCAAATACACTTCCCCATTTGCCTTATTATAATTCTCTAGGTTTTTAATATGAAGTTTACTTTCTTGGATCAATCTTTGACCTGTCTAAATTCAATTTCCTTAGCCAAAAAGAATAAAAGAAAAGAAATGTACTGTAGTGCATTTCTTGCTACAGTACAACTGAAAATATGTATGTAGATTTATGGATGTTAAGTGATTGGGAGACCACTGACAAAGCATTCAAAATGTGAAGAATTCTGCATCCTTCTTGCTTTTTTGAATGAATAAGTCAAGTGGAACAATGTTGTATAAATTATATGAAAGTAAAATAGAACAGTGGATTACTTTTAAAGTAGATCACTGCCTAGAATCAAGCTTGTCACATTTATCTAGCTTCACAAAAGAGCTGAAGCTAAAAAGCTAAAACTTTAATGTGCATCTAGAAGATAAAAAGAAAAGGTGTTAGATAAACAGAAAGATTGCCAATATATCTTGGATGTCAAATTCCAACACTTACACAAAAGCTAAAAAAAAATCAATACAAAAATTGTCAAGCTATGACAATTGTTGTTCTGGCTAAGCCAAAAAACAGACAATATATCACTGCTGAGTTAACACAGAAGAGAACAGTATTAATATATTATTTGCTATCTCAAATGTAATACAGTAAAAATGATGCAGGATATCTGCAGAATTGAAACAGAAATAAGTAGCGCATTATTTATTTAAGAATAGGAATAGGGAGAATAAAATATTGAAATGATACTTTAAGGGGGGCACATGGTTAACTCTGCCTATGTCCAGGGTCCTATGTTCTCAAGGGAAGAAATTTTCCCTATTATCTCTCTGTTTAGAATCTCAAAGAAAAAACCCTCTGTATAAATTCTATGTGCGCACAGTAGTACAGATGGAGAACTTGTCTGAGTAAACATGTAGCTTACATGAAATGTTTCAACTGTAGGCAAAGCCAGCTAGAGATATGACTGCAATGCACAGGACTGCGGTCCTGTGATCACTGTCTCACATGTTCTGTCACTGCAGGGAGACAAAGCTGGTGTGACTTCACTTCTATTTTACTTTCATATAGCACTTGTTAAATAGTGTTCAAAGAGCAATGTATATGTTTTATTTATTATATACTATTTATAACTGATCTGTGAGAGAGGAGGAATCCCATATTCTCTTTAGCATCATGCTTCTTGGTCAGTAATTTTTGTGTTTGCTTTCCTGCTTACTAATCAGTGTCTGTTTATTAGAATTAGAAGTAAAATGACTATAACAAGAAGTCAAGTAAGAAAACGGATATAGAAAACTTGATTCTACCCTTCAGCAAGTAGGCTGAGGGTTAGGACCGAGGGAGGGAACATTAACTGAAGATGCCTTCTTGGTCCAGGTTCTGTGCTTCTCCCATTTCAAAACTTTGAATACATAGTGAATAATGGATTTTAATATTTACATGCTTGGCATAAGTGTTTGACTGCGATTACTTGCAAGCAACATCCCGGGAGTAAAGGTTAAAGTTCAGAAACGTCCACATCTTGAAGGAATGTGTAGAGAGTGGGTAAAGAAGAAAATGGACAACCCTTGAAATTTTCTGATGCTGCTCAGAAAAACCTCACCTTTGAAGCATCCAATAATTACTACAGATTTGTCTATTTCTCCAGATGAGTGGAATAGTTTCAAATTAATTAAAAGAAAAATGACTTCCTCTCAAATTCCTTAGTGTTCAATGTTCTGCTTCACATGAGATTTAAACTTCTTGCGATTTAATCCCTGTACTGTTCTTCATGAAGACTGTTCCATAAATACAAATAAATACATCAAGTATTTTTTTCATCAAAGTACTTGAATAAGATCCCCTCTAGGCCACTCTGCAGTTTCTTCTCCTACTGCTTGCTTCTTCCACCTCTTTTCCCTTTTTGCTCCATCTTTCCAACCAACCCTCATTTTTTTCACATCAACCACCTTATTTTTTTCTCTCTCTTTCTCTCCCTTCCTTCCTGTTTAAAAAATTGGGGTGTGCTGTCAAATAAGGAAAGTGGTCATGGCCAGTATCATGATTCTTGAAACCATCCATGGTTCCTTCCTATTAAAAATTGGGAAGTGTTGCCAAGCAAGGCAGTAATCATGACCATCATCTCAACTCTCAAAACCATCTTCTTGGTCCCTCTAGACTTAGATGTACTGGGAAAACAAAGATGCCAACTACAATTACAATTTATTTCACAGGTTTCCCAATGGAAAGGTTTCCTGCCCTCACCATCAATGTTTAGAGAAGCAGAGAACAAATGCTGTTTCTGGTAGCAAAGTATTTGGCACAGGGCAACCATAGATCCCAGTTGATAATATGGCCATATCAATGCTACTGTTTTTTCTAAGCATAAGGTGGTAGAGGAAGCACACCAGACAAGCAGTTATATATATTCCACCTTTTAGCACTCATACATTACTCAAGCAGCCTAACAATTTAATGAAATGCAGCTATCAACAATAACAATTACAGGGAAATGAATATATAATAAAAGCAAGGAGATGCAACAACTAAAATACAGCATCAAATAAAGCCTGCATTTCCTAAAAACCAATGCCTTCCTAAATATGATATTCTTTACCAAGCAAGGAACAGCTATCAAAGGGAACAGCTTTTCAACCCACATGAATTTCATGATGTAAGTACAATAGTTGTGAAGGCCTTTCTTGTGTTTCAATCAACCAAGTCTCCATTTCATTTGGGACATAAAAAAGAAGTATCTGCATCTAAGCAGGCAGATATGGTAGAAATCCCTAATGTACCATTTTCTTGCTACTGTTTAATTACTTTGGATAATGAAAGGGATTTTAGTATGCAGATTGTAAGCAACAACAAAAATAAAAAAATTTTAAATTAATTTAAGATACTGCAACCAACATTACAAGTTGTTTTGAACACTTGGGAGGATATGTTCTCTCACTAACTCAAAATTCTTTAAAAATATGTACAAATGTTTAATTAAGAAAGAGCTGAGGTGGCGCAGTGGTTAGAGTGCAGTACTGCAGGCTACTTCAGCTGACTGCTAGCTGCAGGTCAGCAGATCGAATCTCACGGGCTCAAGGCTGACTCAGCCTTCCATCCTTCCGAGGTGGGTAAAATGAAGACCCAGAGGCAATATGATAACTCTGTAAACCGCTTAGAGAGGGCTGTAAAAGCACTATGAAGTGGTATATAAGTCACATTATAGATACAGGAAGTATAAAATGAAACTTCTGTCCTGTCCCTGACCTCTCCATTACAGAATAGAAGCAGAATAAGAGTTTAAGAAAATCACACCAGACAACTATTCCAATCCATGGAGAAGTGGGATATTATTATTATTTTTTTTAAAAGCATTTTACATTATTAATAAATGACAGAGTTAAAAAGTTAAAATTGAAGATGTTCCAAGGTTAAAAAGGTTTTTAAAATGCCACTCTTAGACCACCATGCCACATGGCAGAATCAGGTTTTGATGCTTTTCTGGAAGGCTGGGAGAATGAGGCTCCCTTCACCTCTGGGCATAAGATGTTCCCAGGGACAAGAGCAAAGCAGAGAGGGCTTTCTATCTAGGCATCCACCAGCTGAAATTCTTTAACCAATGGGGTCTATAACATACCCTCCCTGCTTGGCTGGTGGAATAGGTTGATGAAATAAGAACAAAACAATTTCTCAGATAGCCTGGCAATAATATTAAATAATTTAGCAATAATATGGAATTGGTTTACCATTGCTTTCTTCTAGGATGTCTGTTTCAACTTTCCAATCACCCTATGCATTTGTGAGTTCTTGATGTTTCCAATCTAAATGCTCATCTGAACCTGATTAGCTTTTTAAAGATCAAAGTCAGCTAGAAACTGCCAACAGCTGTGCATATAAATCATTTAATTTATCTTGCAAAATTAAGTTATTAAAAAAAAACCATGGGTTTTTGTTGTTCTGCCACCATGTGATTAGATTATGAAATAAGGTTATTTTAAACTCTGTGGGGAAAATATTTACTTGAATCTGTTAGAGATTTTTCTAAGACAGTATCTTCATCCTTCACAATATTCAAGACTGCAT
Organism: Ptyas mucosa; assembly: GCA_012654045.1. NCBI lineage: Eukaryota > Metazoa > Chordata > Lepidosauria > Squamata > Colubridae > Ptyas > Ptyas mucosa. The sequence continues at coordinate 21,920,713 of WNWU01000001.1, forward strand.
TATACTAATTCAAATTCATTGCCCTTTTACACCCACTTTAATAATTAATTGAATAACAATGGTTTAAAGGGCATGGAATAACAGCATCAGGCAAAAAAAAAAAGCTTATTGCTGGATCAGCATAGTACATTTTAACTGTTGGTTCTTAGCAGATGAACTTAGCCGGCTAAATTGAAAAGCATTTCAATTATACACTGTAAAACTGCATCAACTGCTAATTTGCATAAATAAAATTAGTGATAAGAAACAATATTACCAAAAAATGATATCTTGGGATTTATCACACTCTAGCTCTTGACTATATGTAGCCCCATTTGGTTATAATACTGGCTTTGTTTCAGATTCCAGGGGTGATTATTTTCATTCTCAGATTTTAGGATGCTGTTAATTTTAGCTTAATTGCTTTTCTTTATTGGTTTACTATAATTGTCTTCATATAATAATGTGACAATGATGGGTAAAGGATTATAGTTTTATATTGCTTTTATTGATTGCATCTTGCCCTAATAGCAATAGCACTTAGACTTATATACTGCTTCATAGGACTTCATAGCCCTCTCTAATTGGTTTACAGGGTTAGCATATTGCCCCCAACAATCTGGGTCCTCATTTTACCCACGTCGGAAGGATGGAAGGCTGAGTCAACCTTGAGCCTGGTGAGATTCGATCTGCTGAACTGCAGCTAGCAGTCAGCTGAAGTAGCCTGCAGTACTGCACTCTAACCACTGCACCATTTCAGCTCTTGATCAATGCTAAATGATTGGATAGAAATATTTTAAAATTTCAAGCTGACTGTTGGCTTAAACCAGGGATCTGCAACCTTAAGCATTCAAAGAGCAATTTGGACCCGTTTCTTACAAAAAACAAAACACCGGGAGCAACAAAACCTGGGTGGGTGTGGCCAAGTTGATGTCACTCACTTCCACCAGTCACATGACTCTCTAGCCATGCCTACCCAGCCGGTTATTAGGGCAGAGAACCAGTTGTTAAAAAACACCGGGAACCATAAAACCCTTTTGACACATCTCTCTTTCCCCTCCCTCCCTCCCTCCTCTCTCTCCCCCTCTCTCTGTCTCTCTGTCTCTGCCCTGGCCACTTCTTCATCCCCTGCTGACAACCTTACCTTCTCAGGCCAGGCGAGGAGTAACTGGGAGGGGAGGGGGTGGGGCCAGCCAATGGTGGGATTACCCAACAGGGAGCCACAGCAGAGGGCCCAAAGAGCCGCATGTGGCTCCAGAGCCGCAGGTTGCTGATCCCTGTCTTAAACTAATCACTAACACAGAAGAGGGAAAAAAGTGTTTCTGCACACTAATAATTACCTGGCATGTTAGAGTGATCAACAATTAATTCAGGGAAATGCTTGTTGGGAACAACACTGACAGATTAAAAAACATAGTATCTTCCTTTGCTGGAGCATGACAAACATCCAAAATTTAAGAACAGCTCCAGGTTATAAAAGTGGTGCTCTTTATTCTTGCCACCAAGCAGTACACGTTTTGCAATGAAGAAAAAAACGAATCTTTCATAATTTGCTCTTCCCCAAGGAGTTTGTAGTTTTGATGCCATTCCTCATTCTTTCTTTCCTTCCCCTTTTAAAAATTAAGGTATATTTTAAAACTCTTCTATGTTGGTTCTTTCTGATCACAAAGCAATTTTCCAGGCTAGTTTTTCAGACATCATTAATTCAGATTAAGTTAGACTACCAATACAGCTGTATCCTTTTTTTTGTAAGCAATTTAAAAAGATCCAACTACATTAACTGGAAATGCCTGGATTTTAAAAAAAAAGAACCTAATAGATTTGTCGTATAATAATAATTATTGATGATGATGTTTTCCTTTAAATACCTTCTTTATCCAACAAATATAAAAATACGAAGAAACAAATATAGGTCATAATACGAACCAAATTAAATGATCAGCTACATCTTAATAATTGGCTTCAACTGCCAGGTTTTTTCCCCCCAGGTTAACAAAATTATTCAAATGGGAGCCCAATTCCTATATAAATATGCTACATAAATCCAGTTTAATAATTTAAGGCTCTTATTTGCAACTGAGCAGCTGAACTGATTCCATTAAAAAGCTTATGTCTGACTTGAGGGCCTCCCCTATTTATGCTTTGAGGTCTGCAATATTTATGTCATAACTGGAAAGCGATACATCTGATGTTTTTGTCACATCTCAGTCATCAAGCAAAACAGAAATTATGCGTCAAAAGAGAATTAAAAATAAAGTTAGAAAAGGAGGTAATATACTATTATTATGCAAAAAAATTAAAAAATTCTCTGTAAACAGTTGTATATTCTATTTATAGTATGGTATGAACACTGATATATAATCTTTCTACTATGCAGTAAGTAGAAAGCATCACTTTCTAGGTCAGGGATCCCCACTCTTTTCGGTCCTGTAGACTGGCAGTGGTAACGACTTTGGCAGTGGGTGGAATGGTTTTGCACATGGAACCCAGGGATGAAATACTCTGAAATCTGTTACCAGTTTGCTTTGCTCGTGCATGCGCTGTTGGTGCACATGAACACCAAGTGTGTGCTTTACACACATGCTCACCACAGGCACTAAAAAGCCTTCTCTGAGTCTGCAAATGTAAGTAGAACAGCAAAGGGGGGAAACAGCTGTGCTGTGTGATTTAGATTCACTAGAAAGCAGGATTTCCTGCTTTCTAGAGAATATAAATTGCGTGGCACAGCTGATTGTCGCATAGCTAATCATCAAAACTTTTTTTACTTTTTAAAGCATTTTTTTACTACCGGTTCCAGTGAACCGATAGCATTTTTTTTCTACCGGTTTGAGCGAACCGGCTCGAACTGGTAGCATTTCACCCCTGATGCAACCTAAATCTCTCACACGCACAAATGAAGTTTCATGCACTCGCCCACCACTTTGGTGGCCCAATTCCCAAAGGGCCATGGTCTGGTAGCAGTCCCTGGCCTGGGGCTTAGGGAACCCTGTTCTAAGATGCATTTTTGAAATAAACTCTTTCCAGAAGGGGAATATTCAGAAGCCCTCACTGATCCAACTGATGGAATGTTGCCAAGGAAGAGGAAGACAAGAATATTGCCCAAAAACAAATAGCATGAGTGTCAATCATCTTTCTAAGTGTATCTCACCTTCAGTGGCAATACAGTAAGCAGGATGTATTTTCAATGTTAGATATACTTGTACCAGAATCTGCAAAGGAAACCTTCCCAAACAACTGAGAGAATATAGTGTAGCTCAGACTAAATGGAAATAGGACTCTGACAAAGTCATTTGTAGACAGGGTAGTAGGTAGCTGAATCATAAGTAACAGCAAACAAACATTGGACCACAAAGAAGAGGAAAGGAAAACTGCTACAGTTTATTCTTCCCAGAACCTTAAGCATTCAAGGTCAGGAGTTGAAAACAAAACAGTCTCTTTGGAATATCAGCAGTCCAAGCCAAGCATGCAGAATGAGGGGGGAAAACCCTGGAAATAAAATATTCAGATCAAAGGAGAAAAATTGAACAGGCAACAGTAGTTTGAAGCTTTTTATCCTGCTTCACACCAGCAGACACAATGGGCATCCCAGCCTCAGCAAACAGGCAATGCCTTCTTGTGAAGGCTCTGACTCCTTCTTTTCCTCCATTCAAAGAACCTATTTTGTCCCTTCAGCCTAGGTGTACACAGTTTTTGTACGCCATAGTGATCTTTAATTAAGTTTGAAAAACAGGTGGCAAGCAATATTTCAATATAGGTGCTACTATGTTGTGAGCCAGCTTCAAATTGTCAGATCATCTTCCAGTGTTCATTGCAACAATCCAATCTTGAGGATATCACTATTTTCATCATTGTGTCTCCAGCTGGGTCTCTCTCCCACAAGTATATACAGTATGAAACTGGTTTTTCTACAAAACCAGATAAATTTTACCATGTACTTTTACCATGTACTATCCAAAACTTGTGTGCCAGTTTTAGGAAGGCCCCATATGTACACTTGTACATTGAGGGTAGCGTAGCCCCATCCAAGATAGACAGAATTATGAATATCACCTGAAATATCATTCTGAAATCCAATTTCTGGTAGCAATTTCAAACCCATCCTGTCTGAATTGAGTTTCAGTATGTAATCCCACATTCTGTTCTTTGGAATCAGGAGACACATAGAGACTCTTATGATATTCAGCCCTGATAGAGAAGATACAGATGCATATGCCAATAGCAACCAGTTCCAAATACATCTATAATTCATCTCAGGGTCAGACTATAAATAATAAATAACATGGGACACAAGATGAACTTTTGTATGATGGCTTTTGTATGGCTTTTGTATACAAAGGGTTGAACAGCAATCAGAAAACATCCATGGAGCAGAATCATTGCATATTGGTGATTCCAAGTTCCTGTTCCCTTCAATGATTGAAAGGTTCAACAAGTTTATGTAGGATCATGCTGTCCTGTTATACTTATACTTACTTTCTTGCAAAAATTTAAGTGGAATATTATCAAGAAAACTATGCACTTGTCTTCACTACAGAAGATACTGGCCAGATATTAATATCCAAACTATTAAAAAAAATAGAGTCAGGGAGTTCATGAAAATAGTGAGGTAAGAGTTTAAATTCTAGGCCCCAAAGTCAAATTAAAAATTAATGAACAACTAGGTGCAGGGTAATGTTTATATAACAGTTCTGTAAGATAAAATTGTTTGTCTTCTATCATCTTGTTTTCAAAATAGTGCTCTATGCAGAGAACTAAAAAACTTTAGCAAAAAAAAAAAGACCTTGGTGAAGGTCTAGCTGTAAAAGTTACAATCTAATAAATGTTCTTTATGCCCATAGTGTAGCAAAAAAAAAAAAAAAGCTTCAACCTTCATCAATGGATCAACATTTTCAAGGGGATATTGATTTTGATTGATTATATGCCATCGAGTATTTTTTGACTCCAAAAGCCACATAGATAGATTTTCTCCCTGACAATTCAAGGGGAAAATATTTGTTATTTTGATAAAAAAAAAGGCAAATACATATACACAAGAAACACTTGTGGTATTAGAGACCACTGACACGAGTATTAATGGCAGAAGAAAAATATAGAGAAATTAGAATAAGATCTTATTAAGCATATTGCTAAATTGTTATGAATTCATAAGTAAGGATATATCAAATTATTCTACTGAATATTAGCCAGTTTGTTGGTATTAAGGGCCAAGACTGGGCAAGTTTTACAAAGTATAACACACAAAAATGTGTGTTCCTCTTTATGCTAGTTCTGTTGGATAAGACACACAATGTAAAGGTATACAATTACTAAATGCTGTTATACTTGCTTGTGTTGAATTAAAGGATTCCTTAGTCAATTGATCAGATAGAGTAGTTTTCCATTGTTAAGTTCTGGGCCAAAACTGATAAGAATTTTTTAAAATCAGGAACTAGTCAAAATCCTTTTCTCAGTGTCATTTCATTACTTCTTAAAGTTAGCCATGTATTTCAGTAAAGCCAACCACTCCTTTTTTTTACCTCTCTGGCATATCTTATTTAGATTGAAAGCTAATTATAGAATGTAGCAAATAATCATTTTTCAGAATTCATCACCAACTCAAGTGGCCCCAGCTATTTATTCACAATGGAGTTGTTAAATAATTGCAGAAGTCAAATATATAGAACCAAGAATTTTGTCTCTTGGTTATATTTCTCAGAATCTCTGCTGCATGGATCAAAGCTCCACGAATATAAGATCTTAAAAATAATCGAGCCACTATTATGCTAATCTATAGGAGGCAAGATTTTGAAATAAATGTTTTGGGTTACTAATCAAGACTATCAAATTGCAGGCAATCATTTCTATCCAAGCTATAAAATGAGAAACTTGGATGTCCCTAACTTCACCATCCCATCAGTAAGAAAAGGATACATATGGGCAAGATTTTGTTCAGCAGCTTTTTGTCCCCTAGTTAAGCTTGGCTGTAGTCTAAGAAGCTCTTCTTTTTGTTTCCCATGTCTGTTCTATCCTCAGTTGTTGTTTCTAATTGATTGATTTTGTCCAGGTGGTTGCCTACTCCCTGGCCACTGCTGGTATTTTATTTTCACACTTCCTTTGTTTTCCCTTCTGCTTGTTATGGTATAAATGGTGAGTTCATGTGGGAGACTCAGGCGAGCACTTTGGAGTCACCATGTTGTGAGCTTGTCAGCTGATGGGCTTCCATTGTGCTGGCAGCAATAATGGTCTTAATGCACTGCATCAAATATGAAGAAAGATTTGGCAGAGCTTATGCGAGGTTATTTGCTTGGAAAAGCTGGAGATGAATGAGGGGAGCGCGAGCTGCACTGGCTTCCGGTGGTCTTCCGGGTGCGCTTCAAGGTGTTGGTGATCACCTTTAAAGCGCTCCATGGTATGGGGCCTAGTTATCTCCGAGACCGCCTGCTGTCACCGATGACCTCCCATCGACCCGTGCGCTCCCACAGAGAGGGCCTCCTCAGGGTGCCATCAGCCAAACAATGTAGGCTGGTGACCCCCAGGGGGAGAGCCTTCTCTGTGGGGGCACCCACCCTCTGGAACCAGTTGCCCCCGGAGATTAGGAGAATTCATGACCTCAGTGCCTTCCGCCGTGCCCTAAAAACACATTTTTTCCAACAAGCCGGGCTGGCTTAAGAAGAAATTTTAAATATTTTAATATTTTAATTGGTCTGTGAGTTTTAAATTTTGTAGCCAAATTATATATATTTTAAATGTCTTAATATTTATATTTTATGTTTTTTATGTCTGGCTGTACACCGCCCTGAGTCCTCAGGGAGAAGGGCGGTATATAAATTGGAAATAAATAAATAAATAAATAAATAAATCTTTGGGGAGGCATTGTTTGGCTGACTTAACATATGAGTAAGCTACTGGGGTTGCTTGGGCCTCTTTAATGTGCTAATAGGAGATATTGGATCAAGAAAGCAGTAGGAACAATATGAACAAGCCTGCCTCCAACAATGTTGTAAGGAAGATACATTCTACAATAAACGTTTGCCTGGTTTTATTGCTCATTTGCCCATTCTTTATACTCCCCTGTTCGCTCTATCTTTCCTTTCTCCCACTTCATATTATATGCTTGCAAATGTAGATGCCACTTTAAAAATAATTGTTGACTTATATGTACTGGAAAAGAGAAATGTCTGTAAAAATAAATTTTTGATCCTTCATAATTTTGGTATTTTGAAATCAAACCTAGAAGATCAATGGAAATTGTCATTCCATTAAGATGCTGTCTTTTATTCAAGTACCTTATTTAGCATTACGCTTTTGCAAATGTCATCTGTCAGTAATAAACAAGCAAAAAAATAATAGCCTATTCTTAAAGGAAAAAAGGAAAAGTTAATGCAGAATGCCACCACCCAACCTGAGGTTGATCTTTTACTAAAGTGTAAGGTCTGTTTTCTATACACAGAACATTCTATTGTTCCCTAGAACATTCCACATTATTCACAGAATGTTTTCTGGATGGTTCATCACAATGCTTCAGAACTAAATATTTCAGAACAGGAATTGTGATGTTCTATGTGTAGAGCAGCTAAAAAACCTATTTTCCTGATATATTGCTCTACTTCTTATATAGGTACAACTATCTTTATAATTCCAGGTTTAATTTAAATTGTGTGTGTGTGTGTGTGTGTGTGTGTGTGTGTGTGTGTGTGTATGCCTTCAAGTCAGGGTTGACATTTCATGACTGCCTAGACAGGTCCCTGCAGTTTTCTTGGCAAGATTTTGGACATGGCTTGCCATTGCCTCTTTTCTAGGGCTAATAGAGTGTGACTGGCCAAGGGAATCCAGTTAGCTTTATGCCTAAGGTGGGATTTGAACTCAAAGTCTTCTAGTTTCTCTCCTAGTACCTTAATCACTGCATCAAACTGGCACTCTACAGGTTAAGCCTCATAGCAAGTGACTTTCTAAACTGCCTTTAGGAACTGTGTGAAGAAATCATGAGGGGAAATCATGAGGGAATATTAGCTGGGATATCTTGTGAGGGAATTGCACTGTCATGCTAGAAGACCACTTTCAGAACACTGAGGTTAGGAGATGCCTGATATAGAAGAGCTCAGTCCTTAGTCTGCTCAACTGGGAGGCTTCTGGTCCAGTCTATATCTAGATCTAGGAGCTAAAACACAGTAGCTTACTCTTGTACCAAGGTCTTACCTTGCAGTAGACAGTGGGTCACAATGGACTCAGTGGAATTCTCTCAACTAAGCTACAAAATTTGTCCAAATCCAGGCTGTCTTACTCTGCCCATTTAGCAACTTTAATCATTATGTTAACCATAAATCCTACATGAGCACATTCAGTAGGAAAGTTCTCTGTACCTTGTACAGGGTGATGTACAATTTACTCCAAACAAGGCAAGAAGTACATTTGCTCAGATTGTCTAGCAAGGAAACAAACATACAACTGTGACTACAGAGCCAATTTGCCTTGGGAAGACTGGGAGGGAGTGCACCTGTAACAGTTTTACCTCTTCTGCTAATTGGTTCATAATCTAACCTAGGAGATCCATCTCTGTAGATACTTGCTTTTGAAACTGGAGGACATTGTTTATGCTGGGTTCCCAGAGAGTTGCTAGACATCATTCAGATCCTGGAGTTGTATGTAATGGCATTGTAAATAATGAAAAGGCAATAAAGTTCTTGGGTTCCTTGAAAATCTTCCCAGCAATTGCCAATCAGTAGACTTACCATAGTTTAATGGGGCTGCCAGGCTAAAATTCAATGGAGATTTTCAGATATATGGCAAAGGAAACTAGAAAATTATCTTTACTGCAAAATTAGAATGAATTCATATAAAACAGTTGGTTGCACTGTCTCATGTGAAGATGCAAATTTCTTCCTATACTCATGGCTCTTTAAACTCATGGTTGCTTTTTCTCACCATTTTTCAACAGATCCTTTGCTGGTGTTCTTTATGGCTCTGAATTCAGTGACTTGGCTTAACACTCACACTACCTATAGACTCACAATCCTCATATTTATTGGGACTGTAATTACATAACCTGATTTCACATGATGCAAAATTCAACCTGCAAGAATTCGGTCCTAAATCAGTCAGTTTTTCATGGGAAGTAAACTTTGCCTTCCAAATATATTGGCCATAGAAATGTGTATGAACAGGCAGAAACTTTATTATTGCTATTTGTCCTATTATTGTATTCCTCGATTAGCTTTATTTCTGCAGCCCAAATTTCTACAAAATGTCCTTATCCAATATCAAATACAGAACTTACTTGTTATCAATAAGAATTTACAGGAAGGCTTTCTCTGGCCACTCTTTTGGTGACAAAAAAAACCCACCTCATTTTCTATTGGTAATCCAGATAACTGCCTCAAAAATTTCCTAATCAGTAAGAATCACTATCCATGTCAGGCCTGCCCCAGCCAGATTGTCCCCTTAGGAAAGAAAGACCCTTGACTCCATTTGGCTTGAAGTGATATTGTAATAGCAATAACAATAGCACTTAGACTTATATACTGCTTCACAGCCGTCTCTAAGCAGTTTCCCCTGATTAGTCAGCATATCCCCCCCCCCCAAAAAAATATGAGTCCTCATTTTACTGACCTCAGAAGGATGGAAGACTGAGTTAACCTTGAACCAGTGAGACTTGAACTGCCAAACTCCTGGCAGCTGGCAGTCAGCAGAATTAGCCTGCAGTACAGCATTCTAACCACTGTGCCACCATGGGATTTAGGTTCTTTTGTTACAGGGTGCTGGATGCTGTAAAGTCAGACTATAGGTGAATTGCCTATGCAAAAGCATACAGATTTTTCCCCCAATTCGACCCTCCATCACTTGACCAGTCCATCTCAAACCAATGAGTGGATGTCTAGATGTTTTGGGAATGTGCAGTGTTTGCACATTCCCAAACATTTCTATCTTCTCGGTGTCCTTGAAAACTGGCAGAATCTGGTGCAAAGCATCCCTGGACTTTTTCAACTGTCATTCCCCCTCCCAGTTTCCCATCACTATGCTAATACAGTTACTGGAACTGGGTATGTCTATTTAATGAAAAGAAGAACTAGGGGTGACATGATAGCAGGGTTCTAATATCTAAGGGGTTGCCACAGAGAAGAGGAAGTCAATGTACTCTCCAAAACACCTTAAGGCAGGACAAGATGCAATGGATGGAAACTAATCAAGGAGAGAAACAACCTAGAACTAAGGAAGAATTTCCTGTCAATTGGAACAATTAATCAGTGCAACAACTTGCCTCCATGAATGCTTCAACATTGGAAGTTTTTAAGAAGAGATTAGACAACCATTTGTCTGAGATGGTATAGGGTTTCCTGCCTAAGCAGGGGGTTGTATTAAAAAACTTCCAATTCTATTATTTTGTTACTCTGTTATAATTGTTTGTGTATTTGTGTAAGAGCCATGGTGGTGCAGTGGTTAGAATGCAGTACTGCATGCTACTTCTGCTGACTGTCAGCTGCCTGCAGTTTGGCAGTTCAAATTTCACTAGGCTCAGCCTTCCATCCTTCTGAGGTCAATAAAATGAGGACCCAGATTGTTGGGGGCAATATGCTGACGCTCTAAACCGCTTAGAGAGGACTGTAAAGCACTGTGAAGTGGTATAGAAGTCTAAGTGCTATTGCTATTGCTATTTGTGTTTATGTGAACATATTTTCTTTAATTATTTTGAGCATTTTCATCTTTAATCTTATTTAATTAAATTTAATTATTTAATTTATATGTTTATTTTATTTTACCAGCTGGATCAACTATTCTGAGTATATTGAAAGCAGATGATAAGGTGAGCTTTCAGCTAAAGTAGCACATGCTTTTCTGCTCATGGATATATGATTTTTGAAAATGCTGAATTGTTAATATACTGTGATCTCCTAAAATCTGTTGAATAAGATATGTATGAATAAAATATACATTGCACTGGTCTCCTGTGTAAAACATTTGGGGGTAGTTCTTCATTCTATGGGCAGTAGGAAAGCCCATAGGGGCTACGTGGCTAAAAATGCACAGAGGAGCTCATTAGAACAAGACGTGGGCACTATATACTGGCAGCACTCGGATTATTTGAAGCTGAACCAATAGAAGAATTACTTTATGGGTCCCAGCTGAACCTCATCTCCAACTCATCTCCACCTTTAGAACTTATATAATCTAAATTTCAAAAACCAGCCCCTTCAAGTCCCCAAAATGTATCTTCAATGTCCCTGTGACACACAAACCACACAGCATATGCTTCTGCAGAGGCACTACAGCAGAGATATTTATAGTAGTCTCATCATTCTTACATAAGTAGCCAAGCTTCATAGGACAATTCTATATCTCCCTGCTGCTTTCAAATATGAACCCTGCTACAACTTACATTTTTTTTGCTTTATTTATTAATCATTTATTAATTTTAAAAGTTCTTTTGTTTTCCTGTGTGAGCATGCGAGTCAGCCAGCTGATCGTTGTGCACGCATGCATGCCAGAAACCCGGAAGAATAGCTGGCTAAAACTGGAAGTTCAGTAGCTGAAATCGGAAGTTCATTTTCGGGCGTGTGCATGCACCCTGGGCAGTTCCTCTTCCGGGTTGCGCCCCAGCAGCATGCATGTTTGCTCCCTTTTCAACACACGGTGCCGAAAAGGTTTGCTATCACTGCTATATACCCATACGTTAAATACAGTAAAAAATGTGAATATATAGCTATCTAAAATTATCATATACCCATAATATATGCATCAATAAAAGATGCATAGAAAGTTATAAAACAGCAGTTAACAACTTTAAATCATTTACCCACATTTACATACATTAGCAGCTGTATATGGATCTTGATATCTGGAGAAATAAGATATAACAGTTTAAGAAATATTGTACTCTTTGTTTCTTACAAATTGAGAGGCTGATATAATTCATGGTATAACTGTTACACACTTTTTAATTATAGTTCTTTTTTCCTTTCATATTCTACGTATTTAGTCAACATAGATTTTTACATAGTTAGGATTTTAAATTAAAGTTGATTTTTTAAAAAAGTAACTTGAAGTTGAAAATACCCTGAATTTTAAGATTAAAAAATTCAAAGAATTACTGCCAAATTATTGATTGCTTTATATACTCAAAACGTGTATAACCAGGATTTTCCCAGGATTCTTTTTCTTGGGAGAAAAAGAAAAGAGGAACCACCAAATGGAAAAACAGTAATAACTTAATTCCAGATGTATATTATAACATTTTGTAAGTTAAAATTGTGATTATTAGAAGATCTATAAATTTTATGAATAAAAAATGATTATCCACTATTATTGATTGAAGAGTTTGGAAGATGGGTAAAACAAGAGATTATATTCTGGCATTCATGTTTGTTTAATAATCTAACCAAACAATTGAGTTCCTTATTTAGCCTGAAAAACACACCAGAGGTTCAATTTCTATAAAGCAATTTATCACATGGCCATTGGAACTGCCAAAATGCCAGTTGGAACATTAATAAGAGAGACTTGACATGGGTATTAAAATGTCTGTCTTTTGAAAATCCTTCATTAAGTGTTCTTGGCTGCGTATGTAAACATGCAACAATAAACAAAGATTTATTTGGCAAATCAAGTGCCTTATTTAAAATAACACCATATGCTAAACAGTTTTGTGTATCTCTATCTATACAGAACAAAGCTCCATTCTGGATAGCTGCTCCCCCCCCTTTTTTTTTTTTGCTTCATTAGACAAACCAAAAAAAAAAAGTGTAAATTCAAAAACTATCAAATTAAGCAATCCAAATTAGCAAAATATCAACAACAAACACATATAAGATCTTTCAAAAAAGAAATTGGGTGGGAAATAGGTCAACTGACTCAAGGACATTTGACCAAATGTTTGGAAAATCTTTTTATTTGCTCCGCTAGAGAAAAAAGAAACATTTACAATAACAGTAACTAATAATTCCTTTGAAGTTCATTCAACAGAAATCAAGTTGATGCACAAAACTATCTTCAAGTATGCTGGTGTTGAAGATCTAACACATTGACTTATAATGATAGTAGTGATAGGGACTGAGTCATATATGATTCCGTCAGTCTTATATCCTATAATACATATAATACTTTGGAGGAGGGAAGACCACTTATTGTTTAGATGAGGCATATTCTTATACCCCTAAAGTGTAGGTATTACATTTTACAAATATAGTTTATCGTCATGCAAAAATAGTTTTTTGAAATGTTGTCAGGGTAACCGAAAAGCATTTGTTCAGAGCACTGGGATAAGCACACAAGACACTGCTTTTCTGTTCATTGATTGCAGAGATTCAAATGCATGATATAAAAAGGCCTGGCCATAAAGTAGAAAGTCAACAGGTTTTATTTTGTAATCTTGGCACCAGCGAAAGCAATTTTGAAATGCAAAGCCTTGCAGATATTAGCACTCCTACTGTATTGTTTATTTATTTCACTATATAGGAAAATGTTCCTTGTGTCACTGATGGATAAGTCTATAGCGTTTAAAGATATCTACTTTATTCTTTTTAAAAAATCACTGCTTCAAAAGTAAACCCATTACTCCAAAATCAAAAAGCAAAGAGAGAAGAGAAGAGAAAAAGATAGGAAAATTAACAGATCATCTAAGAACTGGGGTCTGGAAAAACCTGTCATTGCCATATAATCAATATTATTATTATTATTATTATTATTATTATTATTATTATTGTTGTTGTTGTTAATAATAATAATAATAATAATAATAATAATAATAATAATAATAATAATTTATACCGCCCTTCTCCTTTCGGACTCAGGGCGGTGAATAGCCAACTAAAAACATAGTATACAAAACTTAAAATAATTTAAAATGATTTAAATAGAATTTGGGCCAAACTTACAAAACATTTCAAATTAAAATCAACAAAAAGCTTTAAAACCAACATGGGGTCAGGCCAGCCCAGCTGACTGAAAGAGATGAGTTTTAAGGGCCTGACGAAAAGTCCGGAGGTCTGGGATCACTCGTATCTCTGGGGGAAGGTCGTTCCAGAGGGTAGGCGCCACCATAGAGAAGGTTCTCCCCCTGTGGGTCGCCAGCCGACATTGTCTGGCCGATGGCACCCTGAGGAGGCCCTCTCTGTGGGAGCGGACTGGCCGGTGGGAGGCGATTGGTGGCAGAAGGTGGTCCCATAAATACCCTGGCCCTAAGCCATGGAGCGCTTTAAAGGTAGTCACCAACACCTTGAAGCACACCCGGAAGTCCACCCGAAGCCAATCCAGCTCACGCAGGAGAGGTGTCACATGGTAGCATCCCATCGCTCCCATAATCCCCCGTGTGGCCGCATTCTGCACCTTGGAGCCTCCGGGTGCATCCCAAGGGGAGCCCCATGTAGAGAGCGTTACAATAGTCCAGATGAGAAGTGATGAGTCATTGGCTCAATATTGGCCAATGACCAAGTGACAAAATTACCCTAGGTTATCAGAATGAAAAAAAGTGCTAGGATCAATATGTCATCATCCAGCAAGTTAAGTAAAATATCGTTAAGAGCTTAGTACTTAATATTAAGCTTGATGAACTAGAATGTTTACATTTTTCATGATGCAAATCAATACATTAGCTTGCAAGATTTATTACCCTAAAGTCTATGATATTTCAATAGTGAATACCTGAGAAAAATCACACCCAGCAAATTGTTAGAAATTTAAAATTGTGGGCAGGCTCTCAGTGCAGTGATAGATCTTCTAACTACCATGGTATAGAATTAGGACTACATCATATAGAAGACAAACCCAGAAATAAGGACTAACAAGTAAGGAATGAATATTTTAACTGATTCTACACCTCTATACCATGCATAAAATCAACAACAGGTCTAGAAAATAACCTAAATCTTCAATCTTAAAAATTGCAGTGAATTTTATGAAGTAGCATGTATCTATGGTTTCAAAAATTGTCCCATTAAAAACAGCCTTCCAGGTAACATGCATGGGCAATTGCAGTTTATTTAGTGTATATTGGAGGTGGTGACCCTTTGAGAACTGTGTGCAATGAAATTTCATTTTAATGAATGCCGATTAGTGTACCTTCAACGTGACAATAAAGTTATTCTAAATCTAAGTCTAAGTTAAATAAGATCTACAAATGACCTGTACTAAGGCAGGAAAAGAGATATGGTCAGATGTTATTTAATGTATTTTGCTGAAGATTTCATTTTTGTATCTGTCTGCCTCCTTTACAGTACAATTTTCATTCAGTGTGATGGAGAAAAAATATTTGATTTTTTTTCCTAAAAAAAATATGACTGTGTAACTCATGTTCTTTAATAGGAGGGAACCAAGAGATTATCTGACTCTCCTATCATTGTATAATCATCTCTTATAGAAGTATAAGAATAATATACTGTATAGTATAGTTTCCTACACCTCAATTAAACATCAAGTGAAGAGTTTGGAAAATAATTCCTGGACTTTTTCAGATGTACAAACACAGTCCCATAGGAAAGCTACAAAATGATGGAGAAACATAATGCAGAAAATAACAGCACTAGTAATACCACCACCAATAAAGCAGTTAAAAACCACAGCAAAAGAAACACTAAAGCATCCCGGGAATGAGGTAATAAAAGAGAAGTGTCTTTTGCAGGATAAAATTCTCTGAAATTTGAACAACCTTTAGCACAGAATAAAATAAAAGTTTATGAAAATCTGATTGCCATAGTTTGCTTAGTTTGAGGAATCTTCCAGAAAAAAGATGATGACGACTACTACTACTACTACTACTACTACTACTACTACTACTATTTTTACTATGACTACTATTTATTTTTATCCCTTTCCTCTTCTTCTTCTGTCTAGATAAAATTTTAAACTGCTAGAACAAAGCCATCTCCTTGGCTCTGTTGTGAGCCAAAAATAAGCCATTAACGGTACATATTTCTGATAATAGCTACTGTACCAGATGGGCAGGGCTCTGTGTCTCTCCACATTCACCTAACAGGTTGTTATCCACTTGAGCATTTTACTAAATATTTGACTCTTTTTACTAAGATGCTCCTTTCCTCTGGAAGCATCAGCCTCACCTCCTAGAATGCGGGGATTCACAAAACTGCTTCAGGAAATAACTAACATAAAGAACAATTATTATTATTGCTATACATTTTATTATGTTTCATTACAAGAGAAACAAATAGGGGAAACAAACATTAAAAATATGAGAGAAAGAAAAAGTATAAACAGACAGACAAAAAGTGATGACTTCTGACTTTGTTCAATGCAGCAGAATGCAAAAATAATGCAGCCTCAACCTTTACATTTCACAACATTTCACAACATTTCAAGCCATTTCTATAGAATTGTACAGAATAATTATTGTTCGGATGTGCTGGATGAATCTAAATCTCTAGCTCCTGTGACATTTTGCCTTGCATGCCAAGGCATCCACAAGACCCAGCACTTTTGTTAAATAAATAAATAAATAAATAAATAAATAAATAAATAAATAATAAAACAAAGCAAAACAACAAAAGCAGTTTTGTGCTATTGTGATACAACTTTCACTCCTTTGGTATATGTCAGTGATGTCACAACACATGTATCAAAAGGCTTGAGTTTGCATCACATTACTATGGTGCTGCAAATTTTGACCCAGTTACAAAAATACCACTGTTTATATGAAAGCTAGAAGAATGGTTTCCTTCGCTTTTAATTGCCCCCCTCTCTTTTAAAGAACACTGAGACTCCTTTTTTATAATCTAACTATGTAGATTAATATAGAAATGAAACAGTGGGAACTGGAAATGGCTGATATTTTCTTTTGCTATTTAAAACAGTTTCAGCAAAGGATAATGCTTTGCCACAATGATTCCCTTTCAATTAAAAATCAGGATCCACAAACACTGGCTGGCAGTCAAACACCATGATCCCAAATCCCTAATCTTTACCCATCCTGACACTGAACAACACCAATTCGATTGGAGCAATACAAGAATCATTGGCCACGCTACCACCCATCACACTCATGAGTTTATCGAAGCCTGGTATTCCACAAGCAATTCCATCAATAGACACATTGACCTACAACCAGCTTACAAACTCCTCTTCAAATCAAACTTCAAATCAACTACACAACCAACCAATGAAAGCACTGACTCTCAACCAACCCATGCAACCCCCCCAAACCACCACTTCATCTCCCAATGAACTTCACCTGACATGACCTCCCCATCACAAGACCCACACTTGACCAATCACTTGACACAACCCACACCTGACACATCACAAGACCCTTACCTAATGTGACTCTCATCTGATGTGACTTTATCATCACATGACCTACTGAGCACACAAAGCCCTTATAAGCAGAACACTGATATCCCCTAAATACTGATGAAGATGTTATCTAGCCTGGTAAGAAAATATTCAGAAACCATTCCACAAGCTCGGAGAATGAATCTCCACTGTCAATATTACAATGATTCCTTCTATTCCTTCCTTTGAATAAGTGTTGTTACCTCAGCGTATCACAGAGAAACTACATTGTGTTTTATTATGAAAACTAGATAGTTTCCTTACTTTATGCAAATGTATTGTTTTATATACATACGTACACACACACACACACACACACACACACCATTATTATTTCCTTTTGTCGGCATAATCAGCCGACAAAAGGAAATGATTGCTAAAAATGTACTTCTTGCGTATTTACCATCATGTTGTGCAGTTGTACTTATGTACCTGTCTCCTATTTACTTCTGTACTTAGAATACTAATATTATGTAGCTACTACTGTCACTATGTGGTCAAAATAACTATCAAAATCTTGTCCAACCTGAGGATAATAATATATGGATAGATATGAATAGAGTGAAGATGCACAAAAGACTTGTAACCAACCAACATACTGTTTGTATTTACATTGAAGATGGTTTTTTAATTTGTTTTATATATATATTTGTTTAAAAAATAAAATTTTTGCAAAAAAAAAAAATCTTGTCCAACCATCTTCCACAAAATGAAAAGAAAAGGTTATCTCTAACAAATGTTGCACCAAAACTAGTAAAGGAACCTCAGCCCTAGGATGAGTATTTAATCTCAACAAATCTGCTGGGCACAATTTAACAAAATTCTAATGACATTTGTAGTGTCATGATTTATTCTACCTCTTTTTTTGCCATGCATTAGATGCATTAAGAAATCCAACTGTAGGAAACAAGGAGAAAATATTTTTACTGGACCCAAAAGAGAGACAAAATAGAAAACATGTTTGAGTCATGCGGTGTTTAAGAATAAAGCACTAAAAATGTATTAGCACTGTTTATATTAATTGACACCATAATCCTACTTTTTCCCCTACTGGTTCAATGCCTCATTTTATGTGGATTCATTTTATGTGAGGTTTTCTGGGAATGCAGCCCTAGCATAAAATAAGAGAAGCCTCATAAAGGCTTATTTAATTAATATGAATGACCCTAAATTTTATTGGTTATATAATTCCAGGATAACAAATAAAAGTTATTATTTTAATTAAGAAATAACAAACAGGTAGAGACTCTTAGAATCAGTGCAAATGTTCCATATATTCCAATTACAGAGGCTTTCTAAAATAATATACATGAGATTATCCCATACAAATGCAAAACATTTATCTCACATTTCAACATTTTTACTCCATATAACTTTTCAAATCATTTCAATTCACCAGACTGAGAAACTGGACACTCTTTATTAAGATGACATTATTGTTGCATTCTTTAAACCTTGTAGTTGTAGTGAAAATAGAATGTTCAAATTTCTGTGGAGATTCTCAGTAATCCACATCATAGTTGGGCAAATCATATGCCAAAGACAAACCCACTAAGTGGCTTCAAGAGCTCTCAGGGAGAGTGCTAACGACCAGATGACTGCAAATAAATATAATTCTTCCATTTCCCCCACCACCACCACCACCATCTGGTCTGAACCCCACCATCATCCAGTCTCAACTGTCAGTGCCTATCCTTCCACATATACACACTGCCACCACAACTTCTTGGATGAGAAATGAAACATTTCTTGAACAAAAAACAGTAAAAAACCCCACTCCAGTTGCCTCTTGAAAAAGCACCTTTGAGAACATACCAAGAACAGTTCTTTCTATTGTTCATTCAATTCTCTTTTTCCTATAAGTACAAAGAATAAAGAATGAAGAACCGAATGCCATCTCTTATTAGCAGACACTTCTGCTAAAACTTGGTACTAGCTACTGAGTTCAGTGAGATTTATTCCTTTGTAAATATGCCTATGAACTACTCAATTCCATAAAGACAATAAAGCTGCCATCAAACTGAGTTCAACTCTTGATAAGTGCATCCATGCAGTTTTCTTGGCAGTATTCTTAAAGAAGTGGTTTGCAATTGCCTTCTTCTAATCTACATGGTTTTTTTTTTCTTCCATGTTAAAGCAGGAAGAAAAATGCCCAAACCATTAATAGGTAATTTGTACCACAGCACTCTCATCTCTCATTTGATGATAAAAAATATCAACAAGAAAAATCAACTACCGGTATATATTTATCAAGAAGTTTTGAATATGAAAAATAAAAGGCAATAAATTCAGTCACTGTATTGCTCTAATTCTGCAAAATGTTATTTCTGATTCCCCCCCCCCCCCACTATCTCTCTAATGTAGTAGAGACTGGGCAGCGGAACAATTCTCCTCATCCAAAGTCTGACCGTTCCCTCATTTTTTAAGTGACTTTGAACAACTACTTGTAATAAGAGGGCCATTTCCAGTAGCAATCTAGTAATTAAATGTCCACCCATGGCAATCATTCACAATAACTTTTTGTGTGTGTCATTATTAGTGTCTTTATATATAAAAAAAAAACTTGGAGATTCAAAGGAGGAGCAGAAGAGCTACATTCAAAATTAAATTTCTGAGGTTCTGCTTCTCTGCCAATCTATCCTATAGCTCAGAGTAGAGGTGGGTTTCAGTAGGTTCTGATCAGTTCTGGAGAACCAGTAGCAGAAATTTTGAGTAGTTCGGAGAACCGATAGTAAAAATTCTGACTGGCCCCGTCCTCATCTATTCTCTGCCTCCCAAGTCCCAGCTGATTGGGAGGAAATGGGGATTTTGCAGTAACTTTCCCCTGGATTGGGGAGGGAATGAAGATTTTACAGTATTCTTCCCCTGGAATGGGGTGGGAATGGAAATTTTACAGTATCCTTCCCCTGCCACACCCATCAAGCCACGCCCACCAAGCCATGCCACGCCCACCGAGCCACACCCACAGAACCAGTAGTAAAAAATGTAGAAACCCACCATTGGCTCAGAGGACTTCAAACTTGGCAGCTTTAAGACTTGTGGACTTCAACTCCCAGAATTCTCCAGCCAGCTATGCTATGCTGGCTGGAGAGTTCTGGGAGTTGAAGTCCACAAGTTTTAAAGCTGCCAAGTTTGAAGACTTCTGCTATAGCTAATCAATCCTACAGATACTATGATATGGCTTAATTAAAAAAGGCAAGTACCAAATTATCTGTTTATGAGGACCAAAAAGATATTTTACTTTGATGAAGAGAGAAGGTGTCTTTAGACTATCAGGTCAACAATCTGCTTAGTGTACCCAAATTAAAATATTGCCCAAAGATGCTATCCAGCCTCCATTTTAATGTATCCAGGAACAAGCATTCACCATCTAGCCTGATACTGGTTCCACTATTATTCAGTCAGAGTTTGCCTTCATGTAAATACATTGATTGGTGTCCTATAATCTGAAATGATGGAGAACAGGGGGACAGACTTTCAGGTAGTTGACCAATATTATCATACCCATCCTCAGCATTCTTAGGGCTAAATACCCCCTAGTTCCATGAATATGAATATCTCACCCCACCAATTTAGCTGTCTGATTCCAAGTGGATCACAGAGTAAAATTAAAAGTACAATTCTTTACAAGTACAATTCTGGCACTTCTGACTTTTCAAACAGTTTTACTTTTCGCTTGTAATACACAAGTGTGGAACTCAGCTGTGTAGTGGTGCAATTCTCTTTCTATAAAACTTTGTCTGGAATGGGAAATTGTTTTTAATTGTTAAAAATCCCCAGATACATTGCTACCAAGACTGTCTGAACAGCACAATATCTATGCAAGAGTGGAACAATATGTCCTGCCCCAGAGCATTAGACTGCAATCCCAGATCACATTGACTGAAAACTGTACCTCACTGAATATAATGAGATTAATTTCTGGAAAATATGCACACAAACTTTGTTTGGTATGCTAAGGTCAGAAAGCATTGGAAACAGTCAGATAACATTTTCTCTCTCTCTCTCTACCTCCCTCCCTCTCTCTCTCTCCCCCTCTCCCTCTCCCTCTCTCTCTCTCTCATCCAGAGAATGAAAAATTCTCAAGATAGTCTTAATTTATTTGGCACCCAGGAACAATTTTTAACTTTTTATTTATGACTTACTTTTGTATTTTGAGGGGTTTTTTTTTCAGCCTTGTATCAAATATAATATAAAAACAAATTTTGGTTGGCTTTTTATTTACAATATGGCATTATATTAACCAGCAATAGAAGACAAAAAAAGGACAGAGATCTTGTCTTTTTTGATGTGCATTTGGCAGCTAATTCTTCCTGGCAAGCTGTATCCTAGTACCTAACTCATCTTTAATTTTTTCTTTATTTACATCCATTCATACAGCTACAATATTGTATATCTATATCTATACACACACACACACACACACACACATATGTGTGTATGTGTGTGTGTATGTGTATATATTCCTTTAGGGACGTGGTGGCTCCATGACTAAGACACTGAGCTTGTTGATCCAAAGGTCAGCAGTTCAGTGGTTCGAATCCCTAGTGCCATGTAACAGGGTGACCTCCCATTACTTGTCCCATCTTCTGCCACCTAACAGTTTGAAAGCACGTAAAAAATGCAAATAGAAAAAAAAAGACCACCTTTGGTGGGAAGGTAACAGGGTTCCATGCACCTTTGGTGTTTAGTCATGCCGGCCACATGATCACAGAGACGTCTTCGGACAGCACTGACTCTTCGGCTTTGAAACAGAGATGAGCATCGCCCCCTAGAGACAGGAAGGACTAGCACATTTGTGCGAGGGGAACTTTTACCTTTACCTTATATTCCTTTAAAAGCATCTTCATCCTATCATTTTGTGTTTATAAAATGCAGTTACTCAGTCTAGTATTTTATCTAATTTCTACATTAGAGTAGCTGGATAAAATCCCTTAAAAAAAAACTTGCCATAAACATCAAAAGCATCCTGCACTCAATTATTTTTCAGTTCCTTTTTTTTTCTTCCCTGACTTCACATTTCTACTTCTGAAACCTTCTTCATGCCATTATCTACTGAACACTTAAGAAAAGTCTTTATCTCCTGTGGAAGATAGAAAATGGAGCAGTCAGCTAAAGAACACTCTCTCATGAAAAACCTATCTGATTCCTTCCCAGCCAGGTAAAACACTGTATTGTACTAGACATTTTTACTCTAAATTGATTCTAATTTGCCACTCTCTGATTGCCAGTAATCATGTTATATTAACCCAATTATTTTAGTGTTTTATTATTGCTTTTTAATGCTGTAATCCACCTGAATACGAAAAGTAGGGGCAAAAATATATAAAATTGATTATACTGCTACATGTATTACCAACAAATGCAACATGAAAACAGTAATAACAGAAAATAAATGACACTTGTTGTTTTGAAAAAAAATAGGGCCGTGAGACAATATTTCATATAGAGTTTAGCAGAATAATTCTCCTATCAAATTACCGTAAGTAGATATGAGCCAATTTTTTTCACCAATGGCTAAAATGCAGATACCCCCGGGGTAAAATTGTTTCAATCAATCTGTGTGCCAGTAGCAATATACAACACTTTAAGTCAAGAAGTAAACACTGAAACTGTGAGGAAAGTCAGACAAAGTAATTACCAAAGCTGGAATTGGATCTAAGTTCCATTGAAACACAAGTGTTTAAGGCCTTCATTTTATGTCTCATTCAAAAGACAGATGAGTATCATTCCTAAAGACCAGACTTATAGAGATAAAAGACAAGCTATTCAGAAACACCAAATAAAAAAAAGAAAATTTCACTCTTTCACATGAAAGCTCTTCCATCTATGCTATATTCTGCGATATGCAATTTATTTAATAGATAATTTACATTAAAAGGAATAATTGCTGCACTTAAGTAATAGTAAACATTAAAGCTACATTGAATTTCCTGGAATAAGACCACTGAACTCTATTGGATTAAATTCTAAATGGATACAAGGAGAACTGTAGTATTAATGAGCTGGCTAGGCAAGGAATCAACATGAATAACGTTCCTTATTGCATAAGAATAATATCAAATTAATATTTGAATTCTCTTTTTTCTTGGAGTATTTGTTGCATTTTGCCTCTGAGGGACTTTAGTAGGCCTTAATTTTGTTCAAACTTCAGAGACGCAAATAAGGATTTATATTTATTTCCACGTATAAACTTTATAGTGCCACTAATCTTTTATGGCGATGGTCAACCCACACCTGTCTCCATTATGTCTTATAGAAGCGTTCTGGTGCATATAATTAATTTTCCAGCCTCAGATCTAAAAGGCCATTTGGTCCCTAACTCAGAGTTCAAAGGAATGAAATAGTCTTGATTTAATTTGCATCCTGAATGCTTCCTCCTACACAAATATCCTGAATATATATATATCCAAGTTGCATTTTCTTTTCAAATATTTCATAATTAGCACTTGAACTGGTTATCCTTTAATACAGTGTATGTGTTTCTTAAAGACAGCGAATTGTTGGCTGGTGAACAATAGTAGCTCTTTATATATTCAGTAAACTATGTGGCAGAAAGACATAATAGGTAAGAGAATTATCAAGTAAAATATTGCAATATTTTTTGCTTAAAATTCAATATGCCTTCTTTGTTTTGAAACCTTTTTGTTTTACAAAAGTCTCAACCTTGGAATAATAATAATAAATAAGTCAATAAATAATAAGTAGCAGAGCATCTTAATTTTTTCAGAGTTTGCTGCTTTAAAAAATTGGAGGAAGATGTTTATTGTTTATGTATTTATTTGTGTATTAATTCAGTAAAGAGTACAGTTTTCAGTGTATCGATGACTCATATTGGAGTGGCCTAAATTGAAGTACACTAAGGAACTATCAATTATGGTAGTCCATGTCAAATGTCTCCAGGGGAAGGTCTTCGTTTTTCTTCAAAGTGAGAACAATATGGATCAGAATGGCACCTGAATGTGGGAAGGGTTGTATGTGAACTAGAGAAATGGCAAACAAGAGGGAAAGGCCAACATCTCTTTTTGCTGTGCTAAAACCATAACTACACCATATATCAAAATGTCAACCCTGCCGCATGCATTCAGAACAAATGTGGAAAAAAATTAATAGCATACTTTGCCTTCAGTGATGTTGTCGCATAGTAAAAGCTAGTTATCTATTAGATGCCTTGACATTTTCAGTTTTGTCACTTAATCTTTAATTGGTTGGAAATAGATTGAGCCACTGAAGCCACAATAAAACCTAAAGAATATAAGATGCCAAAAGGGATGATGGGGAATGTGTTTGCTGTTGAAAAATGGATGACAACAACAAAGGGGAGGCCTTAAAAATAACCATGGATTTGGAATTGGATGGCTCTGTTTTTCTGTGTTCATTATCAAGAAGCAAGACTACAGGTCCTCCAATTCACCACAAAAGAAGAACTTGCTATGTCTGTATAAAATACCCAATGATGTTGCATTTTAGAGAAAATCGTAAGAAAGTAAATATACCTTTATTTTATGACAAAATTTCCTCACAATCCCTTTACATTCAGTAAACTTTCCTCGGCACAGTACCAAAACACAAGCCTAAGTTAAACTTTAAGTGTTCTATTAATTCCATTAATTTACAAAGGCCACCATCTCTGGCAAATTTTTCTCTTAGGAAAATGGCACAATTGACTTTTAAGTCCAATAACATTTCACTTTGTATCCCACCCATAACAAAAAAGTAAATAAAACATGAGTGTTCAGCAATCACTAAATTCCCATTGAGCCTAATTTTATCACTTCTGTGTCTTTCATAAAATTCACTATCCTCAATAAATCTCTTTCTCCAAAAGAACCTGAACTGAATTGAACTGACCAAGCAATCATTAGTAAGAGTATAGCATTATTAATAATATACTTTTGGTAGTAATAATGATACTAAGACATGGGGAAGAAGAAGAAGTTTCTCTTGTACCATCACTATTTCAGGATTTACTGTATTTAGATCTTAAGAAATATATTTGCTTCTTCATGGAAATAATATATTGTTCTTATTTGCACAGCTGTTTCTGAATTTATGTATTTTCTTCATAGAAATTCACTAAGCATCTTTTCAATATATATCTTCCTTTGAACCTCCCCTCATCTCTCCCTTTCTGAAATATAAGGAATGAATTTTCTACTCAGGGCACTTCCAAACAATGGTATTAATCTGTCAATGAAATACCTCAAGTGGTGGTAGTTTACAGGGCACTGTAGCCCTTAGCATTATGCAATGTATGTTTCCTCCATCGTTTCCTCTAATTAGAAAAATATTTTGTTAACCTTTAAAATTCTCTATATTACCATAATTGTTATTTACATCAAAAAACTCAGAGCCACTTTTTTTTTTTGCAATCCATCTAATTCAAAACCCTCAGTTTAGCCACTCTGCGCTATTTAATCATTTCTTAGTTAACCAAGGCAGAAAGAGCAGTTTTAATTAGCTTCCAGTATTGTAGTATTTATGTATAAACTATATAGAACTTACTGCTAAAACCACCCAACTTTTCAAAGACTCTGGCTGGTATGCAAACTGGAAAAACAAAAGAAACAGAAAAACATCTGGCAACAAAACAGGAATGGATGGTGGAAGTGACATTGCCTAGTTGATGGGATCAGAGCATGCTAACTCTGTCTAATCTTACAGGACAGGTTGAAACAATGACAGAGAGACAATCCATCATATAGGTATATCCAACACCATATAGAAGGGGTGTCAAACTTGTGTGACTTTTTCTCCCTTCACTAAACTGTGGGTGGGAGTGGCCAGCATGTGATGCATCCGACTCGCAGGCCATGAGTTTGACACCCCTGCCATATAGTGTTTTGTAGGGAAAAACCAACACGTTGAATTGCACCTGAAGGCCTACTGATAGCTACAGACAGCATTTATCATTGATTGCAGTGTGCTGCAGTGTCATGATTGCAGTTTGCAATCTTTTTTCTGATTTCTGATTTGCCCATTAAGCAATTTGCATTGCTTAAGACTATGTGGTTTGCCTGCCAACTATAGTGAATCACTTAACTGCTGTAAAAATTGTGGTAAAATCAGGTCCCGCTTGACTTACAACCACAATGACTACAATGAAATTTGCAAAGCAGAGGTGTTATCTAACTATACTGCATTTTGGACCAAAACCAGCACTGGACCGTTTCATGTTTTCTCTATTCAAGCATGTTGCTATTTCACAATGGCAATGGGCTGCTTTGTCCAATGACTTTTTTTTTTAATAGCAGGTTATAGTTAGTTAATTTGTGGAGAGGAGTATCTGATTGGTTGATATATTTTTGCTGCAAACATTAGATTTGCAAAATCATAGATTTAGATGATTTGAATATGTCCCTCCTCCACACACACACAACAGGAAACAGTCCAGGGGTGGGTTCTACTTACCTTCGCTACCGGTTCACAATGGAAGTACACATGCGTGGGGCGCTTCTGCACATGCGCAGAGCGTCCATGATGACGTCCAAGTGGGTGGGCAGAGCCTCCCACCGCCGCTACTACTGGTTTGCAAGATCCGGAGTGAACCGGTAGGAACCCATCATTGAAACAGTTCATCTACAAATCAAAGGTTTATTTTTCCTTTAATATTCCTTTAATATTTCCTTTAATATACCCACCTTATTAAATATTAATATTAATATTTAATAAGGTGGGTAAAATGAGGACCCAGTTTATGGGGACAATAAGCTGACTTTGTATAAAATATACAAAAGTATGAAGGCTATTGCTTAACGCATTGTAAGCCGCCCTGAGTCTCCGGAGAAGGGCGGCATATAAATAAGAATTTATATATATATATATATATATATTTCTTTTTTCTTTTTTCGTAGGCTTCGTATGCTTTTCTATCTAGCC
>WNWU01000001.1:21960583-22048320 GCA_012654045.1 Ptyas mucosa
TATTATTATTATTATTATTATTATTATTATTATTATTATTATTATTAAATGTGATACCACAGTTTTGGGATTACGCAGTATGTCATCAACATAATGGCATTTTTGTATTTTTGCTTTTCAGTTTGAGGAAATCTGAATTTAATCCATCCCAATGAAAAGTAGCTATGACAGTAGCAATCTTTTGATACATGATGTTCTCAATTATACAGCAGTGTGCCATACAGACTTTACTACTCTCTTGCAACTGAAAGCATTGTCTTCTGGTAGTAAGTGTGGAAGATGCTCACCAGCTACACAATTAATTTGGGGAAATGTGCTCAGATCAATGGAAGCTGTAAGTCTCTTGTGCAATAGTCTTTGTGCTTATAAGTAAGTCTCATAGCCACTTGTGTCAAAAGATTTCTGCTGTGTTCCAGACCCATTAGCATTGTAGTTTGGATAGGGAACAATATAATAATTCAGTACAATTTAGAGGATTTCCAGTCTTGTCTAGCAGGTTCCTAGTAATCTGAGAAAGCTAAGCATAAACTTGACAAATCCCACTAGAGGAGTGCTAATATGCTACCATTAATGTATTGTAGCCCATGCATGTTTACAAAAAGTCATGTCTCATTAGAAAAGCACTTACTGATTTTGCAATAAAGTACCTTATTAGAAAAAAAAATGAAATAGGAAAGCAACTTGAATAAAATCCACAGGGATGTCAAACCTTTCAAAGTCGAATCTAATGCTAAGAGTAATTTTCAAGTAATCCAATTCAGGAAAGATAAAAAGAAAAACAAAGTCCCCCATCATTGCTGATTGCCAAAGGAACTGAGCATAATTTGACAAACAAATGCACTACCATTCTTAACGTTGAGTAGAGCAGTGCAGGAGAACTATCCAAGACAGTTCTTTGGCCATTGCTTGCTGCTGCTAAGCAGAGGGATCTGTCAGCCACAACCGTTTTTGAGCCAAGCTAAACTACTGTTGTCAGGAAGGTGGAGATTCTGCTCCAATGCCGGTGTTGAAATAATGTTCTGATGGTCCCTGGTTAGCTTCTGAAAAAATTCCCTAGCTTACTAATTTTGTTAAAATTTAAATAGGCTAGGCTAGTTCAAATGCTGGGAGAAAAGTACTAATTAGTGTGGTGCAATGAATTAATCTTGAAAGAAACTAAAATGTGTGTGTATCAGAGGGTGTTTCTACCAAACTTATTACAGGTGGTCCTTGTTTAATAACCACTTGTCCTGAAAGTATATAGAATCAATCCTTAATGATCCAGCCATTGCAGCATCCTTGCAAATACATTAACATGGTTTGGGCACTCAACAACTGACCTGGATTTTTGCTTATTACCAACCCCCGCTTTTGCTCCCCCCCCCAACACAATACAACTGACCTCCTTTGTTTGGTAAAACATGGAATACACACATGTATACATGTAAAGGAGTCCCCGTGGATATTCCTCCACTGGTCATTGATGAATATAGGGGGCGGTGCCCATCTCTGTTTCAAAGGCCACTATCTGAAGACTTTTCTGCAGTCATGTGGCTAGCATGAGATCATGGAGCACTGTTACCTTCTCACCAAAGTGGTACCTATTTATCTACTTGCATTTGCATACTTCTGAATTGCTAGGTTAGCAGGAGCTGGGGCGAGGATGGGAGTTCACCCCATTGCGTGGCACTCAAGTTTCAAATCTTGCCTGCTGGCTTTCCAGCCAATGAACCACTGAGTCACCACACATTTATCTGTCATCTACCTACCTACCTACCTACCTACCTACCATCTATTTATCTATCATCTATCTATCATCTTTTCACATGGTTCACATGTTCACTGATAGGATGAAAGAAGGGCATATAGAAACACCAGTTATTTATCAGGTAATTCTAAAAAAACTCCTGAGTTTTGAAACTTATAAATAATATAGAGGATTTCTCTATCAGTTTGGATGAACAATTTATTTCAAATTTAACATATCCATTTAATTGACTCGACAGCACCAAATGAGGCTTTATTTAAATTTATTAACCCATTCAATAAATTTATTTCTAAAATTTATTAGTTATGCTCTAGTAACTTTCAAGGTGACATAATAAAAATCTACAAAGTATATTAAGCTACACATAAATTGTTATTATGAAAGTATAATAAAATAAAATTCTTCATTTATTCTTCAGGGTTCTTTTATGCCTTGTAAATGTGAACAGATCCTAGTATGTGGACTTTATCTATTAAAATAGAGACAATGATGAATTCTCTGTTGTGTACTGTATGTAAATACAATATGATCCAAACCAGGAATTTGCTGTAAGAACACTGATCTGTATAGTAAAGACTAGAATTATCTTTCAAGGTAGTACTGGTACTGATCTGACTCTAAGTTGAATGAATTCTATAGAAAGCCACAAATAATATGGGGCAACAGATAATAGGATATTAATTGGCAGTTGCGGGGACAAAATATTTTTACTGCATTTCTTTCACGATCGATTGCCTGTAGCTGTGATGGCGAACCTATGGCACGTGTGCCACAGGTGGCACACGGAGCCATATTGGTGGGCACATGAGCATTGCCTAGCTGAGCTCCAGTGCACATGTATGCACCAGCCAGCTGATTTTCGGGCCCCCAGAAGTCAGGAAATGGGTCGTTTCCAACTTCCGGAGGGCCTCTGGGAGGGTAGGGAAGGCCGTTTTTGCCCTCCCCAGGCTCCTAGAAAGCCTCTGGAGCCTGGGGAGGGCGAAAAACAGGCCTAGCAGCCCCACCGGGCCATCACCTGCCAAAAGGGAGCACGGGGGGAGGGGTCACATGCGCATGCATGTGGGGGGGTAGGACACATTGAATTATGGGTGTAGGCACATATGCGCATGACCCTCCCACACTTCCTCTGCTTTTGGCACGCGACAGCAAAAAGGTTAGCCATCACTGGCCTATAGGCTGTTGCGTTGGCAAAAGAACCATATTCTGTGCTGAAGAATACCTAACTGCTGGGGGAAAAAGTAAAGGTATTCCTGTACCATGTAATCACACACATCTTTAAGACTATATAAGGGTTGTAGAGAGACAGTCTGAGATATATTTAAAGGGGAGAGAGAGAGAGAGAAAGAGAGAGAGAATGGGGGCAGGGAAGACTGCACCTAGAAAAACCTTGAGTAATATGTATGTGATATACAAGTAATCAACTGTCAACAAGCATAGAACATAAGAAATGTGGGGAGGGGGTTTCCTGTTAGCTGCAAAAAGGGTGGGAGCAAAATGTGCGGAATTTACCTCAAGAGAGAGAAAATGGGGTAGCAGCTTTAGCTGTCAGAAGGCAACTATCAGTTTAAGCAGTCCTGGTAAGCAATAAAGATACTTTACTAGTCAAACCATGTTGAGTGTCTGGGGAAGTTCAAGTGTGTTTGAGGCTACTGAAGTCTGACATAGAAAGCAATAACAAGGCTTTGTTGCTCTTATTGTTAATTTTGCACCAGAGGTAGAAAACCAATCTGCTATTTGACCTTAGCTGATCTTGAAAAAGCTCAAGAGGTTTGGACTCTTAGCATCTAGATGATAAACAACTAATGAATCCCACAGCTGTTGCCCCATCCCTATCTGCAGCCATCTCTTGCTTCCTGGTATATTTATAATACTTAGTATATAAAGACGCTACATTTACAGGCATCTTACACCACATATAATTTCTTAAAGCTAAGTAATGCTAGCCTTAGTTATATGACAGCTACACAGAAATCTCAGGGCTTTGGAGTAGATATTTGTTGCCTCTGAATTTGAATTAGACAGGCTGAGAGAGTTCATATTTTGGATAGAGAAGATCATTGATTTGAAAGAGAGGTAAAAGAATCCATCCATGTTAGAATTGAACACCCCTTCCTCAACAGAGGGACAGGAATAAGACACTACCTATCTCCAGTTTACAATGCATCCTTTGCATTGGTTCCAAGAAGATTCCACAACCAATTACACCCTGATTCAGATGACTCTGAGGTTACAAATCAATCTCCAAGTGGCGTCAACAACTCTCAGAGACTGCAAAGAAATAACATCCTTCCACACACACCCCATCTTATCAGAACCTACCCTTCCATCCCACCCACAATCCAATCTTAACTGTCAATACCTATCCTTGCATACCCCTACCCTGCCGTCAGAACCGATGAAGCTTCTTGGATGAGAAGCGAAACATTTTCTTTCTCTTCCTCAAGGAAAAAAAATAGTTCAATTGCCTTTTGAAGAAAAAAGCATCTTTGAGACAACTATGACCTGGATAACTGAGAATCTCAGCAGACACATGCTAAGAGACAATTTTGATTGAAAAATTAAAGTATAATATGATAAATAAATATGTTTACATGCTATTTTTGTTTATTCTGTGTTGTGTCTTTCTACTTTACCAATGCCCTTAAGTATAGTAATTATGTCATGTGAGCAGTACATCAAAAGTAAGTATGCATTCCAAACATGTTCAGTTATTTCAAATCAGAATTAATTCCCCTGTTGAATCCACTGAAGTAGAAGATGGTCCAAGAGGGATTTTGTTTTAATTCAAGGAACTGAAAATTCATTAATGTTCTTTTTTGCCCTTTTACTATGTACTCCAAATTTGATTAACAATATATGGGTAATTGCTTCATTAATAATAGACAAGCATCAGATTCTATTGACAATCCAAATTTGCATCTGGTCTTCCAGTGATTTCACAGAAGAAAATAACAGGGAATAAATTTCTTGGTATTCAACAATACAGGAAATGATTAAACTTTATGTTTTTGTTACAACAAGAGTCAGATTTAGTCAATAAGCAGAACCAAAAGATCTAATCAAGCAGATTAACTAATCATTGAGAAGTTATGTGAACCAGTGTGAATTAAGCAGAATACATACAAAATAGTCTTCACCTGGAGATCTAGAAGGCTTTAAAAATCTGACTTTTCTTGAAGGCATTAAAGCTGGCTTGTTACAAGTACATGATATATGAAATGGCTTGACTTTGTATTTTATATTTACTGTACAATAAATAGAAATTGTATTTTTCTTATTTTTATTGGTCTGTTTGCTAGCCACCAAGAGTTATTTGCTTAAGGTAACATTTTTAAATAAATAAAATCTGAAATAAGGCGAGAGAGAGAGAGAGAGAGAGAGAGAGAGAGAGAGAGAGGAAGAGAGAGAGAGATTCTAAATTAGCTCACTAATTAATTGGAAGCAAGGAGATTTTTTTTAAAAAAAAGTCTTACCCAGTTGCTATGCAATATGTTAAACACTTTCACTGCCACAGTCCCATAAAAGTATAATTTCATACTTCAGGTGCAGAAAGTCTCAATAAAACTATAGCGCCATATTATGCATAAATAATTATTGACAAGTATAATTGCACACAAATATACAGTAAATATAATAATCTTTATAACAAACTTTCTGAAATAGAAGCTTACAGTCAAGTATTTGTATCTTACAAAATATGGGTATAAGAAAAGGGGAACAATGGACAAGCTCCATTAACTTTATAAAAACAAGACTACCTTTTCACTATCTTAATATTTATTTTTTCCCACTGTGATTCTGGCACTCTGGGATGGAAAAATCCTGTTTATATAAATGCCTTTAAAAAAGCCCCAATGGCTTTATTCTCAAGTCTGCTGACAAAATGACTTCTATGCATATATCAACTCTTCAGTGTGATTTTGTCTTTGAACCAAAGCACCTGCTATACTTACAAATAAGTATATGCATATATGGTACCCCGTAAATGAGTCAGACATAATCTGTTTCACTTATTAAGTGCACAATTGTATGTTCATCCATGAAATAAGTAATTATTGAGTTATAATCCACAGTTAATGCTCTCTTTCAAATATCATAGTCATGTATAGGTCATATATTGTTTATTGCCTACATTTTATAACTATACAAGCAGATAAAATATTTATAACACCCATGATTTTACACGGATTTTGTTCCTAGACAAGATATACAAATGAAATTATGCTTTTTAACATCTCTGCTGTTTTATATTTCTTATGAATGGCATATTACATCAGCCTGGTGAAATGTATATAAGCATAAATGAAATTAATTGAGACAATAAAGAACTAAAATAGTGCAATAAACCAAGAATTACAATATGATAAATTTCACTTTTTGAAAATGCTCTGCTCTTTTTCTCTTTTACATATTCCAATAAATGCCTTCTTAAATGACACTGAATTTAGTTTATTGTGATACTTTTCACAGTGTATTTTAGGAATTGGACTAATATATAATATAATGAGTTTATGTATAATAATTTTTCTCCTTTGCTCATATATTTTAAAGGTTGCAACTGCTATCCTATATAGATACATTTTAATTGTATCATTAATTATATCTATATCTACTGTATGCATTACTCTGTGCAGTTACGCATCTTCTCCAATTGCTATATCATATCCATTTGTCTGTAATAATTCAGTGAATAAATGGGAATTCCCTTTTACTTATACATATATACATATTATTTAATGTGGGACATTCATCCAAGATTAATAGAAACATAATTATGTTAAAATGATCAGAACCTGCCAAGAGATATGTTAAGGAATAATATTACAATCCTAAAATATCTTCTATTTAATGCTGCATAAAATAACACCCATACACAAAAAATGCATGCTTTCTAAATATTTATGGTATTACTCCCATGAAAGCATCATGGCATCTCCAAATAATATTTTATTAAACAGTATTATTATTAATAAGCAAGAGCTCAAGAGATATGTTATCAAAAGATTGTTAAATGTCTCTAGAGTATTGCTATCTTAAAATTGAACAGTATTTTGGAAGAGAACCAATATTTGTAAAATGTCTGGAATGGTACATGCATAATTTAGGTAAGAGAGTATGACAGTGAAATTATTTCAGAATTTGTGTGACAGACCATTTCATAGCTGAAATAAGGAGACACAAAAAAATAAAAATTTCTTTCACTAATGAGTCAGTAGTTGACTTTGTCCTAGAATTTCAAGCTACTCAATTCTACATCTGGAAGGGGAAAAAAATAAGCAGAAAGTATCTAGTAATGACAAATTTAAATTTGTTGTTTGGATGATTTCAGATTCATACACATTTGACCTTCATTCTTGTACATGGCAATACTTCACATGGCTTATCAGCAGCAAAAGCACAGCAGTTGTAAAATACACAATATAGTCATGTTTATATCTTAAATTTGCAATATTGACTTGAACTCAGATTTGTGTTGTCAGGTTTGTGAGCTCAGCTTTGTTGTAAGAGAGATAGGAATATATTGTGACAAATATTTTTGTAAGTTTCACAAGGAGACAAAGAACATACACATAGAATTTTCTCAGACAAGAAGTAAAAAGCTTCTAATAATGGGTAAAATTATAATTTTGCTAACAGAGTGAAAGTATTTGTTCTATATAAGACATGCTCTTACTAAATTGATGGTATGTGTTTAGTAGAGGCTGAGAAATATTTATTTAATGCATTTATATTGGAAGAGGATCATAAACAACCAATTGCAGGAAATTACAATAACTGCAGGGTTCCAATTTAAACCTCAAAAGAGTATTTTATGGCATCCCTATGTCAACTGTACAGTAGCAATCCAAACTGGATACCACAAAATAGATAACCTGACTAGAAAAATGCTGGTTTACCAGAAAAAGTTTGGCAAAGAATATTTTGAACCATTTATTGGGTTCTTCAATCACACATGATTATTAAGGTATAGAGTCTTCCACACCTTTGTGTGCTGTAATGTACACAAAGAATGCTGTCTCCTTTCTTTTATAATTATTATTTGAATTCTCAGGTTGTGCTATTACAGATTCAGAAATATTGTAAGAGACCAAACAGAAAATATAACACTTTGTTTTTATACATAATAACTGTTGTAAGGCTTTTGTATGCACAGAAATGGAAGGATGTATGAATTCCCACAATGAAAGAATGGATTGTGAAACATATGGATCTGGTGGAGATGGCAGAACAGGCAGCTAAAGATAAAAATCTGACTATTTGTCTTTCTACATGGAGACCATTTTTGGACTTTTTGCTTGATAAAGATAAAAATGAAGTTTAGATTTTGGGAATAGACTATTAGATGTTTTATGACTACGGAATTGTTGACGTTTCATGGATATACATTTTATGTTTTTATATAACTCTTTAAATTTAAAATAGAGGATGTTTTATAGTAGATATTTTGATTGTAGAAGCATCTAGCATTTTTCTGTGTATTTGTAGAATTGTAATTATGATGCATGTGTGAAATAAGTTTATGTTGTGGCCTGCCACTGGCAGCAGATTCAGACAGTGAGGGAGGAAAATGGGCCAGTCTAGGAATCTGGGGAAGGCTTGGATGATGGCTCTGAGTCGGAGGCAGAGAGGGGGCCAAGGCCATCTGGTAGTTCTTTGCTGTCCCCGGAGTCTGACATCAGCAAGGCAGTAGAACAGCGTGAGCCTGTTCCCAGTGTGCGCATGCGTAGAGCTGCCAGGAGACAGGAACAATTAAGGAAACAGGGTCGACTTGGGAGTAAGGCTTGGAGATGATTGGCCCCTCCCATAAGACATAAAAGAGAAGCGAATGGGACATGAGCTTTTGCAGGAAGCAATTAGTTCATCTGGCCGATTCAAGATTTGAAAATTCTATTTGTGACTCTGTGCCAAGTTTGGCTTTGCCCTGCGTCTGGAAATTAGCTCTTTGGCAGCGTTCCACGTGAGATAGGTGGGTGTTGATAACCTTCCTCTGAAAGACTGTTTATCAAGCCTTGTGGACTGTAAATGAAAGTAATTTACAGCCATATGAATTAAAGAGGTTTGCCGGGACTAAGTTTGTGATGTGTAATTTCTAAGGAAGCCAAGGTCAGAACAGTTTATTTTTTGCACAAAATTGGAAGAGTAGTGACACACCGACAGAAGATAGAGTAATTAATAAGATTATGGAATGTGCAGAAATGGACAGACTCACAAAAGAATTACAAGATAAAGAGGAACACGATTATTATCTAGTATGGGAAAAGTGGTATACTCGGTTGAAAAATAGAAAAAGGAAAAAAGAATAGGGAGCAATTGGAGTTACAGAAACTAAATAAATCACTAACATAAGTTAACAGTGAATCATAAAGATAGATATATGAATAAGATCAAACAAGGAAGAGTCAAAACACAAATAAAAACATACATTACTGTTGCGATATATTTGACAAAATGTATATTTGAACTCTTTGTTTTCATGTTTTTGTATGTTTTATTGTCACTAGTTTTGTTTTGTTTGTACTTTTAAACAAATAAAAATTTATTTAAAAAAAGAACAAGGCAGTATGATAATTATGTATTGGTGTTATTGTTTGATTATAGGTATGTGTGTCTTTGGTATTTTAGATTTGTATTTGCTTTTTTCAAACTAAAAGAGGAGTTTTTATATATAATTGCATCCATATTTAAAAGTTGGAAGTAATTTTTTAAATGTTCTTTTTGGGGTTGTGATACTTTTTAAACTTCCCCCATTATCCCTCCTCCTTGCTTTTTCCTTTTCTTGTAATTTCGTATTTTGACCTTTTATTTTTGAAAATAATTCTATTAAAACAAAACAAAGTGCATACAAAATAATGCTGATAGGGGCCAATATCCTGAGTATTATCCCTTAGGCTCTAATTCTTTAATTTCTTTTTACCCAAAATGTTGGAACATTATAAATAAGAATTGATGCCACGACTTCAATGATGTAGGAAATTAATAACTCCAGTGTGTTTCATGTTATTTATTATTAATTTTGTACAATAATTCCTGAAAGAACCATCAGCCAGTAAATCTAAATTTATATCAGGGTTAGTAGAAATGAAACAGAATTAAAACAGTGGTCCTAGCATACTTTTAAACACCTGTAGCAAGATAATTGATTAAGAAGAATTAATCCCAAATTTATTCATATTTTAAAATACCTTCCTATGTTTACTTCTACATATTATTTCAAATTTGTTTGCTATAGTCACCCACCAAAAGTTAAACTGCCCAAAGGAAAAGGTGGATTTAGCTTCCTGTACTTTTAAATGTATCATTCCACATTTATATCTTAGCTTCAGTTATTAGGTGGAATTCAGTTTCTGTTTGGGTTCCTCTCGGAATTACTATTTAAATCCACTGAAATCTTTGAAGGATGTATCATTCTTCAGTGGCACTACTTCAAATGAATGTATATGTCTCTTTGTGTGTGCATGGGTGTGTTTTTGTGTGTGTGTGTGTGTGCTTGTATTAGGGGGTAATTGTTGGGGAAAGCAATTAGGATAAAAAAATTGCAGTTTCCTCTTCCTTCTATTCTCTAAAACACTTCTGCACAAATAACCTCATTTTTACAAATTGATATTTAGTATTTGCATTTACAAGCTTGTTGAACAAACAAAGTCCACTGCACAGATAAAGAACTTCACAGTATCCCACAGAGTTTCAGCTTCCATGAAAACCTACATTTTTGCAAAGGGTATCCACAGCAAACAATTGCTCATGGAGACTATAATACAATTCATGAAGGGAAGGTATGTATTAGCATAATGAGTTGTAAGCTTTTTTGCAACATCTCAGTTGGGGCTAGTTAACTCTTAATTTTGAAAACAGTTCTAAGTAGCGATATTGCTGTACTGAATATTTCAGTGCCACTTTGAATTTCCTATGGTATTTCTGTTTTTACAGGTACTATCATAACATGCAACACAGTTTTTCTTTAATAAGAAAAAGCAAGCAAAAAATATAAGGTAATATAAAAAAATATTCAATATCAAGCTCAAGAAACAGTTCTGATGCCAGTTCTGACAAATAGTTTCTACTACTTCAGGGAAATTGGGGCAAAGGGATATTTGGGTTGATTTGTTTCTTTTAGGAAGTTCTGCATACTTTAACTTCTGGAAAGGAGCCATCTGCATCTTTTACTGTATAAAGGCATAAAATGATCAATATCAGTAGAAAATAATATATATATAGTTTACAGGGGTGGGTTCTAATTACCTTTACTACCAGTTCGCAACGGGATCGCATGCGCAGATCCTGATGATGACATCCGGGGTGGTGGGTGGGGCCTCCTGCCGGTTTTACTACCAGTTCTTGTAAACCGGTCCGAACCGGGGGCAACCCACCACTGATAGTTAAGAATTGAACTGTGAACTCCTTGGTGTTTTCTGAGCTTGGTTGCTTTTCTGATGATCAATGGCGGTATTTAGCCGGTTCGGACCAGTTCATCCGAACCAGTAGCGGAGATTGCAGGTGGGCCTGCCCACCTGCCCCAATGCTATGCCATCCTATTTAGCTACATTTTCAAGGCCGGGCGCATGAGCAGAAGGTGCACACATGTGGTGAACCGATGGTAAAAGAATATGAAACCCACCTCTTCTGATGATATTCCATTTCCCAACTAGATAAAATCTTCAGTACTAGAAAGGAGTGGGGTTTGCTCTCTGTTTATATGCAGTAGCTTGCTCTGCCAGTATTGATGGTGTTGTGTTCTCCTTGGTAGTTCCTTGATTAAGCTATTGTTTACTGCTCAGTTGTTCATCTGGTGTTAATCTTGAGGTTAATCTGTGCTTATTGGGATGTTGATTACTGGTGAAGAGATGTTTCTGGTTCTTTTTTGGTTCCTTCTTAGCTTTTTGTATTGCCTCTTTTGAATAGTGTGCAAATATTGTTTATCTCTATGTATCTATTGATGGCTGATTTGCCTGAGTGCTAAGCTTCCAGAAATTCTAGTGTTCTTGCAGTCAGCTGTCTAGAATGCTCATAGTTTCCCAGTTGAAACTATGGTTTAAGTCTTTCCAGGTGTTGAGAAATAAAGGAGTTTTCATCTTGTCTGCCAGTGTTTTTGGATGAATTTTGCTTTTCTTCTGCCTGACTGGCCTAGATAAACATCATTCAAATCCAATGACCAATATATTTTGCTCCCTTGCTATCTCTCTATATAAATATACATTATTTAATGTAATGTGTGATATTCTAAACTACCATGGTCAATCCTTTTTGAAGCTACAATTGGCACAGTTTATTCAAATTAACCTACCGCCTTGGGGTAATGAAGTGTGTCCAAAATATCTAAAATATTTTTTTGTGCTTTTAACTTGTTAATTTGGCAGGAATATTTAATCTTTGCAAATAGCTCATCTTGAGCTTGTTCTGTAATGATCTTTAACTGAAACAAAATTACTTTTTCTAGTTCTCCTATCTTGGGGCTAAAGTAATCCATATTGTATTTCAATTTCATATTCTTATCTATCATTCACATGGTGATTTAAACCCAAAGGTACAATAAAGTTGTGAGAGCTTAAATTCTTCACAACTTCCTGAAGTCAAAGATTAAATCCCTGAACAAAAAAAGGTTGATTCAATCAAGCATTTTCATCTTGTTATACAATTGAATAAAAATGCACAAAACTCCGCATATAAGTTTCTAATATTATATATACTTTTCTCCCAGCATTTTTCTAGTATAATCTAGTTTTAAACTTTTTTTTTCAAATTTCCCTATTTTCACTTTTATCCAGTATGCATATTTTGTATGCTTTTATACACATACATAAAATTGCATCGCAAAGGCAAAGGGGGGTATGCTTAATTTTAAAAATGTATAAAATAATTATACAGTTTTCAACGTCATTTCAACCCTGAATATTCAACAAATATTCCCCTTTATTGGTAGAGTTTTTCACATATAACTATTGATTCACACAATAATTCTGTTGAAAATTCTGAAACTAAATTACTTTATCTGTGCATAACTGATTCCAATCCTTAATATTAGCAGACAGCCTATAGTCTGACTGAATGCTATTTTAAAAACTTAAATATAAATCACCAAGGCAAATGAAACAGGGTTGTGCAAAGCTCTGATACAAAGCTTCTATTCAACTGTATCTCCTAACTGAATTGATTTTCTGAATTGGATCCTTGATTTAATTCAGAGTGTTGAATCACATTTTATGACCCTGAGTCATTTCAGAGTTATTTGAATCAATTTTACCTTTGACTTTTCCATTGATTCTAGTTTGACAGAACCTAAAACATTACTGCAGCTTTCCTTCCCTAAACTGACAAAATTGAGAATACTTGTGTGTGGCAATGCATTGAGTGTCAGGTTAACAAATTTTTTTCACAAGAATACTTGGAAAAAGGAAGTGCTCCTGTGGTGTTGTTTTTGCTGTGTTTCACTCTCTGGGTAGAATCTGTTCAAAAAATGTACTTGGAGACACAAGGACCATTTTGTTGTTTCTGCTACTGTTGCAGCTCATTTTTGTTTTTGTGAATAAATTTTTAAAATCTTTTCCCAAACCCATAGTCTACTATCCTAAATCTGAATCTATTTATCCATAATCTGTGAACCTCAGGACTCAGAGTTTTATTTTGTTGGGGGTGTTCCTTGGAACCCTGACATTTCAGCTTTTTCAGATAATTGCACATCAATGCAAGAGAATATCTCAATTTGCTCCATAAAAAATCCTTAAAAGTTCTCCAGCTAAAACTTTGGAGGGTGAACAGCCTCTATTTATCATTTCCAGTATTTTCATGCTACTCTGCCAAATGATGAAGGAGCTTCACCATTATAAATTAATGTTGAATATTTTTCATTATCAAATGTCAGATCTTGAAACGGGTTGAATTGAATTGTACTGCCTTGAAACTTAAAATGCAAAATCCAATCAAAGAATAGTAATTCTGAATCTCAAATATCATTGAGGCTAATTTGCACATCTCTAAAATTTGAGTCATATACAGGAGCTCAGCAAGGAATCAATGAAAGTTATTCTATTATTGGGAATAATATAAAGTTTAGGCCACAAGACAAGATGTGAGGTGTATTTATTCCTGTGTGTCATAAATTCTGCAGGTCAAATTGAAAGTCTCTTCTTAACAGTATGTTCATAACTCCATTCTTTCTCCCTGACCCTCTTTCCTTTCTTATTTCACTTTACTAATGCCCCATACCACACAAATACACAAAAACACAATATAAAACAAACCCAGAATACTTTCTCTTCAAAGAGCAGAAGCAAACATTTCCATAGTTTCCACTTTACAAATTCTGACCACATCTCAATGTGTGTCAGAGGTTGCTACTTTAATCTAATATAATACTTCCACTGCAAATTCATATTAATATTTAACTTGCAGCTAAAACTAGAGGGAAAAAATTAGATCCACTAAAGAAATAAAAAAGAGAAAAGACTTTCTTAAGTACATTTGAGAATAGCAGAAGAGTACAGGTATAATTATCACTTATAGAAACATGAAAATTTGAACCATTGCTTTCTTCAAGTTGTTTTTTAAAGTTTGTTATCCAAGGCATACAATAAGTTAACAGGTGTATTGCTAGAAAATAAAAAAGTGGACACTCATGAGAAGGAAGTGTAGTTTGCTTTTATCAACTACCTTGGAGAGTACAATCTGGAAAATGAACAATAAGTGAAATCAAATGTGAAAGTCCTGAAGAATAACTGTATCATTCCTGGCAGCTTGAATAAAATTGGTTCACTTTAAGTGAATCTTGCTCCACTCATCTTCACATTCTCAATCCAGTATTCCTTCTACAATGCAGATATCAAGCACTTTCATCATGGTTTGAAGTTTTATATCAGGAAAAGGCTAGAGTACAATGTAATAGCAATAGTACTTAGATTTATATATTGCTTCACAGTGCTTTACAGCCCTCTCTAAGTGGTTTACAGAGTCAGTATACTGCTCCCAACAATCTGGGCCCTCATTGTAATGATCTTGGAAGAATGAAAGGCTGAGTCAACCTTGAGCAGCTGAGACTCAAACTGCCAAACTGCAGGCGACCGGCAGTCAGCAGAAGTAGCCTGTAGTGCTGCATTCTAACCACTGCGCCACCATTCTCTCAATATTATATTGAGAGAAAAGAGCATCCCATTTTATGAAGTAACTTCAAGTCATCCTCTAAGGATAGATTTCAGACAGCTCTGTAAACCAAACCACATGGATCCAGAAGCAAATATATACATTCTGTTCTCCATTTTTTAAGTTTTTCAAGACTCGGACAAGATTTTCTGATTAGTGCTATATTAAATGCATATCATGTTTATCTTACTACTAAAGCACCATGTGGTAAATGAGCTGGCAGCTTCTCCGAAAAGTACCTACAGGTTCTTAATTGTTTAATTCTATCTTAAATTGGATTAATTCTATCTTGATTAGTTTTCTGTTCCAGCTTCGTCTTGCTTAAACATCAAGATCTTCTTAAATTTACTTCTGGCTTTATCCCAAGGCTTCTGGCTTTATCCCAGTCTTATTTACGACTGAAGTTTCTTATCATTCTTTTTTCACATTTTTCTAAATATCACATTTCAAATGATGCCTTGTGTTTTCTCTTAAGGAAAAATTAAAAACAAACAAACAAATCACCACAGTGTGATTATCACTATCCTCATTTCTTCCCAATCACACACAAACAAATGCACACTAACAATTTCATAATGCTTCAAGATTTAAATGTAGGAAATCTATTTTAGGCTTAAATTTTGCAGAACAAATCTGTAGCTGTTCATTTTGGCCAATTACTATTACATTTACATAATTACCAACATACATATGTGATATTCTCACATGAATACTTTTAATGTTTTTGCCTTAGTTAACTAGGTGTTTATCTTGGACTTTGGAAAAAAACAAGACAGAAACCATATTGATGATTTTGAACTCTGGTGTTAGAGAAGGCTCCTGGGAATATCAGGAACAATCAAGAAAACAAACAAATGGATTATCAACCAAATCAACCTAGGGTTCTCATTTGAGGCACAGATGACTTACATAAATTATACTACTTCAGACTCATTATGCAAAGACCTAGCTCTCTAATGCTGGGAAAGGTGAATGGAAAGAGAATATGAGTCTAATCAGCAGCAAGGACTCAGTTACAATGATAATGGGTGCACTGTTCAAAGATTGGAAAGACCAGCTAGGAACAGATCATCCTGGAGAAAATCTCTTAGTGTTGTTGCTAACAGTCAAGATGGCACATAACCAATCAACCAACCAACCAACCAACCAATCAATCAATCAATCAATCAGGCATCAGATGTTTGTCTAAAATGCCATCTAAAATGAATGTTAGTTTGATGTAGTGGTTAAGGTACCAGGTTAGAAGATAAGAGACTATGAGTTTTACTGCCACTTTAACTCTCAAAAATTAGCTGGGTAATCTTGTGCCATCAGTCTCTCCCAGTCCAACTCATCTCACAGGGTTCTTGTTGGCAAAATAAGAGGAGGAAGGTGTGTTGGATATGTTCATCAAGTTAGTTTTAAAATTATTAAGGCAGGATATAAATAAATAAAATAATAAAATAACATGAAGTGTACAATAGTGATGGTTTAAGAGCAATCTAACCACACCCCATTCTTTAAATCAAGGAAGGCAGAGACTGGGGAAAAAATACCCACTATAGTTAGGGTTTTTTGGAAAGAAGGCAATGAATACCACCAAGGAAAATACAATCAATGACTTAATAGCCAGCCAGGAACCCCTATCAAAAACTAAAAACTACAAAGAACCAGGACCACATAAATACTATTCATATAGTACAGTCCAGTGCACACATCCTGGAGACTGAGAAGTTCCCTGGGGATGGGCTCCAGCACGAGTCTGAAAGCTTGGAAGAACAAACTTCTGGTCCTGGTGACTGACTCAGATTGGATCCTCTAACATTATCCTGAGATTATAATTATATTATATTATAATTATATCCTTGTTACCAGGGGTGGGTTCTACTTACCTTTACTACCGGTTCGCATCGTGCCCATGCACACGCTCTTCTGCACATGCGCAGAAGCTTCTGCACATGCACAGATCACTTCTGATGACATCTGGGTCAGTGGGCGGAGCCTCCCACCAGTTTTACTACCGGTTCTTGTGAACTGGTCCAAACCGGGGGCAACCCACCACTGCTTGTTACCAAATTTTTGCCTTCATTCGCAATATGACCTCTCTATTCTGTCATGGCACCAAATCTGCGAGACCGCCTACTGCCACAAATGACTTCCCACTGACCTGTGCGCTCCCACAGAGAGGGCCTCCTCAGGGTGCCATCAGCCAAACAATGTAGGCTGGTGACCCCCAGGGGGAGAGCCTTCTCTGTGGGGGCACCTACCCTCTGGAACCAGCTGCCCCCTGAGATAAGGAGATCTCAAGACCTCAGTGCCTTCCGCCGTGCCCTTAAAACCTACTTTTTTCAACAAGCCAGGCTGGCTTAGGAA
The DNA here is from genome assembly GCA_012654045.1 of Ptyas mucosa. Lineage (NCBI taxonomy): Eukaryota > Metazoa > Chordata > Lepidosauria > Squamata > Colubridae > Ptyas > Ptyas mucosa. The sequence continues at coordinate 21,977,814 of WNWU01000001.1, forward strand.
GAAATTTTAGACGTTTCTTAAAGTGGTTTGTTATTTTTAAAATTGGAGCCAAATTTATATGTACTTTTAAATCTTAATATTTGTATTGTATGTTTTTAATTCTGGCTGTTCACCGCCCTGAGTCCTCAGGGAGAAGGGCGGTATATAAATAATAAATAAATAAATAAATAAATAAATAAATAAATAAATAAATAAATAAAGTACAGTATCAGTATCTGCAACTGCCCATAACTACATACTCTCAAAAATCTGTATATTGCCGGTACTAATCAGTATGAATCATTTCAAAGGATAAAACAACTCTGGAAAAGGCAACTCACAAAAGTATAATCTTACTGAAAAATCCTTGGCAGCATCTGAGAACATGGCAATTGAATAACAAAACTCCATATATATATTTTTTAAAAATCTATTGGCTGCACAAGAGCAAAAGATTGATACTTTGAAGCATGATATAGGAATTAGCCTGACCATGTTATAAATCTTCTAAAATACTGTTGGTGCCAATGAAAAGACATCAATAGATGTTCAATCATTCTCAGACACTGAGAAATGAGGTGTTAGAGTGAAGGTATGTAAGACTGAGTAGAATGAGAGAGTGAATGGGAATTGATTGTTGAACCTGTTTAAATAAACCTATTTTTATTGCTTACATTTTATGCCCATGGTTTCATATTTTCTGCTACATAAAATCCCAAACTTTTAATCTTGGTCCCCAAATCTAGTTGCATCTTGTAACAGAAGCAATGGGCACACTCTGGTTATACTCCAGAAATTATATAACAGATGACCAGTAACTACTTGGACAAGCTATATTATTCTTTGTATAACAATTATACAGTTTTCAATTTCCTTCTCTTACTTCTTTTTAATTCCCCAAACAAGGTTACAGTTGTAGGATTTCCTGTTCTTTCTTCCAAATACTAATTATTTCTAGTCCTCTTTAGCTCTTCTGATTGCAGTCAAAGTTGGTCATATAGTGAAGCCAGGCTTTGTCAAGTTTAAAATGGAAAAAAAGTGGGAAAAAAATCACATTGGTTCATTTAGAACACCCTTAAACTATTGCTTTATAAAAAACTCTACATTAAATGATCTTTTTAAAATCATTTTTCTCAAGTCTATAAAGTTTTAATATAAATGTAAGAGAGGAGATTATTACCCATCCAGAGTCTTATTATTGAATCATAATAATTTTATCTCATAAAATCTATTGGTGATATTTTTTTTAAAGAACCAGCTTATCATTTAGGATGAAACTTTCAGAAAGATGTACCATCTAAAATGTAGTGTATAATTCTTCCTTTAATTCCAAATTGAATAGTTTTTGACTGTATGCAATAAACTGAACATAATTAAGATACTTGCGCCTCTAGCTATATTATTTTCTCATCCAATCATCCAATAACAAGGACAGTAAAACACTGTATTTCTAGAGCTTGCAAAAGAATGGGAACAAATTGACCTCATAAAATAGGAAATTAATCCTCTTAGGAAAATACAAACTTTATAAGCATCTCAGTTGTCTTTCCATCATCATAAAAAAACCCTTAAAAACATACAGCACAGTTACAGAACCATACAAAACTCAATTAAAACCTTCCTATGAAATCTGGTTTTTCTTATATATACAAGTATAACTGGCTGATTCAGTTCTGGAAACTTCTCTACAGTTTTTTGCTTTGGGGTTGTAGGGTTGTTGTTTTTGTTTTTTGGGGGGTTACGTTTGGTTAACCATAGTGATGTGCAACGTTCCCCAATTTGGGAATGAAAAGCTCTGTTTTCATTTCTAGTTTGGAAGACTTCCAGAAAGCTAAAAATCTCCTGAAATGACATTGTCCTATTTTAGACTTAGTACAAATATGTCAGCTTGGTTTACAAAGGGTTTATGAGTAAGTAGAAAGTAGTCAAATATAGAGCATGTAGAGAGTCAGTTGAGCAAATAGCAATAGCACTTAGACTTATATACCACTTCACAGTGCTTTACAGCCCTCTCTAAGCGGTTTACAGAGTCAGCATATTGCCCCCAACAATCTGGGTCCTCATTTTACTGACCTCGGATGGATGGAAGGCTGAGTTAACCTTGAGCCTGGTGAGATTCGAACTGCCAAATTGCAGGCAGCCAGCAGGTAGCAGAAGTAGCCTGCAATACTGCATTCTAACCACTTGCACCACCGTAATGTCCCAGGAATGTTTCCTGGGATATTCAAATGCATGACTGTCCCAGGAAAGTTACAGTATAGCAATGTCTTGCCTAAAAATTCAGTCCAGAGCTTGATAGTATATGGGTTCAGAGAAACACATGTAATCCATGACAATCCAAGAGTCAAGTACCACAGACATTAATCAGCTGATCCATGTCAAAGAATCAAGGTCAGGAAGCAAGGACACAGCAATGCAGTTCTGAAGTCTCCAAAATTCAAGGTTGACTCAGCCTTCCATCTTTTCTAAGGTAGGTAAAATGAGGACCCAGATTATGGGGACAATAAACTGACTTTCTATAAATATACAAAAGTATGAAGGCTATTGCTTAACACATTGTAAGCCGCCCTGAGTCTCCGGAGAAGGGCGGCATATAAATCAAATTAAAAAAAAAAAGCTGCTGAAGCTTCATGGAATTGGATACTCTCTCAGGATCAGGATCCTTGTCAGTGAGGCCTCCTGCATCTGCTTCTGTTGATTCCCCTAATGAAGCCCCAGGTGACTGATTATCCTTAAGGCTGTCAAGTTATCCATATCACTTTTCCCTGAACTTTCTCCCTTTTGTTTTTGTCCTTCTTAAAGTGCAATGCCCAGACTTGAACACACTTCTCAAGATGGGTATCATGCAATCATGACAATAATTGAATCTGTCATCTGCACCTTTATAACTGTCTGGTTTGGTTCTGCAACCCAACAAGACAGACACAGACTTCAGAGGATAATTAGAACTTCAGAAAAAACAATTGCTACCAACCTGCCTTCCATTGAGGACCTGTATACTGCATGAGTCAAAAAGAGGGCTGTGAAAATATTTACAGACCCCTCGCATTCTGGACATAAACTGTTTCAACTCCTACCCTCAAAACGATGCTATAGAGCACTGCACACCAGAACAACTAGACACAAGAATAGTTTTTTCCTGAACGCCATCACTGCTAAACAAATAATTCCCTCAGCACTGTCAAACTATTTACTAAGTCTGCACTACTATTAATCTTCTCATTTTCTCATCATTCCCATCACCCATCTCCTCCCACTTATGACCGTATGACTGTAACCTTGTTGCTGGTATCCTTACGATTTATATTGATACTGTTTCCTGATTGCTTATTTGTACCCTATGACTATCATTAAGTGTTGTACCTTATGATTCTTGATGAACGTATCTTTTCTTTTATGTACACTGAGAGCATATGCACCAAGACAAATTCCTTGTGTGTCAAATCACACTTGGCCAATAAAAAATTCTATTCTGTTCTGTTCTGTTCTGTTCTGTTCTGTTCTATTCTAAGAGAAAGTCACTGCAAGAAAAAGGGACAGATGGAAATCATTCCTCCTATGCAAAAGAGGATGCCAGTCAACCCATCACATGGGACAGAAAAGAGAAATTCATAAAAGAGTTTGAATATTGTTTCTATATATTGAACTTGCTCCCAAACGCAGCAATCAGTAGATTTTTTTTCACTATTAGTTCCTAACTTTTCTTTAATAAAGATTATTTCTCAGAGGAAGAATTTCTGGGGGCTTACTGGATTGTCATACTTCACCCTGTCTGTTGTAATGTAACAATGGAACCTGATCACTGCAGAATAAATTAGAGCTATTACTTTACAGGACCGGAAAACTATATTTTTGTAGATGCACCTTAAATTACATTTGCTTCTTTCCTTTTCCAGATTATTCAAATTGATTATTCATATTCAGTTTGCAATCAAGCACTATTCCAAAACTATTTCACAAATACTATCAGGTATTGAGTGAAGAATTTTGCATTTGTCCCTATGAAATTTCATTCTATTATTTCTAGCTTCTTTTTCTAAAATCTTTTTTTAAAAACAAGTTTTATTGGTTGTTCCCCACCCCCTACATTCACCCACATCGTTTTTGAACAGAGTATTGGCCATATATTATCTTATACAATTAATCAAATTCAAATACATTTTACTCAATTACAGTTTTTGCCAAAATCTCCCCCCCCCTTTTTTTATCATGTCTCAATATTTCTATGCTTACTTACATAAATAACATCTTCATTTGCCCCTAAACTCTAATTATTGCTATTTATTCATATTTGTTCTCTTTTATTCTTTAAACAGTTCATTCTTTATCTTAATATCTTTATATTTGTTCAGGGTTGCCTTTCTTCCATTTCATCTTTTTTATTGTACAGCAATCTTTCTCCTCAAACCTACCACCTCTCTCTTTTCTTTCCTTCTTACTTTCTCTTCCCCTCTTCTTCTCCTCTCTCCTTCCTCTTCCCTTCTCTTTCTCCTCCTCTCTTGTTCCCTCTCTTACCCTCATTCCTACTCTAATTCCCCTTCCCTTCCTTCCTCCTCTTCCTTCCTTCTCTCTTCCATTTTTCTTCTCCATTCTTCATCCCTCTCCATTGCTGTATTCATTTTCAGTTTTATATTTTCCACTATGGAGTCCAGGCAACCCCGATCTTTCTTTCGTTTATCAAGTATATTTCTCAAAATTTCCCCTCATCTTTTTAATTATTAGCAGTATATTTCATCTTATTCCATTTTTTCTTTTAAATCTTTACTCAAACAATCTTCCAACCCTTACTTTTTACTTTTATCAATATATTTTTCTACTTTACTTTTTACAAGTATGTCATTTAAATCATTTTTTTACATTTCAATTTCATTCAATTTTACATTTAGTTTCCATTTTCCATCTTAATTTCAATTAATTCTTATGTTATAATTTATTTTTCATTTAACAGCATTTCACATACAATTTCTACAACTAGCATCCTTCTCTTTATTAACAAATTACCATTTTCAATGGCTCTTAACCATTTTGTCTTAGTCTCTCCACAGTTCCCTTTCTTTAATGTTTTCCTCCCTTTCTCCCATTTCTTTCCCTTCTTCTTTTTCCTTTTCTTATATCTCCCTTTCAGCCCTTTTCCTTTAATTTTAACTCTATTGCTTTTCATCCTCAATCTTTCCCCATTTATTTCTCTTCTCTTCATATTTGAGATGTATTTTCCCTTATCCATTTTTATTCTATGACTGTTGAACCTAGTGTAATCATCTTTATCTTTTTTCAATTATTTCCTTTTCAATATTTCCTTTTCAATATTATCTCCTTGTTTCTCTTGCTTCTCAGTCATCTTTTCTCTTTCTTTTTTCTTTTTGCAATCTAACCAATCGTCTGCTTCTTTATTTCCCTTAAATGCTTCTCTTATTTTTTGAAACATCTCGCTTAGTGTCTCATATTCATCCTCCCAATGCTCCATATTTTCAATTTTAAAAGGCTAGGATTTTTAAGCTTATTTTTTTCATTTACATATGCTTAAGGTTTCAGAGTCCATATAATGTCTCTTTAAAAAAATAATGTCCACTTCAAATATTTACTTGAGCCAGCACAGTTTTAGTCTTTGTCTTTTTAATCTTGCTTCAGCTGCTTGAGTATGCACTCCCACGCCTCTCTCTCACGCTCTTTTCGCCAGCAGATGTCTTTCTCCAATTCACTAGTCTTCTGGCAACAAAATCTCCATTTTATAGTCCACAAGAACGCTTACTTTCTGTTTTCCAAATTAAATCCTTTATTGTTTAAAAAATGTTTTTCTGTTTCCTTTTTCCTTGTTTTATTCTTATTTTTTCCAAATCCAATTATAAATCCAGGTGGAAGATTCCTTTTAGGGCTTTAGGTTGATTTTAAAGTTCCTTTTTTCTCTCTCTCTGTTTAAGTTCCCCAGTGCTAATTAGCCACCAATTTCCATTGGGATTTCTTTCAAGCTGTTAAAAGTTTTTTCCTTTTTACCTGTGAGTTGGCTAATTACTCTTCTGGCAACAATATTCCATTCAATTACCGCTCCGACATTTCCTCTTTCTGATCGTGGCTGTTCTGGCTTGTGATAGCTCCTTAATGGTTGCCTTCCTTCGCCGATGGGTTGAAGACTAATGCCAGCACTTCAGGGAACTTGCTCATTCCCTATCCTTGCCAGCCAGCATCTTCTTTCTTCGCTGTCTCCACAAGACAGCTATGATCCCTGGGGATCCCCAAAATCGGCTAGGATATCGGTGTTCTCCTGGAGCCCAAGAATCCACACCATATCACCTGATGCCAGCCACGCCCTCTACCCCTTCTCTAAAATCTAAAGATCATTTTGAATTTTATTTCTCTTCTCTAGGATATTAACTATTCCACTCAATTTTGTATCTTCTTGAAATATAATAAGTATTACCTGTATTTTTCCTTCAAGCCTTTAATAAAATATCAAAGAGAACAAGGTCTAGGAGTAAATCTTCCTACACCTTGCTCAATATCTCATTCCAATTTAATGAAGAAATATTGAAAAAAACCTCTTTATGATTTTCCAAACAAGCTTTGTATCTGCACAATTGTCATGAAATAGGCTACATTTAGCAGTCCAAACAATCTAAACAAATACATAAGGAACTGAAACAAGCATCCATAGATTTTAGATTGAAGCTATTCCATCTTCAAAAAATGTGATGTTAGACTGACAACATTTGTTCTTGAAAAAATCCATGACTAAGTAGGTAGATAAGTAAGTAGATACAGACAGACAGACAGACAAAGATATGTTTGTTACCTGTTGTGTTCCACTATGTTTATGAAACAATTAGTATACCTATTTTCCTATAAAATATATTATTTTTTTAAAAAAATATTCCCCTTATTTTAAATATCTCTAAAGAAATTATTTTGTTCTAACCATATTTGGCATTTAACTCTGATTCTAGGCTTTAGTTTTTCCTCTACAGTTCTTGGTTTGCTATATGTGTTCTTTCTTGGTGACCTGCATCATCTCATTTCTAAACTGTATCTCTTTTTTCTCCAGATCTTAATTAAAATATTTGTGCAGGCACATTGGCTTGTTCTGTTATCCTATCCCCTTTTCAGCTCTGGATGATTCTCTTGCCATATAATCTGTTGTTATTAAATGTCATCCATTGTAATATCCTAAAATCCCCTTTAAAAAAAACCAAGCATTCAATTCAGCTTTAATTTCACTATCAATCAAAATTCCCATAACTTCTCATGATATTCTTAATACAGTGGTACAACATAGGCTAGTTGATACTATTGTAAAGTAGATGCATGATGGCTCTACATTAAGGGAAATATTGAAAGGAGTACCCCAAGTCTCTGTCCTATTCCCTTTGGTATACAATACTTTTATTATCAGTGAGTTGGATTGTGGTGATGCTTATCAAGGCTGCAAGGGGCACAAAGCAAGACAGGATTGTCGTACATTAGAGAAAGGAGAGGAGATTCAGAAATAACTAAATGGGCTTGAATAGAAGGCTGAAATTTATCAGGGAGGAATGTAAAGTTCTGCACCTGGATAGGAAAAATGTAAAGTGACCTGGCTTGATAGTGGTTCATGCCTAACTTGCTGTTCACAAGTTAGGCATGAGCCAGCAGTTGTGAGAAAATGCAAATTCTATCTTGGGAGGTATTGACAAGAGCAGAGAGTTTAGATCTTAGGAAATAATTGTTCCACTCTATTCTGCCCTAGTCAAACCATAAATCACAGTACTGTTATTTGTCATTAAGGAGAATCACCAAAGCCATTTATGTGAGGATAAGTTAAAGGATACATTTAGCCTTTTGAAGAAATGATGGAAGAAAGCTCTAATAGCAGCCTTCAAATAAAATAGACACATAGAAAATATGATAGATGCATTCTCTATTGCCACAATGATATAAAGTTAAAAGTGGGGGGATGGAGTTTCCAGGGGAACTACCTTAGTATACAAGCTGTTAGGAGCAGGCTGCCATGTGAAATTATGAGATATCCTTCATCAATGACTGAGTGGTCACTTGCTGGAGATCCAGCACTGAATAGCTAACTGGATGAGATGATTTCTAAGATTCATTCCAACTCTATGATTCAATGTAAAGTTCCAACATTGCATTGAGTCTTTTCTCCAATGTTCCTTGAAGTTGTACTTATCAATAAACTCTTCCCTAATGTTTAGTATTAAGTCAGGAGTAGATGATCTTTTTATGCCTTCTTCCATCCACCATAGTAGAAAAAAATAATCTTTATCCATGGCCCTTTTTTCCAGGGTCATGAAGAAATTGGAAAACCATTTGTCTAAAATACTATAGGATTTTCTGCTTGAGCAGGGTGTTGGACTAGAAGACCTCCAAGGTCCCTCCCAACTCTGCTTTTTTGTTCCGTTAAAGCAGGCCTGTCAAACTGGTGACCCACGGGCTGGATGCATCACACGCAGGCCAGGCCCACCCCGGCTCCGCAAAGGCAAATATGTCACAATACGACACAATAAGTCATGTGATATGATCGAGTTTGACATCCGTGTGCTAAAGGGCTGTCATTTCTCACTCTTACTGGATTCCATTTAAAGCATTTAAGATCAAACCCAACATTCCATCAAGACAATTTTTGTAGTCAGTTATTACAATATTTTTCTTTTAATTTTGCATGCCATTTGAAGGATGACCACCCTACAGCCTGCAAATTTATTGAATTTTCTTCCTGAGATTGTTAGATGCAATGATTATACCAATAGAAGGGAATAGATAAAATTCAGGCTTGAACTGTGAAGTCCCTGGGGCTCACTGAGCTTGACTGTTTACCTGATGATGTTACTTAGTTGGGTATTGAAACATCAGCAAACAAACAAACAAGCTCAAAGAGCACCAAGGACTCTTCAAGTAAATGTAGCCTTTCTTCAAAGTACAAAATTTCCCCATATGAACTAGCAGGAAAATATAAGTGTTAAGGACTTGTTAAGTTTTGAAAGTTGTTTGGCCACTTTTTGCTCAGTACAGACAGGACATTTAATGAGACAAGAGCTGCAGCTGGGCCGGTTCATCATGGCAGTGAGTCACCAAGTACCATGACTCTTCCCTTTCCTACCATGCAGAGTGCAGCTGCTTGGTCCCTATTCTTGTTCTGTACTCTTCTTCTGCAGTGAATCTTTATTTCAATGAAAACTCAGTGCCTTTTTCTTCTGGCAGCCCTTAGAACAGTTTCTGAATTCTAACAGTGCACAATGTCTTCTGATTCTCTTCCTTTTGACTTTCCTTTCATCCTCTAGGCTGCTTCCTTTATTTGTCTTTCTTATGGAAAGCCACATCCTCTGCCAGCTCCTATTGTGGCACCTTCTTTGTTTGGTTTGATAATCCACTTTCTCTTCTCAGTTGAAGTGTGGCCACTTGCTGCTCTAATCCTCTGACTTTTGTTCCTCAAGCACTGTTAGAAGCTTGCAATTGTGGGCAAATATATATTGGCTTGTTTTCAGGCAGTAACACTAACATGGCACAAGTATCAAAGATCATGCCAAGTCCTCTCAATTCATCCTCATTTTAATTTTTAAGACCATATTAATGCCCAAGTTTTATTCCTTGCCATTCTTTTCTCAAACTGTAGTGTACGCTGTTGGCAAAGATGAAAAATTACCAATAAAGGAGAATATTTGTAGCTAAGAGTTAAAACGAAGGGTTTTTGGTGCTCTCTGAGCTTGGTTGTTTTCTTGCAGACATTTCATTACCCAAACTGGGTAACATCATCAGTGCTCTAATAGAATTAATGATGTTACCTAGTTTGGGTAATAAAACATCAGCTCAGAGAGCAACAAGGATCCCTCAGAGGAAAAATTATTAGACTTCTTCCTGGGACTGATTCCTTGGTCAAATTCCATTGGAGAAATTTTATTTGACTTCCCTGTCTGCTGTCTGTGGTGATTTTTCTTTTCTCCTGCTTAGTCCTCATCTCATGTTGACTAAATAATGATGATTAGATTAAAAAAATGTATTGTTAGACTAAGCCTTGTGTTCACATGTTCTTCCTTTATTCTTTCTTGGTATCATTTTCTTAACCACAGTCTCCTATTGCTGCTTTTTTTAAAAAAAATGATAATAACTATTATTAAAGTTTAAAAATACAAAGATAAACAATGAATACAAATTAAGAAAAATATTAAAAAATAAAAAGGGCAGAGAGAGAAATGAAAAGGGAAAAATATATAGAACAAGATATATAAAAATTTGACTCCTCAACAAGGCAAATACAAATAATTTCCTTATCACATTCTCTAATATTTCAGCTAAAGATCTCTTCACCCTATCTGATCTTTTATCTGTTAAGAAATAATGAATCCTCCTCATTCAAACTTATTCAGTAAAAGTCCATTAAAAATTACCAGAAATAACTATATAAACAAATCAAGCAGTTTCATATTCCTTCCTTTGCTTTATCATTCACTTTAAAATACAATAAAAAAATCTTTCCATATTTTATTTCATATCTATAAATAAATCTTTAAACTTAATCATTCAAACTTAATCAAGAAAAATTCCATTATGAGCTACAAGAAACAAAAACATATTGAAAATCTTAATCTTTAATCTCTAGTGTCCTAAAGTTAATTTCTTATCATTGCTCTCCTCTTCTAATAACTCTTAAGTTTAACACTTTTCTTCAATTTTAACACTACAGCTTATCACTTTCTCTAAAAATACAACAAAAAAATCTTTTCAACCCTGACCTTATCTATAAACAAATCTTTAAAGCCTTGTCATTCAATCCTGATCAAGAAAAGCCTTTAAAACCTTAAAAAAAAAAAAGCCATATATTTTAACCTTGATGGAATAAACCAACTTTATAGTCCTTTTTGCTTTTAAAAGTCTTGATGTTCATGCTTTTTAAATAGTGTCCCAAAAGCTGATTTCTTTTTATTTTCATTTTATCTTTTCTTAGGAATTCTTTCGTAAGTATAACACATATTTTTGGTAAGCTAAAAATAAAAAAGCTGCCCAAGTCATTCTTCTGAGTAGAAATCTACACATTCAAGGTCACATTTATCATTTGTGTATCCCATTTAGCTATTGAAAATCTGCTAGTTTGTAAGTCCTGTATAATATCTTTGTCCAGATCATTCTTGCAGCCTATCATTCTTTTTTTATTATTATTGAAAAAGTTTTATAACAATTATCACCCTCCATCCCCTCTCCCTTCCCCCCACCCTCCCTAAACCCACCCTCCACCCACCCACCCCGACTTCCCAGAGCAAAATACAGAGTATTGCATATAACAATCACAAACTAAATTGATCTAACTTCAACTATATTAACAGATTCCCCCATAGAACCATAACTCCGCTACAGATAATATACATCTGAAGTTTACATTCATCCATAAGCTATTTGGTATTTCTTCGTCTGGTATTTGTTCTGAATATATTCAATCCATTTTCTCCACTCCAGTATGTATCTTTCTTGAGTAATGTCCTTCAGATAAGCTGAAATCTTCACCATTTCTGCCAAGTTCGTTACTTTCAGTATCCACTCATCAATAGTAGGCAAAAAATCCTTCTTCCAATATTGCGCCACCAACAATCTAGCTGCCGATATTAAGTTTAAAATCAATTTAGTCTCTATTGTAGTACAACCTGTTGCTATCATTCTTAAATCCATATCCAGAACAGCCTGATTCTCAGTTGTACCCTCTTCTATTTCCTCTTTGAAATTCATTTTCATAGTAACAGGCAATCTTAAGGGAAAGTTGTGAGTACACCAGAGGTGGGCATCACATACCATAACAACCGGTTTGCTCAGCACTGGAAATGTGAGTGCACTCGCACGCACTCTTGCTTCGCTTGAGCGTACACAGTCCATGCCTGTGTGCAGCATCACAAAACATGGGAATTCGCTCACACGCGCCGTCCACACATGCATGCTGAATCACAAAACACAGGAATTTACTCACACGCGCCATCCACACATGCGTCCAGTGTCAAACAACATGGTGATATAGGACGGGATTGTGCCCGGGTGGGTGGACAGGCCCATCTGTGGTCACAACTATCAGTTTGACTGAACCGGTCAGAACCAGCAGCAGCCCATCACTGGAGTACACTGTTGTCAAATATCCTTGAATTCTCCCAGAGTTAAAATACTTTTCTCTATTTTATATCAGTAGCTTTTTCTTCATTAATTATAATGTTGAGTTCTGTCTGGTTGCCTCTAGTAACCAGACTTCAAAGTTTCCTCTTATCTTGTTTTCTTTTTCAAATCCACATTTTCCCATGGAAAGGTTTCTTACACTTAGATTCAAAATCTTCTCTCCTATTATAGTAGAAGATTTCCTTTACTTTGAGGGAAATTCTTTTGAAAACTTTCTGCAGATTCCCCATCACAATTTGATCTTTCTTCTTCTGCTATCAAGAGTTCCCGTATCTGAAAAACTTCAGAGTACTTCAAAGATTTTACTGGTTGTCTAGGAGGGAACACCTGAACAGGACCTCTCTTTCCACTGCAGAAAAGAGACTCACATTTTCTTAAGATCCTTTGAGGCATTCCCTCAGGATCTTAAGGTCCAGTCTTGATTGTAGGAATGGTACTATTTTTCTCTACAATGTACTACCCTATTTCCCCCAAAATAAGACCCAACCGGAAAATAAATCCTAGCATGATTTTTCAGGATGCTCATAATATAAGCCCGACCCCCAAAATGAACCCCAGTTAAGAATGTCATCCAGATGGGACATTTAGTACAATATTTCCCAAAAAATAAGACCTAACCAGAAAATAAGCCCTAATGCATCTTTTGGAACAAAAATTAATATAAGACCCGGTCTTATTTTCAGGGAAACACAGTAATTAACACCTAAATCTTATATAATGCACAATGTGTTTGCTAAAAATAAGAAATATATTTTAGGTTACAAATGATAATCAAAACCATTCCCTTGAATTTATTCTATGTTAAACGCAAGCAAGGCAAACAAGACGGTTCCTAAATAAATTTGCATTCTCTTTCAGTTTCAATATAGTTTTGCAACATTTAGTTTGCTAAAATTGACTAAAAACATACTTGGTATATTGCTTTGAGATGCTACATTTACTTTTATGGCACAGATAATGTATTTCTATTAACAAATGTATCAGTACCCTGATAACATCAATAAAGTACTTCAGAGCCATTAAACACTACATGGGTAACAAACAAAGTTATGGCATTTACTTTTTGTTATTGAACTATGCAAATTAATTTACAGCTTGTAAGGAAATACATCCCACAAAGTGATAGCTCACATATCATTCTTTATTCTCTGAAGCAGAATCATTACCCATTTGATTAAACTAAAAACAGACAAATTGAACTGCATATGAATATATACGACAATTTTTAATTTTACCAGTTATTGCCTTTGAAAGTGTATGTGTAGAATGGGTATAGGTGTCAGGCACAAGAAATCAGGAAGCAAGGTGGCTCAACTGATTGAAGGTTTATTGCATGCTAACACTCCACAAAAATCTGAACTACTAATGGGCAAAGCAAATTGGTGGTAAAAAAAGAGTCAAAGAAATTCAAGTTGGGCTGGATTTAGATCTCTCATGGATACAAAGGCACTCGAGACTGATGGTGTGTTTGACTGCTCCCTCAGACTCAACCTCCTACATCTCCTACATCATGTGTAGAATGAGAAAAACCTTATTTAACAGCAATTGCAGCTATTTTCTAAAACTCCCTGCTCTCTAATTAACAAATCCTCAGATGGGTTTTTTTTTACTATTTAAACTCCAAGCAGAGATTAAGCATGAACCACAAATGGCTGCACTACGTTGACATTTCATTCTTCCAACAATTGTAAAGGCAAACTTGGAAAACTCCCAACATAAATTGAATTAAAAGCCAGTATTAGTCAACTAACCATGTATTTGGCATTCAGTTTGGCAAAACTTTAGCAAAACAAATTCAGTGGTTCTTAAACTGATGTGGCAAACTTTCAATATTCTGTTGGTAGATAAAAAGAGACTCTAGGCAGGTGCAGCATCAATCCACGAACTAAAATTACTCTCTGAAGGGTTCACTGTAAGGGTAGCCCACATGAGTTCAAATGTTTGTAAAACTAGAGCTTCAGTGATTTTTACAGCAGTTGAAATTATATCCTTGTTACCAAACTTTGCTGTTCTCCAACCATTTGACACCTTCTCTGGGATTTCTCAAAGATAACACATAAGGTTCTGCCAAATCATCAGTTAGATCCTTCTTAACCGTAATTATGTATTCACTGAGTTCTTAGAGATTATATGAATTTCTTAACCATATTTCTGTCACTTTCAAGATTCAGTTCTTTTCCTTTATTCTGAAAATAATCTCTTTTTTTGTTATGAAAACTGAAACAGAATAGTTGAATAGCTCTACCTTTTGTTACCTTTAGCATTTTTCCATCTTCACTAAGCAGGTAATCTGCTCATTTTATTTTTCCTTTATTTTAAACATATGTAAAAAAAAGTTTTAGTAACTTTAGAAACTTTAGTTCATTCTGATTGTTCACTTTCCTGATAACAATTATTAGTTTGAGATACATGTCTTATTTTTTCTTTGTGACTGCACCCTGTTTCTATTATGTGACTCCCTTCCTTTTTCCATTATTTCTGTGTGTCCTCTCCACTCCCATCTCCAATCACCTCTAAACTTTCTATGTGGCTGTACCAGCTTTTTCTATTGTCATTCTTTTAGTTTTCTCGACTGGAATTGTTTTGTATTGTTGTTCTAAATTTGTAGACAGTGTCAGCCTTCCCAGATAGTCCAGATAGGAAACCATCATCAACTGTGAAAGCCACTGAGAAATCAAGGACCACAGCAAAGAATATATAATCCTTCAGCAGAGGTCATCAATATTTGTGACTAATATTTCTCTGTACTCTAACCCAACCTAAAATCCAGTTAAATGGGTTCAGATAATCCGTCTATTCCAGGATCTTCTGGAGCTGAAGCTCCAACAAAGTTAGAAGCTCTATGGAACTTGTACAGAATTGTTGGGTCTAATGATGGCCTTTTGAAGAGAGGGGTGGGAAGGTCTCCTTCAAGATAAATCTCTCCTTCAAATAAGCAGTTGTGCCAGGTCTAGCCGAAGAAAAACATAGATTAATCCAGTTAAAGTTCACTCACACCAAATAGATAGAATCATGCCAGACTAATCTTGTACTACTCTTACCTAACATATATAGTGACATGGTTCCTAGTGAGTGACTATCCTAACTCTCTTCCTCTATTCCAATCCTGCTCCAGGCTGCATTGCCTTGTTCCACTCTTTGGAATATGCTCCCTCTTTTCTGGGAAACTGCTGCTCCGCTGCAGTTCACACACCACCTACTTTGTAGGCACAATCCATTACACCTGTAACCACATTGACCTAGTGACAGATCACTTCTTGAGTGGCCATGACCAAAGGATCTAACAAACAGGTGATTTGAACTCACAGTCACAATGCTGAGGACCCTGTGCATTTCCTCAGGAATCACATATTAAAATTCAGTATTGTTTCTTAGTCTAAAATATGTTTTAAATTCATTTTTTCCCATCCCTATTTACACAGCAAACATTAAACTTCAGCGGGTTTGTAAAAAGTAGCTGTTAGCCCCTGTCAAAATTGGAACCGTGGAAAAAAATGATGCTAAAATCCTAAAATGCATCAGCCCTATGTTCCAAATTCTGTTTAAAAACTTCTGCATGAAAGAAATGAAAGATTTACTGTCCCCAGATTGTATATTACTAGACACAAAAGGAATGCCTGAAGAATCAATCCTTATTGCAAAGTTTTCCCTTCACAAAGCAACATGAGAGTCCTTGGCTGAAAAAGTATAGAGATTGTATCTTCCTCTTTTGTCAATGAAAACAGCCAATCGTTATCTGTAGATAACACAGTAAAAGCTACTCAATAGATCTCTTCCCAACAGGTATCTTCTAAATAGTTGCAAAGAGAAGGACAAAGCAGAAATGACTGCTGGTCCTATACGATAGAATTTCAAATGTAACCTTCCTAGGTCATTTTGGTAAAACTAGAATTAAAAGCAACAGGATATTCTACCAATGCACTTAGATACTACCACAGTATATAAATTGAACATGGGCATGCATACACACTAACAAAGAGGCTGGATACATACCAAGAACCAAACCATGTTATTTTTCTCATAGTTTCTTGAATAAGCAAATTGATTGGATTCACATAATCTGCTAAGCCAAGTTGAAACCAAATTTGTGTTTATAACCACAAACAGATGACATAAATTACTAACCCAAATCTAAATAAACACAGCATGTTTTTGCGAAACATATTCTTTTATAGTGAATCCTAAAAAATCTATCAGAACATAAATTTGAGATCAAAAATACTGATAGAAGAAGCAGCATTGCTAAAATCTAGTGATAACACTTTTTCTGCTCCAATCACTGACACCTTCAAATTGAAAGGATGATGTAGTATTTTTGAAGAAGGGGGGGGGAAACAAATAAAGAAGGTGACTGTTAGATCAGGCGCAGGAAAGAAGTTCAACAAGTTTTATTCAGCTCTTAACTAAGTCAGAACAGACGAACGGCTGTGCTGCCGGAGCCCTTTTTATAGCGCTCCGGCAGACCAGCCGTCCAATGACAGCGGTTTAACTTTCCCGCCCGGAGGATTAACCAATCCCCGGCCGGATGTCCTTATAAGGACATAACAGTGACCATGTCACCTGAACTGAAAAACCATGGGAAGTGCTAGGTAAAATTTTGAGAGTTCCATCTTTTAAAATAAGATTTATAGCATAAATTACATTGCAAGGAGAAAATATTATATCGGAAAGTAGCAAATTAGAAAAGAAGTATGCCCTGCATTCAATTCTTGATTAGTATCCAAGTGAGACTAATAAATTTGATAGCATTTTTTTCTTTTTTTAAAGTATAAAATTTAATCATTTCTGTGAAATTTAGATATTTGCTAAAACCATTTTTTAAAAAAATTAAATGGTTTGCTAAAACCATTTAAAAAAAAATCAATCTAGATACAATTACATAGAGAGCATATTCAGTTATGTACTTTTTGCAGTAGTTAGTCTGCCAGATGAAATGTTCCTTTCCCTACAACCATCAATAGACCTTCAAAGCTGCTAAGATTGAGGGTTTCTTCAATGCAGATTTGGGGTAGAAACCTCAAAAGAACAAAGAGAATTCATATGTCTTCAGCAGAAGGATACTTCCATAATCTTAGATGTACCTCTTAGGGCTTAAACATCTGTTCTATGTTTACAAAATTTATTATTTATTATGAGGAGTACTGTTAGTGTACTATTCTTATTTTAAGGATGGTTAATTAAACCATACCTAGTGGCATTCTTTTACACTTTCTTCTTTTAGCAAAAGAGACATGTTTGCCCTTTTCTAAATTCAGTATATTTCATTTGTTTAATTTGCAATTAAAAAGTATGTCTGTTCTAATATGTATTGATTTCGCTACCCAGAGTCACTTCTTATGTGATGGGCAGCCATATAAAGGTGATAAATGAATAAGAAATATTTCAATTTTTATTTACTTATAATATTCATTTTCCTATTAAGCACATTCTCTGTACACTTTTATCTGCCTTTTTACAAGTGATTTTCTCTTGCAGAACACATTTTTGTGCATGTTTCCCCCCTATACATACCATAGTTCCATAATGATGAACCAGAGGTGGCATACAGAGCCCTCTCTACTGGCACTTGCGCCATTGCCCCAGGTCAGATCTCTGCGGCGTTTCTTTCATGAGCTTCTGTTTCCCTGCAAACGACGAAACAGAAGCTCATGAAAGAAAAAGATCTTACCTTTGCCACGCTGCCGGTGTTGAGGTGCCTTGCCTTCCACTGGCCAGCTGGTCTTCGGGTCTCTGCTGTGCATGCACATATATCTGCACATGCCCATGCATGCCTGTGCATGTGCATGTCTGCGCATGTCAACCCATGCAGGTGTTTGACCGCATGCACACACACCTTTCAGTTTGGGCATGAGTGCACACACAGTTTGGGTACTCGATGTGTAAAAGGCTCGCATCATTGCCATAGTTAATATCAGCCAGCCTGATCTTAATCTACCCAAACAGTTGCTACCCAGTTTAGCAATCCCTGCAGGAACTCTCACTTGTTTTTCATTGCTTATTTGAATAGCTTTCACTAAATTCTTGCTTGCAAAACATCTGGCAGCTAAATTTTAATATCATGCCACTATCATTGCATTCAATGCAGTGGTGGGTCCCGCCCGGATCCACCTGGTTCCACCGAGCCGGTAGTGGTGACGATATGACATCACCGAACTGGTTCTCCCCCCGCCCCCCGCGTTATTCTTACCTTTTATTTGGCCCCACCCCCAATCTATTGCTGCCTCCTGAGCCCCAGCTGATGGCTAGTACTTTGCCACGGGGCTTCAAAGGGCTGCCCTACAGATGATCAGTGTTAAAATAAATGAGTAGACCGTTGCCTGCAAAAATAAATGGGTAGACCAGTGCCTGCAAATATAAATGGGTAGACCAGTGCCTGCAAAAATACATGAGCAGATCAGTGCCAGCAAAAATAAATGGGTAGATTGGTACAGCTCTGCAAGCAGTTAAAAGCCTGGTAGACCAGTACCTCTGCTAAATCCTAAAGAATTGTCACATGACCATCAAGTCACACCCACAAAATAAGCCACGCCCACAGAACTGGTAGTAAAAAAATTTAGAACCCACCCCTGATTCAATGGGATAGAAGACTCAATAGGCAGAATGTTTTCTTCTGATTATGAGATTTTGGAGGTGGATGGGGAGGTCTGCTGTAGTGGAAAGAAAGAAAGTAATACATTTCCCTGTTTTTAAAAAAGGGTAAATGGATTTGTTGTCCTCTACAAATGAAGGTAGTGTATGTCTGCGGTTATATGTTGACTGAATGATGATTATCCAAAGGCAGCAACCGATGGAATCATATTAGTTTCTGCCTATTCCCAGCCAACCCCAAGATTCTTTGGAGAAGTTGGGAAAGGAAAAAGTATCATTTAGACATTATGAAATTAAGTAATCCTCCATATGAGGATTCTGCAGTTCCAGAATCAAGAGATTAAATCATTTATGTCCATCTAATTTGCAATATAGTTTAAATCATAGAAAGTGTCTGCATTCTGAATGTATGTTTATTTATGTTTTGAAAGAATGAGATTTAGTTTCCCCTCAGATAATACTCATCCTTTTTCCTAACTCCAGAACTCCAGGTAGCCTCTCTTCCGCCACCTTCAGTTTTGTATATATTTCCAATTAACTTGCATTTCTCTTGAGTAGCGGGGGGGGGGGGGGGAAGAAACAACTTGGGTTATTTGCACTTAGGTGGATCTGCTGAACAGAAGATAGAAACAAATTTTTTGTCAGTTATAATTCTGCTATTTTTTGCATTTCCTAATTATGCTATTTTTTTCCACACATGTATAACATTTTATAATTCAAACCTCTTTAGAATACCCTGTTATTCTTGGTCTTTGCAGTTTTTTTAGAAGTGGTTTGCCAATACTGATTTTTCATAATTTTCCCCCCAGCATTTCATATAATATAATAATTCTTTACAATGGCCAATTGCATTCTTTTACTTAGATGACTTTTGCTTTTTGTCTTCATTTTGTCTTGACAGTAAACAAACACTGTGGGTTTTGGAGATGGCTAACTAAGAATAATCAATGCAATTCTCTACAAGTTTAGGAAGAAGTTTAATCCTGGTGAATTCAGAAGGATTTACTCCCAATAAATGCTTAGTACTGTAGCTTTAATTCTCTTGAAATTTTGCAAAAACAAAATAAAAATAGTAAATCCCTCATTTTCCACAAATCTCTCTTCCAAAGGCATCTATCTGTCTGTTGCATTCATTATGTATTAGTCATTATTCATATATGAACTCATCTGTTTGTAGGTTCAGGATGCTGGAGATTTAGAGAGGAGAAACATGTCAATGTCCATTGGAAGAAGTACTTTTACTATAAAAGGGGATACATATACAAAGGCCTTCTTTATCTGTTATTTACATAGATAATTTCATATTTTATAAATTGTTCTTATTTTTCCCTTTATCTTATTCTTACAATTAGACTCTATAAATTCTACTTATTTTTAGGTGTAAATTTTCCCTTTCAATAATCTTACTTTATGCCCTCATTTTGATAGCATTGTTTCCCTATATTCCTTGGCAAGCATATATAAAAAAACAGATAAAAGTATAAACATAATTTGAATACATGAAAAGAGTAAGTAAAAAGGAATATTAGGACATGGACGGTAGGCACGCTGGTGCACTTATGCATGCCCCTTACAGACCTCTTAGGAATGGGGTGAGGTCAACAGTAGACAGTTTAAGGTTAAAGGTTTGGGGGTTTGGGGAGGAAACTATAGAGTCAAGTAGTGCATTCCAGGCATTGACCACTCTGTTACTGAAGTCGTATTTTCTGCAATCGAGTTTGGAGTAGTTTACCTTGAATTTTTATCTTATTATTTGCTTGTGTATTGTTGTGGTTGAAGCTGAAGTAGTCATTGACAGGTAGGACATTGAGGCAGATAATTTTATGTACTATGCTTACGTCAGACTGAAGTCGGCATAGTTCTAAGTTGTCTAAGCCCAAAATTTAGAGTCTGGTGGCATAAGGTATTTTATTGCGGGTAGAGGAACGGAGTACTCTTCTCATAAAATACTTATAGGTAGTCCTTGAATTACGACCACAATAGAGCTCAGAATTTTGGTCATAAAAAACCAAAACCAAATTGTGATCATTAAGTCAAGATACCACATCATTGGAGTCAGCTTTTTATGACAGCTTTTATGATGGCCATAAAGTGAGTCAGCATGGTTATAAAATGAGTCATGTAGTCATTAAGCAAATCATGCTTCCAAATGAGTGGGATTTTTTAGCCTAGAATCCAGCAAAAAAAAAATGTTGCAAATTGCAGTCATGTGGCAACAGGACACTGCAACTGGTTGTAAATGCAACACAGTTGCTAAGCACTCGAAATGCAACCACATGACCATGGGGTGTGTGTAGCAGGGATGGCAGCCATAACTTCTAGGATGTAAGTGGCCATGTAAAACTCTGTTGTAACTTTGAGCTGTCATTAAATGTCCAATAATAAGCCGAAACCTGTATTCACTTTGTCCTACCCTTCTGTATTTTATTTTAAATTTTGACTTGCTTAAACATTGTTTACTTATTTTTTACTTAATGAAGATTTATATGGTCCTTATTGGATGAGTCCAGCCTAGAAACTCTGTAGCTTTTATCCTTGCTGCTTTTCAGCTCAACCTCAGCTCTTCTATTTCCATTTCTGTCTATGTTTGTATTTGTTCTTTTCTGTTGCCTGAAGTCCAGGACATTTCTAGCTATTTGTCCCCTCCTGGGTGCTGGGACTATTGGTGATATCACTTGAATCAACTCCAGGGTCATATCTTCTAGGTCTTATAGAATAAAATTCTTTATTGGCCAAGTGTGATTGGACACAAAAGGAATTTGTCTCTAGTGCATAAGCTCTCCGTGTATATACAAGCAACAAGTGATAAATCATGATCATAATCCTAAAATACAATCCTCATAAATCATAAGATACAATACTCAGTGATAGTCATAGGGTTCTAAATAAGCAATCAACATAAATCATAATAGAATACTAATAAAAGCAATCAACATAAATCATAAGATACAAAGAACAAAGTTATAGTCATTAGAAGCTAAGGAAATAAATAATAGGAAAGTTGAGAAGGGTAATAGTAATACAGCCCTACTAAGTGGTTTGACATCCCAAGGCATAGGACATTATGAGGTTTCCTCTTCTTCATTTTGTCTACTCAAATCACTCTCTATTCCTGCTTTTGGGTTTTCTGGCAGCCCACTGCCTCAGTTGTCCCTTCCGGCTCTTTACTTGGCATTACCTCTTCCACCTGGAATTTTTTAACACCGTTGGTTGCCCTGGATCTTTTCACTGCTAAGTTGCCCTTCACTAACCTGCCACTAACCATGAAACCTTTCTTATGAACCACAGTGGTGCAGTGGTTAGAGTGCAGTACTGCAGGCTACTTCTGCTGACTGCCAGCTGCGTACAATTTGGCAGTTTAAATCCCACCAGGCTCAAGGTTGACTCAGCCTTCCATCTTTCCAAGGTGGGTAAAATGAGGACCCAGATTATTTGGGGGGGGGGGGGCAAATGTTGACTCTGTAAACCACTTAGAGAGGGTTGTAAAGTACTGTGAAGCAATATATAAGTCTAAGTGCTATTGCTATTGTACGGTACCCTTTATTGGCACAACTTTCCAGGAAGGATCCTGATAGCTTGAGCACAGCTGGTGGCTATGCTCTCTTAGTGCAGCAGCTAAACACTACTTCCAGATGGAGCAAGCTGCTTATCTAGAATCCAGGCCTGGTTCTAGGTGCCAATGCTCCTTATGATAGTTAAGCTATGCTATTTCCTGGGCATTTCAGAGCTGATGCCTTTACTTCCCATTGCTACTTCAATAATTACACATTCTTGCTGCCACTATCTTCTGTTTTTTATCAACCTAACAGTTGCTACTGCACCTATCATCAAAAGTTGCCAGTTCCAATTTCTGCTGCCATGCTGCCATCTTCCTTTCGATGTAGGACAAGGGATGACAGAACTGGGGGCAGAATGAAAAGCAGATCAACTTAGAAGTTTAAAGGGACGATTACATGTAGACTTGGTCTTTCGTGCCTACATTCAGGGGCATGACATTCAGGTAGAGGAAGGACATGGACATCATCACTGGTCTGCATCTGTCCTTTCTTAATATCTATTTTAGAAAAATTGCTATCTGGTGTTAACTGTAGGAGACTAAATAGTTAAATATTCCAATCCTAATCCTACTGCTCCTTTTATACTATTATTCTATTATGTAATAGTATCCTATTATACTATTATTATAATTTGCACTGTATTAGTACTTTCATTTCCTAAAATGATCATTCAGTACTTACCCTAGTCTAACTGATGTGATTAGGATAGCTTTTTAATTAGAACATGGTAGCAATATTTGGGAGAAATTAGTATTTCGATGGAAGATGTAGTCCTTCTAAATTGGACCAATATATCTACAAGAATAGTTAGATTCTTTGTCTGTTTTATTATTGCTCTAATATTTCAACTGCACATTATCTTTTTCTTTTTCTGCTCATCAAAAAGCTTTGGTATGATTTTGTACCTGCTGGTTCCATCATATTCAGTAATATGTAAAATGAACATTTTACAGAAAACTAATACAAAACTTTAGATACCTTGAGATGAAAGAGCTGTTCTATGTTTGAGAGCTCTGATTTTCCTTTATACTGAGATATAGCTTATATTACTAAACTGAGGTGAGAATGACAAGACAGAGGCCTGATCCAAAGTATCAAAAGTTTTCTTTTGGTACTTTGGATCCTAATGAGAATGTCTATTTAGTGCAGCACTGATGACTCAAACTGGCAGCATGCGGTCCTTAGTGCTTTCTGAGCTTGGTTGCTTGTTTGCAGGCATTTCATTACCCAACTAGATAACATCATCAGTGCAAGTGAGTGTGCGGTTTGCTCCCTGTTTAAATACAGTAGTTTGCCCTGCCAGTCTTGGTTTTCTCCTTGATAGATCTTTAATTAGGATATTGTCTTCTATTGCAAATCTCTGTCAAAAATAGTTTCCAGGCAACTTCAGATCTTTGTTTCTGTTGCCTTTGGTTGCAATTGATTACTGTTTTTCATGCTGGAAAATTATTATACCTGATCTGTTTAATAAATTAAACAATTACAAAACAATCCTGTTTACTCACTAACTCTAATCCCCATGACAATTATCTTGTAGACGTAACAAAAAACAAAAGAGTGTGTTGGAGTGGCAGCCAAAATAAATGTAAATTGTCTGATTTCATTTTCTGATCTTTCAAACTAAGTATACCATGGAATAAATAGGTGAACATCTATAGCAGATCCTGGCATTTTATTGCCCCCAGGCCATAATGAACTCTTTGACTTTCTCTGTCCAACCCATGTGAGGTCAATCAGAAGTTAGAAGTCATATATAAATAAGTGTACACCATGATGCAATAAAACTGCATTGGTTTAATTTTGAAAGCAACTACTATTTTTTGTTTTCAATTTACATATGTACATGCCTATGCACCATCACAGCCCTATTGGTTCAGCCCTCCACAACAGTCCCTGTTTCTTATCATATGGTCTCTTGGGAAAATTAATTGCCCATCTTGATCTATAGTAATACTTTCCTTACTGGGATGTCCAGATTTCTATATTAAGCCTACTTATTTCCCTCTCTGCTTTTCATTAATAAATGGGGAGGGATCCTTTTATTATTTGACAAATTTCGAGTGTGCAACTGAACAGGGCATGTTCAGGGCACACATTTACAACTATCAAAGAAATTCCACAAATATCACATCCCTGTGTACTACACTTTAAGTGAATTTTTTTCACTTGAAAATGGTTAAAGTTCAGCAGCAATTCCACTGAGATTATTTAAATGTATAATAGAATAGATGATCGATCAATCATCACTGTTACATCTCTGTTTTATTTAAATCCTCCTGCGACTGATCATGAATTAAATTGGAGTAATGCATAATACTCAAGCAAATTAATTGTAAAGGAATGAAGAAGAAATTGTGTGGCATAAAAAGCCAGACCAAGCAGTACATGCATGCTATTGCTTGATTTCAAGAATAAAAAAGAAAGCTAAAGAATATATATTTTATGTAGTAAAATAGGTGTAAATTTTATTTATAAACCTATCAAATAACACTTTTATAAAAAAAATGTTTAGGAATTAATAATAAAACTATATCTAACTCTATAAAACTTCATAGAGTGCCACATAATAGTTTATGTTGCTGCAAATAAACATGTACATATGATGCCAACATATTAACTTAGTGATATAATGAATGGAAATATTCACTTGCTCATTGATTTCTTCTCTAATCATTCTATTGGGTAGAATAAATTAAGAAAATGTAAAGTGTGATCCCACTTGTCCAAAGCAGCTCTCTTTGAATCATTAAAGAAGCTTCATCTTTTGTAGTATTTGCACAGTTGTTTTCATAAAGGTAAATTGGAGATCTTGCAAAAGACATGGCTGCTTTAATGTGCAAAATATATAGTTCCAGTATAGAACTTATTTGATTTCTTACCTGTCCTCCCTCAAGTTGACTGGCTGACAAACCGTATGCAATGAGTAGTCTTTAATGGGTCTACGTCTATATGGAGGGAAGTAAGCAGTGGGGTACCACAAGATTCTGTCTTAGGCACAGTACTCTTCAATATCTTCATAAACTACTTAGATGAGGAAATAGAAGGGGAACTTATCAAATTTGCAGATGATACTAACCTGGTAGGAATAGTTAACACCCTAAAAACCAAAAGTACACATATAGACTGGGTGAAACCAGGCTTAATAGCAGTAACTGTGAGCGGGATCTTGGAATCTTAAGTGGACAACCAGTTAGATATGAGCCAGCAGTGTGCAGTGGCATCCAAAAAAGCCAACACAATCCTAAATTGCATTAACAGAGGGATACAATCAAGATCAAGTGAGGTACTAGAGATACCATTCTGTACAACCTTAGTAAGACCTCACCTAGAATACTACATCCATTTTTAGTCACCACACTATAAAAAAGATGTTGCAACTCTAGAAAAAGTGCAGAGAAGAGCAACCAGGATGATTAGGGGACTGGAGACTAAAACATATGAAGAATGGTGACAGGAACTGGGCATGGTTAGTCTAGTGAAGAGAAGGACCAGATGAGACATGATAGCAGTGTTCCAATATTTGAGGGGCAGCCATAGAGAGGAAGAGGTCAAGCTACTTTCCAAGGCACCTGAAAGCCAGACATGGAATAATGGGTTGAAACTGATCAAGGAGAGATTCAACCTAGAAATAAGGAGAAATTTTCTAACAGTGAGAATAATCAACCAATGGAACAGCTTGCCTTTGGAAGTTGTGGGAGCTTTATCACTGGAGGCTTTCAAGAAGAGAATGGACTGCCATTTGTCAGAAATGGTATAGGATCTCCTGCTTGGGCAGGGTGTTGGATTAGATGACCTACAAGGTCCCTTTGTTAATCTGTAAGTCTGTAAAGTTAGCTTGTTTGTTTCAGTAAGGATGAAATAATTAACTTTATCTTAATGTTTATACTGTTAACCCATAATATCTAGTCAAGTGTAGGAAAAGATCTCATGCCCTCTTTATTAATGGATTGCATCTCCAGTTCTCTACCGTCACAAAATCCAAAGCTATTGCTGTTATTTGTAATTGGCACCAGAAGAATAATTCTCTTCAAACATTCATTTGATTATATTTAACATACCAAGAGAATGTTAATATGTTAAGAAAATATTTTCTCTGCTTATTCGGCTTTTGCAAATTTTGAATAAATTTTGAGCAAATTTTTCCCTTACCCATAATCTAACATATGATAACATACTTTGATGTGTACTATCAATACCACCAAATTATTTTGCATTCCTAATAACAACTTAAAGAGGTCTGTCACATGTTCCTTAATAATATAGTAATGCAAATGTAGATATCTGACTATGATGACTGAGATACAAATTTAGGGGTAATGGTGTATAATGAATGAAAAAAAAATGAGCTGAGGCTACAATATCCTTTGTGCTAGACATAGTAGGAAAAATAAAACATTGAAAATAAATCTGTCAGAATCATAAAAGTTGTTATATGCAAGTATGACACAGACAGAGTTGTAAAACTTATATCATTCTAAAAAGGGCAAAATATCGCTTGAAAAAAATATCAAGGACAACAACATAACTGAACAAAATTTCAGTATTTTCTCTGCAATGACAAGATAAATCATCAGGAACTTTACAACAAAAAGTCATTATACGGCCAATGAGTGGGTTACAGTGAGAAGAATCATCCAACATATTTGCAGGACAAGCACTCTGGGGAAGGTAGACTTGCATAAAATAATAAGAAATAATGGGGGAAACAGAAAAATTTAATAATACACTTGTAAGAAGGAAATAGAGAGAAAAAATATCTCCTTTCTTGACTCTAGAACATGATGTCACCCAATTAAGTTGCCTGACAATTTAATAGCTTGAAAAAGAGGGAGATAAGTGAGTTTTCACATAGCATACAAGAGAATTTCCTGCAAGTAATTTAGGACTCTTTTACAGTCCTAAGATATTGTCATTGCTTATTGTACATAAAGGTTGTTTAGCACTACCAGTAATATGTCTGTGAAGACTATTTGCTACAGGAGAGTGATTAAAAAAGACAAATTCTTTAAGCTTTGCTTTCTGGAAGCTGCAGTTTACCTACAATCAGAAATATTGGATCAGAAAAAACATTTAGTGTCCTCCTATAGGCGCTTTAGATTGACTTGTCTATGGAGATTTTCAGTCATCCAGGTCATGGTTATCCAAAGGTGCTTTTTCAAAAGGCAATTGGACTTTGTTTTTCCTTGAAGACATTTCACTTCTCATCCAAAAAGCTTTTTCAGGTCATAATGGGCCGAGGTGGCGCAGTGGTTAGGGTGCAGTACTGCAGCTACTTCAACTGATTGCTAGTTCAGCAGATCAGTGGATCAAATCTCACCGTCTTAAGGTTGACTCAGCCTTCCATCCTTCTGAGGTGGGTAAAATGAGGACCCAGATTGTTGGGGGCAATATGCTATTTAGTATACTGTCTTTGGTGTAAGCCGCCCAGAGTCCTCGGAGAGTGGGCCGCATAGAAATATGACTCATATAATATATATATATAATATATAAATTGATTTTGTTAGGTTGACTTCTACTAGCATAGGTAGTGGTGTGTATCATATTCCACTGCCACAATCCTTACTCAATTATATCTATCTATCTATCTATCTATCTATCTATCTATCTATCTATCTATCTCTCTCTATCCATCCATCCATCCATCCATCCAATTTATATGGCTGCCCAACCAATATATAGGTGATCCTGGGTAGCTTATAACAGGGTTCTCCAACCTGTTGGCTGTGGCCCGCTACCAGACCGTGGTTGAATCTCCACTGGGCCATGTGAGTGGTTGGCATGTGCATCCATGCGTGTGCATGACCCCACTCGCGCGAGACTCGTGGGTGCTCACTGCCCCACTCGTGCGAGCCTCATTGTGGACACTTACAGTCCCACTTGCATGAGCATCATCACGGGCATTTGCGGCCCCACTCGTACATGTGTCCTTATGGGCGCTTGTGGTCCCACTTGTGTGAGCCTCATTGCAGCCGTTTGGGGCCCCAGTCATGCAAGTGTCATGGGTGCTCACATGCATGACCATGTACCTGCGCCTCCCACAAAATAATTCCCTCTTCCCTCTCCCCCCACTCCAGGCTGCTAATCTGGAAAGGTTGGGAAGCTCTGGCTTATAATATTAAAAATTAATAATAAAATTAAATAATTTCATGATTAAAAATTAAAAAAAGCATTATTACTTATATGGATGCAAAAATCTGATCACTGCTCTAAGCAAAATATTTACCAGGCACTATTTTTTTGATCAATACTAATAATATTTGTACTGATTAGCATTGGTTTAAAAATTATCTCAAGAAAGCTGAATATAAAAGTATCTTAAATGAACTTTTAGTAATCTTTTAAAGTGCAAAATAAAATAAAATAACAATTAGAAAATGAAACACCGCAGAAAGAAAAATAAAATCCAGTAAAGGTAAAATAAGAAAGAATTGACTGATTTGTCTTTTCCTCCCCCCTCCCATATTTTTTTTCCTGAATTCTCAGGAAATGCTTTCAAAACCCTTACTTGTATTCCCTATTATATTTCTTTAAAGTAAGTCTTTATTATTTTTCTCATTAGAGCAAATCTAACTCTTGAAAGAAGTCTCGGCATCTATATGGCATAGCTAAATCTAATAGAAAGACATTATTTTAGCAAAGCTGTGTGTATTTTGAGTTCATGCAGACAAAAAAAAACCCCTAAATATTTAAGAACTTTTTCTGAAAATAGTAAACTCCTGGGAAAAGCATGTGTCCCTTCCTCCCTCCCTCTCATCTATATAGACCTCTGCTGGCTGTTCTCCTGACAAACTATTAGATGGGAAAGCAACAGGAGAAAAAACAGAAGGGTATAAAAAACATATGAAGACCATGTCTGTATTCCAAATTCTGTACCATCACAAATTCTCCCTTCTTCTATTCAGCTGGGCCAGTATAGGAACGAGGTTAATAGGTCAACAGATAGGAACGAGGGTAGCTACAGTCCAACATTCCAAGTTATCTTGATTCCACCCTGGTCTCCTCAATATTATAGATTCTACACTTTGTCGTCTTGGTCTTCTTTTTTGCATAATACTTTCACCCACCTTTATTATCCCTTGAATTCTTTCTTTATTCTCTCTTCAATTCATTTATTTTCCTCTCAGTTACTACATATCCCCCTGCTGCTATTATCTGTTTCTTTCATTTCAAAGCAATTTTTCTTCCCCCGCCCCCTGCAATCCCTTTCCATATCCTTACTCCAAATATAATGTTCAAATAGATTCAATCAGCAACACTAACCTGTTCAATTTTTTCCAGAGTTTGCACTCTATGCCTCCATTCTATCTATTCTACAAATCAATTTGGCTTTTCGTCCCATTTACTGTGGATATCCCCCATTTTTCTTGTCAGTATGTAATTATTTCCGGGCTGGACTGACTTATGTCTGCCTTGCTTTACAACTTCCACATCATACAAGTTGTAAAAATGGCAATTGATGAAATTCATTGTAAACTGGCCGAACACAATGCAATGCTTTACATTTTTTCAAGAGTTGTCAACTTATTTTTAAATGAGATTTTTTGATAAATATGATATATTATACAAACATTCTAGGATAAACTGCATTCTCAATCCCAACAAACTAAAAGAGTATTATTATTATTATTATTATTATTATTATTATTATTATTATTTACTTTATTCATTAAGCATGAAACTCAGTCAACTGAACACTCAAAAATGCATCACGAATACCATTAACTGGTGCAAATGGTTGATAAGGGTTGCTGCCAGTGTCCTAGGTATCAACCAAGTACCTTCTTAAAATGTACAATGTTCAAAGTAGTGCAGTTTTTTGCAGTTCCGCTGGTGTTATTGCAGGAAGCTGCAATTTGTTGATGTATCTTATAAAATTCTTGGACATGGTACCAAGTGCCCTGATGACAATGGGTATCACTGTTATATGTTTCATCCATAGCTGTGTAGTTTCGATGGCCAGGTCGCGATATTTCATGATTTTTTCCAGTTCTTTTTCTTCAACTCTGGTATCTCCTGGTACTGCGATATCAATAAATTGTACATTTTGGTTTTCGACAGCTGTGATATCTGGCGTGTTGTGTTCCAAGTGACGATGATGATGATGATGATTATAATTTTCTTCATTTCTTTTCTTTTTCTTAAATAATATCTTAATTAGGTGCAGTTCTTAAAAATTGTTTTTTTTCTTCAGTGTATTAATTGGATAGCATGCAATAATTGTATAATTAATTAATTACATCAATATTGCACCAATATCAATCAATCTTCAGTGTTGTGATAACAGGAAAGGTGTAGCAACCCTTTGTAATTTGGAAAGTTGAATTCAGTGATAGGCCTCCATCTTGGATTTCAGCCATGTAATTATAAGTGATGACAGGTTATAAATAACTAGTTCCAGAAGAAATATTTAGTACTAAAGCAGTACTGCTGTTTTAAGTCTTTCAAAAATTATTTTATCTATATCTTCAGATACACAACATGAGGAATAAAACAAAAATTGCAAATGCTATCTATCAAACATTTCTCATGAACTGAAAAAGTTCTGTTAATGACAGAAAATCCCTTCACCCCCTCCCCACCTGCAACCAACTTGCCTCAGAATTAACCAATGGCTTAATTCTCCACTGTTGTAGATTCCTGCTACCCCTGCTTTCCTTCTCAAACTTACTATACAATGAGCAAAAGGTAGAAGCTATTATCAAAGATGGACAAAGTCTCATCTTCTACCTCCACTTTTCTCCTTATATGCTGTCACAAATATTCCCAGTTAGTGGAAGAACTGTGCCTCTGGTTCAATTTCCAACACTTTGAGGGACAACGAGGGGGAAATGAAAAACAACCTCTGGAAAAGAATGGAGAAGTGACAGGGTTTCAAATACTGCTGTGCTGCATGTCCTAGCATTTTTCACTGTAGGTAATGCTAGCCAAGGTTGCAGAGTGATGTAATTCTACATCTGGGAGTTTACAAATTTTCATCCCAGCAGCAGCACAGTGCTAAGTGAAATAAATCGGCCTTACATAAAGGAATCTAATATTGGCATTAAAAAGAGAACTTTGGAGCCATAATAATAGTAATCCATTTGTCCTTGTTCAATTTGAAAGGCTTCCCAGCAGCACTGTAACACCATATTAAGATGTTTAAACTGCCTGGTACTATTTTTTTGGGAGGGAGGGGGGATGGTTCTCTGATATTCCTACATGGCAGAGGAAAGGTTTAAAGTTGTTTTGAAGAGGGAATTTCAGCAGATTTTTCCTGGGTGATAAACTGCACAAAGTACAATTGCTAGTTGTCCTGTGCCTCATCTGGTTATATTACTTAGTTTCTGTCTGAACAGAGATAAAAAAAATATCATCATAGAAAGTATTATAATCAAAGGTATCATCAAGATAAAAGTATCATTCATGCAAGGAATAAAATCGGTCCAAAACTCAGTTTGAAAATGTTTAGATGGGTTTAAAATTACATAAAGATGGAGTTAGAGTTACAGGTGTATTTTACAACCTTTTACATCTAGCTCCAAAATGCATTTTCTATTTCTTTTTTTGCCTGGCAATTTTAAATTCAGAACAATGTGTTTTTCTTTGTAATATTTTCGTACTATTCTTATTTATTGAAAAATTACTTCTGAGAATTTGAATTAAAAAATAAAATATGAAACACTCATTTTTCAGACACAATTAATTGTAATATATAGCATCACATTGAAAGCTATAATTAACTTCACAGTACCTCCTGCTGCTAATAATCACCCACTCAGTAAGTGTAACCAGTAAGTTCCCCTGGAAACTTCTCATTCCTGTTCCTTAATTGGAAATAAAATATTTCCATAAATGTAAACTAACCATGCATCTCGTTGTATTTAAACTCACCAAAGCTTTTCATGTTGCGAATGACATTAATTATCAAAAAGGAATAAGATTTGTTTTCAGTGTACAAAGTTGACATTTTAGAGATGTCAGAGAAAGTGTTCATTTAAAGATTAATTTCCTGTTCAATTTGTTCGACACATAACACTCATATATGGCAGGAAGTCATCAGGAAGATGTCTGAGTAGGAGAGAAATTCACAAAAGGTCATGAGGATCTCAATTATAAAAGCAATTGTACAATGTAAATTGCCTTTCCTCTCTCTTCTTTTTAAAAAAAACCCACAGATTTAACAAAAAGGCACATTGTAAAATAGTTTATTATAGCCAATAGAAACTAAGTTTCAGCCAGGGCAAATTAGAATTGATTCACATATGAACTTGTGATCTATGCCAACTCCAATAATCGCATATGGAATAGGGCACTGTGAAACTTTACAGGAACGATCTGAATAGCCCCCTTGAAT
Organism: Ptyas mucosa; assembly: GCA_012654045.1. Lineage (NCBI taxonomy): Eukaryota > Metazoa > Chordata > Lepidosauria > Squamata > Colubridae > Ptyas > Ptyas mucosa. The sequence continues at coordinate 22,010,403 of WNWU01000001.1, forward strand.
CAAATCTTCAAATCCTCTTGAAATTGAAACAAATTTCATTGTGATAACTAAGAGGAAACTCAACACCACAATGAGCTCTCTGGATTTACAGTGTTTCAAACACTTGTTTTCCTTCTGATAATAATTGAAATTGAGGAGAAGTTGAACCAAATGGTATGCTATCATCCAGAAACTGAAAATTCTGCCTATTTGGGAGTGCAGCTTTGCTATTTATGTCTCACTTTTCAGCTAGAATTTGTGTGGGTAGAGAATGAAAAAGAAAATCTGGAGAACGAAAATTGTCTTTTTTTTTTAAATTGACTAGACTATTTTTCATCTTAATGAACTGTTGACTAGATAATATGGAAGCCTTCAAAGGTCTTTGAACCTTTCAAAGGTTATAACCAAATTCTTTAGACCCTCTGGATGAAACAATGCAAAATTGAGCCATATTGTATTAAACTGTCTACCCCTCTACTATGTTTATTATACAGTATTCTCTCAAAAGTGAAGAAACTGAAAATGTTGTAATGCTTCCCATTAATTTGTAATATTTTCTTGAACCAAATCTCAAATTGGATCAAATTAATTCTTTGTCGATTTTGAATCTCAGATGTCCATTCTGTCACCTTCATGAATTTGGACCATTTCTTTCCCTTGCACAGGGTACAGAATATGCTGTTTTGGTCACCGGTTCGCTCAACCTCCTGCTTTTGTCCATGATGGTTTTTATTAAAGTCTGGTAGTTTAGAGAACACCAGCTTGATATATGTATCTTAATAGTAAAAGTAGAGGATCCTAACATCATTGTCTCATATTGTTCCAGTAGAAGCAGCAGGAGATAAATAGGATGAAGCTATTTATATCTGATGTGATATAAATAGCACAGTGGATGAGTGGCGTAGCAGGCTAATGCCTCCTATTAAGGCAGCATTTAACATCCAGCTGCCTGCAATTACTGCGAGTTCTAATCTCACCAGGCTCAAGGTTGACTCAGCCTTCCATCCTTTCTAAGGTGGGTAAAATGAGGACCCGGTTTGTGGGGGCAATAAGCTGACTTTGTATAAATATACAAAAAGTATGAAGGCTATTGCTTAACACATTGTAAGCCGCCCTGAGTCTCGGAGAAGGGCGGCATATAAATATGAATAAATAAAAAAAATAAATCAATATTTGATTGGGAAAAAAGTATTATACTTTACCATGTATCACCTAAACGTGGGCTCGCAAGGGACAGGCACAGTGGCCTAATTCTGGGTGCAGCAGCTGCACTACAGAATTAGTACCAAGTAGTATATTGCCATGCAGAGTAATTTCAAATAGTTTTGGCTACAACTCTCCAGAGGGCCTATAAACTGGTCTTCTGCGTTTGCACGATAAGCAGTTTGAGAAAAAGCTCCCTTCTAGCTCTATTTGTTTAATTGATTCTATTGTACACTTAACACCTGCTAACTTAGCATAATAAGGTAACATTCACGAGTGATATGTTGCAACAAGAATGCTGCAAAATGTGAACTGTTAAAACCTCCCTGATGATGACTGCTAAGTGAGAAGATCCTTTGGGACATCTCTTAACTCTTCACATAACATTTGGTTAGCCACCACATTTAAAAAATCAATAATCTAAAAAAGCTGAAGGTGTTTCTCAACTGGCAAGGTGGGGAGAGGAGAAAATAGTATCTATACTTTCAGGATCACATTACAGGGCAATGAAAGCTGCCATGGAGATAAAGCAGTAGCAGTTTATCTATTGTCATCTGGAGACTGGGGACAGAAGTGACCTTAACATGCCCTCATAACTGCAGCTGTAGAAAATAAATTCATCGACACAGATAATTTGCTTTCTCTTCTGGGACATTGAAAGCAGTATCCTAAGTCTCCAATCTAATTAACTGGCTGCTCTATGAAGCAGGACTGATAACACTCCTGGGAAGTGGTACCAAACCCTGTCCTTTCAATGAAGCACCTGGATCATGACAGCAGCAATGGAAGTGAGACAGAAGAAAAAAAAGGAAACCCAATTGTGATTCAAGTGAAAAGAACACGGACTTCAAAATTGCAACACATGCACGCACGCAGGTACTGTTTAAACATGATAATTCTTTCAAAAAATAGACATAACTTTAGGAATATTACTTCCTTAAATGAAAAAAATTACCACATGCCAGCTGGGGAGTCATTTCATCAGACAATCTGGGCTACTGTATTTTCAATTCATTGGGACAAGAATGAGTGACACAATTTTTTCCGTCCTATTCTAGTCCCATTTTTCTTAAATGAATTTAGACTAAGTCTAAAGTAGGTACTGCCTTAAACAGACCCGGTCTGGTGTAAAGATATTTCAGGATTGAAACTGGGTGAGTGTGACTTTCTAGTCCTGCCTTAGGCACAAAGCCAACTGGGTGATCTTGAGCCGGTCACTGTCTTTCAGGCCTAGGAAGCAGACAATGGCAAATCATTTCCAGAAGAACTTTGCCAAGAAAACATCAAGGACTAGTCCAGGCAGCTACCAGGAGTCCGCAATGATTCAAAAGCATGCATGGACACACACACGCATATATACATCAGGGGTGGGTTCTACTTACCTTTACTACCGGTAAAGGTTCGCAATGGGGCCGCGTACGCTCGCTTCACTCGTGCGTGCTTCTGTGCAGAAGCTTTCTGATGATGTCAGGGTCGATGGGCGGATCCTCCCGCCGGTTTTACTACCGGTTCTATAGAACCGGTCTGAACCAGGGACAGCCCACCACTGATAAACACACAGCCTTAAAACTGCTATTTATTTGCTCATTTGGGAGGTTTCTATTTAAACTGATGCAAAGTGAGGAAGGCATATCATATCTGTTGATGGAACTGGGATTTTCTTTTCCCCGCCCCTTCGTTTTAAAGTAAGCCTCACTAAAAATGATGGATGCTTGACATTATTCCTTCTGCACTGAAATGCTGCAATATCAACTGCAGCATAGGGTTTTTTTCTAAAGCATTCCCAACATTGTTTAAAAAACAAAACACAGAAATCTAAACAGTTTTAGGACAGAGGTAGAATCAAGTAGCGTGAACAGTGTCAACAGCAGGCATGTCAAGAGCATCAAAATGGCAGGTATGGCTGGGTGATCAAAGCCACACTCCTTTTTGTGTTGTAATAAATCATGCTTGTCATTTTGATGCAATTGACTACTCCATGATCATCCCTGAGAATGAATATTCAAGACATATTCTTCAACTTATTTCAAATGTTTCCAACCTTGTGTCTTCTAATGCAGCGGTGTCAAACTGGCGGCCTGTGGGCCAGATGCATCACGCGCAGGCCACGCCCTCCCCAGCTCCACAAAGGCAAAAAACATTGTGATACATCATGTGACATCATGTGACGCAATTGAGTTTGATAACCATGTTCTAATGTATTAGAAATTGCCACCCAGCATTCCCACTTTATTTTAATATGCTAGTAATAATAATAAAATGGATTATGTATTCTGGAATTCTAAGGGCATCACATTAAAATTCAATGAGATTTGCATATTGTTGCCCTAGACCTAAAGGATATGCTAATAAGACTCATCTTGAAACCACCATGCTAGACATAGTTATAATAAAAGAAATCAAAGAACATCTCCATGTTCCAAAGCAATTCTGACAGCTTTTGGAGAGTAATGTCCCACCCCAGCAACTCATTAAAACTCTAAAATATAGATGTGATTAATACGCAAGATGAGAGAAATGATAAGAGAAGCACATTGGGTTGACAGGGAGCTCAGAAATTCAGGGAACAAACTAGGCAAAAATCAGCCTGAAGACTTACCTACACATTTCTACAGCCATAGTTGATTTCTGTATTTTTTTAAATCAATTTTCTTTCTTCCTAGAGTGCCCCCAGCAATCAACCAGGCACTCAGCAAAAAGCACAAATAGCTGAAGGACTAGGACAAAAAAGCCGGTCCATTCATGTACAGATTAACCCATATAATACAAGTTTATTTTGTTACAGGACATGATCTTGTGTTCTGGATATAACAAGGAACATTTCTGAAATTATTCTTCTCCATAAAACTACTCTGTTCTTGGTACATACAGTATTTGGGCTTTGAACTGGAACTGTTCATTTATCAAAAGTGTTTTAAAGGTTATTCAGCATAACACATACTTTGCTCTCGCTTTCCCTTTATATCAATAGCACTTTATAATAGAATCATACCAGTGAATAACTAAGCATTTATCTCAGTCCAAACTTTCTTCTTGAAGAAAACTTCAGGCAGTGCTTGAACAATGGTGCCATACAAGAACCCCCTCACTGTTCCATTCAGTAAAATCTCCTAGAGCCTGTTATAGTCCCTGGAGGTCAAGATTTTGGCAATTAATCATGTTCAGTTGCTCACTGCCTGACCTTGGGTTCTCAGCCCTAAACTTCTATAAACTTGAATATTCCCAAACTTGATCCCAGTGTGGATTATGTTTCTAGCAGAACACACAGCACCCACTAATACTGTATTGTGTCAAATTGCATACAGCAGTTAGAAGCAGAGCACATGAAGTTTTTCTTTGATTTGCAACTTCACAATTGGCAAAATAGCACCTGTCATAGTCTCCTATACATTTAGGAAAAAGTGGCACTGCATTTTCCCCTCTTACATTTTCTACAGAGTCATTGTCAAGTTCAGGAATCTCCTTCCATACCAAAGAAATACTGGGTGGGTAAGGATTGAATTGGGGAGTCTGTTCTTCAAAGCTGGTTGACATGATCTAGAACCCTGAAAAATCCCAATTGGGAACAGAGGAGCTAAGTCTACTCAGGGAGACTGTGGAAGAGATAATAGAGGGGCATGGCACAGCAGGTCATTTGAATCTTGTGAGAGATTAATTCCTTAGAAAGGTTTAACATTACTCTCCAATCCCATTTGATAGAAACCAGTTTTCTAGAAGCACTAAAAATATAAGCAAATACAGCATTCCTTTAAATTAATTTATAAACAAAGGCAGCAGTTTGTGAGTATTTTATTATATCATGTCTTTCTTGCATTGTTGATAAGGCAAATGAAAATATAAAACATGGTGATATTTTCCATATTTTAGCCTTAAGAATGAGACACCTATCTTTGCAAGCTGTCAAAGCAACTTTATGACTGCAATAAAATGGTGGTTGGTACAGTGATGGGAATCAAGTCATACCTACAAGTTTCTTTGATTCATTTAAATATGAGATTGATCTAAATAAATTGAATATCACATCAAACATTGAAAAACAATAATGGGGTATTCATTACTTGAATTCTTTACATGCAGCTGCAAAAATGAAAAATAAAGAAACCTGAACACCCCTCCTATATCATAGCAGCCAATAAATGACATATCCAGCATAATTACCTTTGATATAGAAGGATTTCTCAGTAAAAACACTGACAGACGTTCTAAAACATGTAATTACCAAAGTTTAATGAGCGGCATCCATATGACTGAATGAGACTGATTAGCAAAGTATGGATTGCAATGAAAAGATAGTAATGTAAGATTTCAATAACTTCTCTGATTATGTAACATTTATAGCCTCTAACTCTGATTACGTGCGCGCGCGCATGCACACACACACACACACACAAAGGATTCTGGCAATCATAAGAAAAATTATTACAGTCTAGCTAGTAAAAGGGATATTACAAAATCAATGCATATTTATAAGACCTAGTTTTAGTTTATAAATCATGCTGGAAGATGTGACTATTTTCTACCACCCCAATACAATTTTCTAATGTCCATGGACTTCGTTATATATGCTGAAGAAGAATAATCTGAAAATGCAAGGTAGAATTTCAATCACTTTCTAGAACAAATGTCTTCTGAACAAGACAAGGTTGCCATTTTCAAATGCCCGGTTAAAACACAAAACCAAAGGGAAGCTGCTCTACTGTCCTTTGTGAAGTGTATGTAATTTCATTTAAATTAGATACTACCCCACAACATCATACTGTCATCACAAATCACATAAATGGATGGAATAAAGTGCTTAAATAGCCTAGCTAAGTGAAGACAAATAATGACATAGGAAGAGCCTTTTGAAGTCCACAGAATAAATGTAATGAATTTAGGGACACAAAATTCTAGGAAACACCTCAGGTTTTGATCACAGTTTTTCAGATACCCTAACACAACCAAAAAGAATATGCATTAGCATAAGTGGTTTTCATCACTTTTGAGTATCTCATCCAATACTGTCATTTCCAAATAAAAACCATATAATTTTACATCTTTTTCTTATCTTGATTGTATTTGCAGCTGGGTATACCACTCCATTTCATCCCTTGTTCCTCTAATTCTTGTTTCATTTTCAATTCCCCTGTTGCTGATAAGATATCTTTGTATCTTATAATATTTCTCATATTCATAAGATTTGGATATACAAATGCTTCCATTGTTGAAAGCCATATTGGCATTTTCAAATAATGTTTTTCTCTAATTCTTTCCCATACTAATAATAATGCATTCCTCACAAAATGTCTTTGAAAATAACTCTGCATCTTATTCTTCCCATACCATAAAAAAGCGTGCCAACCCAGTTGTAAATCGTGTCCCTCCAAAGTTAATAGTCTTATATTTCTCAACACAATCCATTCTTTCATCCAGGATAATGCTGCTGCCTGATAATATACTGTAGTTCCCAATTTGGTAATCCAAAACCCCTCTTAATCTTGCATCCTGTAATATGTTCACCAGAAGCTATAAAAGAAATAAAAAATGTGGGGAAATGGCAGCTGATTTTAACATTTTTGGGAGCTGGAAGACATATAAGTCAGAACATTTCTCCAAAATTAAGGCTAGGATTTCCAGAATTGGAATTTCTTCTTTTTTTGTACAGGGAGTTTCATTGTTTTAATGTATGTCCTTTGTTATTGGACTTACACTACTGATTTTTGTGCTTCTTACTTTAAAGGGTAGAAAACCACACTACATCCTTTGGAAATAATGATCAAACTCCAAGATGATTTTTAAAGTTTTTTCTTCCAACAGACTATGGAAAGTCATCAAAACCCTACTATTGAAATCTCTATAGATAGAATGTTCAATAGGAGAGAAATGTATGACTTGAAACATGTTGAACTATAGATTCTGCTTTCCATTTTCATCGGTAATGGTTTCTGGGAACAGCTGAAAGTTTTAATGTGCCAACAATTGAAAGATTATAAGTTTCCTCCATTTAATTAGGCTTTTGGATTTAGAAATCAGAATAGTTTATCAGTTCTTCTTGGAGGCTTACTGTTATCAGATTGCCTTGAAAATTGAACATTTTGCTGAAGAGTGAGATGCTATTTTCAGATATCTTTTTTCAGATCACAAGCAAAAATGAAAATCAACATTTACTGAATTTACCTCTCCACATTGCAGCAGACTCTCCAGCATTTTTCAACTATTTGGTAGAGAGAAACATAAATAATATTGATGTTCTTTTTTTCTATGATAAAAAGGTAGTAAAGAAAATCAATTCACGGATAATAGGTGGTCTGCAACTTATAAGGGGACAATATAAGAACAATATTGCCTTTCTAAAATTCTTCCCAGCAAATAGGTACATTTATCATTTTCAAGGGCTATGAAGCAATGAAGAGTGACAAAGTTTAAAATCAATTAAAAAAAAAACAAAGCAAAAATGTGGGTGGGAAGAGACCAGTGTCTTGGGTTGTAAAGAAAAAAAAGAGTATACAACATATATCCTCTTGATATTAACTAAAATTGAGATAGCATTCCCACTTACTCCAATAGAATCAGAGTTATTGAGGGGAAAAAAACTTGTTTGGCATTTTTGTTTCCCAAGAAATGGCAAAAAAAGAAAAAAGCCCCCTAATTTCAGCATTGGTGTGATTAACCATAAATACTGCGATCTTTTTAAAGGAGCATGTTTTTTTTAAAATTTAATATTTTGTACTGATATATAAAGTTAAAACTTTGAAAACTAAATTGGAGCGAGATCAAATGCCTAATTAATACAAGAAATATTGAATGTTATTAAAAATATTTTCTAAAATCTGAAATTCATTTGAGTTTATTCATTCCATTTTTAAAAAATTACCTTCACTAAATATTATTATGCGAAATGCCACTCTCTCCACTTTCTAATAATATGCATTTTAACTTTAATATAAAGTTATATTTTCACACAGCATATTAAAGACAATAACCATTTTTTCGCAGCTTGAATTAAAGGGATGCATATTTAAACCTTGAAATGTCTATCTTATTATAATATAAGCACTAAAGAGTGAAATACTACCGTTTTATATATGCTATTTACAAAACTATTGATAAAATTCTTCAGTTAAATTCTGGATATAGGCTGCAAGATATATCAAATCTTAAAATTGTTGCATAAAGTGAGAAACTTCAAGAAAGTACTAGAATTACAAATCCTGCAAATTGACGGAGATACAACGTTACTGCCAATAGTTGGTTTAATATGCCTCTTGTAAATGAAGTTTTGAAGCTAGAGGAGTTCAGGATCACATCGGTTGTCTGCAGGTGATTTGTGGTTCAAAATTCCCAGTTGAAAGTTTGTTTAGTAACAAAACTACTCATAGAGAATATGTTACAAAAATACTTATCAATAGGAATGTACAAAAAAAGGTGAATATATGACAACAATAAGATATATATAGTGATTATATAATTGAATCCAGATTTTTTTTCTTCTATGCATAAAGAGCTTGAAGGAAAATTTGGAACTTTGTTACGATATATTTTGACGGGTGAGAATTTTATTTACATGACGAAATAGACAGTGATTCCGAAAATGGAAGAAAGGATGGCAAAACATGAAATGTTGATTTTAGATGTTGATGACTTTGTTGTTACCGAAATGGCTTAAACTATTTAGAAATGTAAAGCAAAAGACTGAGGTTGTAATTTATTTTGTATTCTACTGCACTGAAAAAAGTTAGAAGTCACTACTCTTTTTTTTCTTTCCCTCTGCATTTCGCTTCTTTCTTCTTTCACTTTTGCTTCTATTTGCATTTTATCTTACACTAAACTTTAATCAAATCAACAAAAAGACACATAAAGGAAGTGTGGGAAGAACTCACCAAGGAAGAACATATATGTGTGTTCCTATATTGAGAAACACTTATATAAAATCTCAGGTTTTTTCCTAATCCAATCCTAGTCCAAGAAGACTTCATGCCATCCCAATCAAATAGCTATCCAACCTTCAGAACATTTATGGTTCCAGGAGGTAGGCTATTCCACTGTTGAACAGCAGTCATGGTTTGGACCTTTCCCCTTATTTCAAGTTTGAATCTCCTGCTATAAAACCTCTACCCATTTGTTCTAGAAATGGACTGAGTCATGAAAATCCTGATAAGATCATACTTAACAGAGTTTGTTTTTCAACACATGTCAATGAAAATTCCTCACCACTAATACTTCAGATTTCTTTAAAAGATATGCAAATTGCTTGGGGGAAAAAATTGGAAGAAAAGTTCATAATCTATGTAAAAGTGCATACAAATCTATTTTTTTATGTGTGTATTTACAAATCAAGAAAGCATATTTATATTTGAAAAAAGAAATTAGTATTATAGAAAGCTGAACGTTTAGATTTTTTGTTTTGGTTTTCCTATAAATATAACTAAACATTGTAATGAACACTATCCCAGTTTCTAATTTCAGTAGCAGATTAAACAGCAACATAGGTGGATATTCCTGGAATTCAGTACATGGCAATCTTCTATGTTGCATAGAATTCTGATAGGTATTATTTATATCTAAAATGTCAGTGATTATTTCCAATCAAATAAGAGAATTTTCCTTCCTCTCTTCCACCTGCAGTCCATTCCCATCATTCTGTTGAAAACGAATCACCCATTATTTAGGAACAGATGGGGTGGGGCTGAAGGAGGAGAAATACATTCTATTTATGGATGTCAATCTGTCAGAGGAAAGCATTATTTTCATACCGCCCAATGTTCTTGAATTTCTACCACCAAAAAGATTTGTGAATATAATTTGCTATGAAGGATTTTCAGACAGCGAGTATTCACCTGAACCATCTTGCCTCTGAAACATTAATATGACATTAATTGACTCTTCTGCCTTCATTCTAACAGCATAAAAATTTTCATACCATCTGTTGTTTCAGAAAACAAAATCCCTATGAAACAGTATGATATAACTTGTTTTATAATCCAGTCATAAATTCTCCATACATTTTTTTTTATCTATTACCTAGGAAAAAAAAGACTCTGATCCCATAATACTTGGTGATTAACTAAGCTTATTTTAGGATAATTCCCCAATGCTGAAAGCAGATGTCTCAAACCCATTTGCACGTGTAATAAAAAGATTATACTGTCCATATAAAGAAGGCTGGACAGTTTCCTTGGAATCATTTGTGGGACAACAGGGAGCTAGGATTTCTTAAGCTTTAATTTAGTGATAACATATGGTATAATTACAAAAGGCTTGAAAGCGTTGCTTTTTGATGCATTTACACTTTTGGCCCTAAAGCATTTTTATGAGTTCATTTTTTGGGGATGTACAAAATTTTATCTATCATACAATTGCATAACATCCTGATTAGCTACCCAAAAAAAATCCATATTAAAAAGATGTAATGCAAATCCTAAAACAGAATTGATTTAATAGAGCAAAGAAAACTCCCATTTCTCAAAGGAAAAACATGACATCAAAAGGTTACACACCACTGATGTCAGTGTAATGTAATGTAAATCAATTAAATGGAACAAAAAGATTTCTTTTTATATATCTATGTAGGGATTTTCAACATGCCTTGGTTATTATTTTTACTTAAACCATTATTATTAAATTTGCAAAGAGAGAGAGAGGGGAGAGAGAGAGAGAGAGACAGAGAGAGAGACAGAGAGAGAGAGAGAGAGAGAGAGACAGAGAGAGAGAGAGAGATGAAGTAGAAAATGTAAGTCACTTCTCAACTTTTCTATTTGAGTTATTAATGTGGTTCAATGTAAAAGGTTAAGTCAATATTATCCTAAGTATCCCACTATTTTAGTTAATGTTTTTAAAGTGTATATTTGTTTCATTTCCAGGTTTCATGTAAAATTATTAATCATAATTTAGAACACATTTGATTGTGTTCCATCGATATGCATCTTCTTATTTGATTTGATGCTGTAGTTCCTCTAGTTGCTAATCAGCATTCAAAAGTGATTCCTAATGTTTTCTTTGAAAATGGTGGTTACATGCTCAAGATCTATTGTGGAAACTTATTGTTTTTCTTTTTCTATTGTAACTTAACTTAGAACTTGCACGTAGGCAATCTGTTATCTGTTCCACAGTCATCCCTGGTCACAATTTTGCTATATCTCCTTCTACCAATAATATAGTCAACTTAATTTGTCTTTACTACATCTGGTGAAAGGCATCATCTAATTGTTTGAAGATTGAATTATCAATAAACAAATTGTTTGACTGGTAGAAATTAAGTCATTCTCCTGATTCATTTGAACGTCCTACATCATTTCAGTTTCCTATCTCACAAAATCCAACTACACTTTCTCCTTGATATTTCCCAGTTTGTGTCTCGTCTCCAAAACACAAACAGCATATCTTGCTTGCATGTTCTACAAATTTCAAATTGGAGTATAATCTTAGTCATCAAAAACACAAAGTGTAACTGATATTTGATTTTTGATTGCACTGTATCCAAGTGTCTTTGGAGATTCTCAATCAACCAGGTCATGCTTGTCCCAAAGATGCTTCTTTCAAAAAGCAACTGGACTTTCTTGGTTTTTTCTTTGAGAATATTTCGCTTCTCATCCAAGAATTTCTTCATTTAGAAGCTTCTTGGATGAGAAGCAAAATGTATTCAAAGAAAAAGAAAGTCCAGGTGCCTTTTGGAAGAAACACCTTTGGTACACTGTATCCAAGTACTTTGCTTCTTATATATTTCCTAATTAGGAAACAAACAAACACAATTTTTTCTTTGTTTTTCATTTTGAGTGATATTCTGACTGAAAGCATCCAATCTACTCCATCTCAATTCTCTGATGCCTAAAATGTCACTGTGTAAGTAGAATCATTTCATTTTTCACAGAGTTTCACATTTTCATACTTCCTATGTTCCATGTTGCCACTATAATTCATCCTTTGCAATTTTGCATTTTCTTTTGCTGTGTGGCAATATCAACAAACAGATATCCTGAAAGCTTTAATCTAGACACATGATAAACACCATTAGTATTCTAAAAGATCTTCAGCTTTTCCTCAATAGCATGTTGAGTACCCATTTAAGTGAGGGGCCCATCACCTGGCACTACATCATCAATCACCATATATTAGCTATTCATTCAGTTCAAATCTTTATTGTCAGTGCACAACATAAGTACAATGAGATTGGTTGAGCTCCCTCAATGCACCCCCCCTCCACAACACAATACAACTCCCGGTGAAGACAGAAAATCCCTAACCCAATAAATCATATTAACAACCACCCAGTCCTATTGCACCAGTGTGAACATGTTACACATTGTGCTGGTAGTACATCGTACTACACAGGGGTGGGTTTTACTTACCTTTACCACCGGTTCGCAATGGGATTGTGCGCGCACGCTTGCTTCGCGCACATGCCTTGCTTCTGCGCATGTGCAGATCGCTGATGATGACATCTGGGATGGTGGGTGGGGACTCCCACCAGTTTTACTACTGGTTTTTGCGAACCTGTCCAAACCGGGGACAACCCACCACTGGTACTATGTAGTTATGATGTTAATCCGCATTCAGGAATCTGACAGCCCACAGATATTCATGTGATTTTCTTAGCAAACTACAGAGGTGGTTTGTCATTGCCTTTTCCCACACAATATGAAATGATGCCTTTGCTATTGTCATTAAAGTGATCTTCTGCCTCCACTTCCTATGTCCAACAACTTCCTATATCACTGCTCCCCAATGAGGCCCCTTCTTGCTTTATCTGGGATGATCTTCATGCTCTGGGTAACAGAGCATGGAATTATACAGTGCTGCTCCAGAAACACTCTCTTCCATAAATAGACAATATAGCAGGATTTGATGGGATAAATACTCACTATTACAGCTCTTCATGCTTTGAAACAAATTCAAAATATTATTTTTTATCTGAATTATTCTTTGGAGCTCAAACAAGTGCAGTAACTCTTGTTATTAATTAAAATAATCTTTTTTTAATAAAAAACCCAGGGTTTTGTACAAGCCTGGAAAAATGTCCTATTTTAATGAGTCGTCTTATAGAAATTAATGAGACGTTTAAAGCAGCAATATCCTTTTTTTCCATGGTTGATTGTTTGTTTATGAATAGTAAAGAGACACTGTGCCCACATTAAATCTGTCACAATCTTATGCACACACACAAGCTTTTGCCTAATATTTATTTATTTTTACATTTGCATATTGATTCATGGAAAATCTGAAAATCTTAACCATTGGCAAACAATTGTGCCTGGATAAATACATGCACAGTGTTTTTCGTGCAAATGAAAAATCTTCAGCTTAGCAAGACATTTAAGATATTAGAAAGTAAAATATATAAATTGCTGCCTTAAATTATATAGCATCAACAGGTAGGATTGAGGTCGTCCAAATAAAAAACCTCTTCCAGAGCTCAAAAGATTTTTTTTTTTTCAGAAGTGGGCTGAGAGCAGTGGTGGGATTCAGCCAGTTCGCATCACTTCGGGAGAACCGGTTGTTAACTTTTAGAGCAGTTTGGCAAACTGATTATTGGAAGAAATCATTAGGGCAGAGAACTGGTTGTTAAATTACTTGAATCCCACCACTGGCTGAGAGTAGAGGTGTCCCTCTCTAGATCACCAGAGATTTTACAAAGAAATGTAAAAAGCAATTATAAATGCTGAAGTCAAATAGATATAAGAAAGAACTCTCTTGCTCTTCTGAAGTACAAGTACAAGTCAAACAAATGGGGAACAAGGGTGTAAAAATAGAATTCCTGAAATCAAGTAAAGTGCTGAATATTGGCCTCCCAGCTATTAATCTCCACTTGATATCCATCCATGAATGTCTGAAGGCTGGAGATACAAGCCTATAATTGTTTTACTAGATACCATATGATGGGCAATGATTATGCTGATCAGGATTGTGATGCATAAAATAATTTCAGAGAAAGAATTGGATGGACCTCTATTTTGGCTGTTGTAAAACAAAAATAGTTTTTTTAAAAAAGGAGATGACATCTATTATCATATCCAAATAAGAAATAGCTTTAATGGGAAACACTTTAAAAGTTTAAGATATAAATAGTTTTGAATCTATAACAAAGAGGCTATTCATTCCCTAAGTACAAAGAAGAACTACTGCATGTTTTGTTGACTGACATAAGCTAAACAGAAAACAAGTTCATAAAAAACAGAAATTCATACAAGTTTTATATCACCCATAGATATTAATTCCACATTATCCAATTGTAGGATGGAAAAGAACAAAAAAGGGCAGGCGAAATCATTATGCTACAAATATAATTATGATAACAAATAACTTAGTGAAATAATAGTAGCAAACTCAATCAATATAGCTTCTGTACAGTTAGAAGAAAAAAAGTAATTTGGGTTACTGGCCAAGATAGGCAAGAATAAACTGCAATTATGTAATTCTTGAGCAGAAACTTTTTAGAAAATATATCGTGTATAGACTTTTAAAATTGCTAGAATATTTGTGAGCATTTAATTTATACCTGAATTGATTGTATTATCTAAAATCTCCCTCTCTGGTTGCTATATTATCACCAAATGCTTTGATTTTCATTTGTTATCTACTGAAACAAGAATAGAAAACTATATGGACTGGTCCCCTTCAGCTACTATTTCACCATGCATGTAATTAACATTCTATGTTAGACTATGCATACATAATCAAGTTATCTACATTATTTTCTTCAAAAAAATAATGATTATAGACAATTTTAAGATACATTTCTTTGACACATCTAAAAATTATTCCTCTACCAACCCAACACTTGAGAAGATATGAAAAGTTGAGAAAAAACAACAATAAAGAAAAACTTAAAAAATAAGCCAAGAAATATAGGCTATTCCAGCTATATGATTAAAAACAGCAGGCTGAACATTTGCTGCAGTAAAATCAGAAAATAATATTAAAAGCCTAAAAGAACCAGTCTTAACTGTCTCTAAAATATAATTATGAGTAGAAGGTGGCCTGATTTCTGTAGGAAGTGTTCCATGATCATGGGGTGTTAAAAATATTTTTTACTGAATAATCACCAGTCTAATATTTGTAACTAGTATGTGATAGTATCATAACAATCACTAATAATAAAAAAAACCCAATAATTTTGTTTGCCTATTTTATAGATTAAGCACTAGAGCAGTATTATATACAAGAGTGGTCCATGTTTTTAGTGTCCCACTATTCATTTTCAGAATTTCCTATTGCTCATTAACTATATATTTTGCCTTTGTGAAACAAAGGGCATCCAGCACCAGGAATAACAAATTGAGGGCTAGAGTCAAAGGCAGCAGGCTATCCCAAAGACATTAAAGCCTGTGCTGAGAAGTTCAAAAAATGGACTAATGAGTAACAGAAGATGAAAAAGCAAAAGGAACAGCAGAAACCAAAGGAAGGATTGAGCTATAGCATTGCCCTACAATTTATTTTGGGTTACAGAAATAACACACTAAAGAGTAAAGTAAGGGTGATGGCTGGGATCCCCAAGGAGTGACTAGACTGTCTGGTATCTACCTTCAGCCTCCAGAGCAATTTGTATGCTAGTTCTGTTAGAGAAATCAAGCAGAATTTATAGCCCATTCCTACTCTGGAGAAAAACTGCCAAAGTGAGCTTGCTACATCTAGTAGCTGGCTGATTTCTAAAGTGTCTGATAAAGGAATCTAATACAAACTTTTTTGTATACAAATTATATTGGAACTACAGGTTTAGTATTTAACTTATTGTTATTATTAATATGTGGTTGCTAAGAATCAGCAATGATTTGATGGCACATAATCAATCAATTGGTTAGGTCCATGATGGCGAACCTATGGCACGGGTGCCACAGGTGGCACGCGGAGCCATATTGGTGGGCACGCGAGTGTTGCCCTAACTCAGCTCCAGCACGCATGCGTGCACCAGCCAACTGATTTTCAGGCCTTCCGGTCCCACCAGAAGTCGGGAAACTGGCTGTTTCCAGCCTCTGGAAGGCCTCTGGAAGAATGGGGAAGGCTGTTTTTGCCTTCCCCAGGCTCCTAGAAAGCCTCTGGAGCCTGGGGAGGGGGGAAAACAGACCTACCGGGCTCACCGTGCCATCGCGTGTCAAAAGCAGGGGGAAGTGGTGGGGGGGTCACGTGCACATGGGCGGGAGGGCAGGGCACATTGAATTATGGATGTGGGCACCCGCACCCGCGAACCCCCGCCGCTCCCCCGCTTTTGGCACACGACGGCAAAAAGGTTAGCCATCACTGGGTTAGGTGATTTGGTTTTCTGTTATTATTAGTGGTTTGTTATATTACTTGAAGTGTTATAGAGGAACTACTTTCTTAAGGCAATAGTAGAGAAGTAGCAAACAAAATAACAAAAGTAAGTAGCCTCGTATTTATTTTATTTATTGAATAGAGATTTGAGCTATGCTCTGTATTTTGTTTTCTTAAACAAAACATTTCTGGCTTCCTTAATAAATTTCTCTATGGACTGCCAATGCGAATAATTAATGCCAGCTTGTTCTAAAACAAACACTTTTTGTACCAAAAGGACTGATTCTTCCAGCTGTTTCTTATGGATACTCACCATAGAATCATTTATAGATCTGGGTCCAGGAAAAGTTTAGTTATAATATGTACAGATGTTACCATCTTCTGATATGTATGTATGAATGCCAATTTTGAATAATCATGTCCCGGAAACTTGGGTCAGAATAGGTTTTTCTTTCAGCATGTACTGATTATTATGGTTTTTTAAATTTGTTGTTAACTTTTATGATTGCCTTCAGACATGCTAATTATTGCCTTCAAACCAGGCAATAACCAGCAGCTTCTGACAGGTTCTGGAGAACCGGTAGCGGAAATTTTGAGTAGTTCGGAGAAACAGCAAATACTACCTCTGGCTGGCCCCAGAGTGGGGTGGAAATGGAGATTTTGCAGTATCCTTCTCCTGGAGTGGGGTGGGAATGGGGATTTTGCAGTATCCTTCCCCTGTCATGCTCACCAAACCACGCCCACCAAGCCACGCCCACAGAATCAGTAGTAAAAAAAATTGGATTTCACCATTGCTTCAAACATGCTAATACATAACCCAAGTATCTTGTTCCACCATTGTATAGTGTGGCTTAAGGCTTTATGCCATGCTTTGATATCAATAGGCATAGCTCAACAGACACAGAATACAGTCTGGATATGGGTTAACTGAGAAAAATACATGATCTTATGGTTGGTCATTAATGACATATAGTTTGATGCAACCTTCCTTTATCTGGTGTCCTTTTCATGTTAGGTTTACACATTCTACTTGCAAAAGCAATGGTATCTCTGAAATGCAGACTACTAGCATATTAGTGCATTGTAAAACAACCTGTGCCAAAGAATGAAATAATCACTATCTGTCTGCCACTTTTCAAATTCACCGGCTTTTGAAGCTTATTTCTACCACTGAAAAATACAGTCATCTTTTAAAAACCACATGGATCTTGTTTAAAAGGCAGTTACCCTTGCTTAAAAGCCATGTGCACCTAGCCTAAAAGATAACAGGGGGATCCATGATACCACGGTGCTTAAATATGCAGTTTGTACAACAATGAAACGAGTTAATAAACTATGCTAACTGGCAATAAGCACAAGCAGTAAACTGAAAGGGCCTCAGAATATCTTTCCCCAGTAGCAAATTATGCACGAATCAATTCTCATAATGGCTGCAAATGCTGGAGTTGCCAGATGATAAATCAGAGTGGGAATTTGTAGCCCTACCCAGGTCTCAAACTGCCTGAACTTAGGCAACTGTCAGAAAATATTAATAGCCTCAGCTCCTTTTATTAAGTTGTTAGTACAACAGACCCACCTCGGCAGATGGTCCCATTCCCCACATATCCAGGTTTGCAGGTGCAGCGGTGTCCTCTGATTGTATTGGTACAGATTGCATTCTCATCACAGTTGTGCTGTCCACTGTCACATTCATCACGCTCTAGAGAAGAAAAAAAAACAATGCAAGAAAATGTAAGGGAGAGGAAAGGTAAAATAAATTTTCAGCGTGCTGATCTGACATTTCAAAAGTCATTTATAACTAATGACTCTATTGCTGCGACAGCTGAACAGCACAAAAGAGACATTCAGTGGAGAAATCTGACATCAAGTCCATTTCAGGTTATGATTTATACCTGGTCATCTCATGTATTTGAGATATGGGGAAAGACACTACCTGATAAAAGTATTAGCAAAGTAGACGTGAGTAAAACAAAATGTTGAATACTGAATTATTTCCAAAGCATCATTCATCATGTTTGTTCTGATGCTACATGTTACTCATTAGATCAACTTAGAATGTGTCTAGGACACATCTTTGTATACTGCATTTGGGTCCTTGTTTAGAATTAACAATATCATCTCTTTTACCTTCCTTTGGAATACAGAACCTGGTAGAGTGGCCTCAATTTTAAGTAGCATTAATATTTTATTTAATTCTATAAATTAAGAATAAGTATGTTTCCTGAAGCTCAGATAGGACCAACTATGCCAAAGGGGCTTAAAGATGTATTAGGGAAGAGAAACATCTTCTCACTCCATTTTAAGGTCTATGGAGATTCTCAGTCATCCAAGTCATGGTTGTCCCAAAGGTGCTTTTTCAAGAGGAAACTGGACTTTCTGTTTTTTCTTTGGAGATGTTTCGCTTCTTATCTAAGAAGTTTCTTCAGTTTTGAAGAAGCTTCTTGGATGAAAAGGGAAAACGTCTACAAAGAAAAACCAGAAAGTCCAGTTGCCTCTTGAAAAAGAGTCCCATCTTTGGGGCTCCATTTCAAGATAAATTTTCTTAAACTGGCTGGCATAACATACAGCATATCTACCTTTTCTAATTACGTCAACCATAATTTTTTAATACGGGATACCAGCTTGCATGTTACTGTAATGTTATACTGTATCTAGGAGCTTTATTTATTTTGCATCCTAATAAAAATGCAACTGTAGTACATGTAAACTGGTACCACAGAAGGGGAGTTTTCTTTGCTGCTTTCTCTACTGTGATTCCAAACTCCAGTGAATCTCCTTTGACAACAAGATGTATTGTCAAAAATGAATCCATTTATTTCATGACCTGTTTTCGGATGTACCGTATATACTCGTGTATAAGCCGACCCGCATATAAGCCGACCCCCCAATTTTACCCCCCAAAACTGGGAAAACTTGTTGACTTGCGTATTAGCCGGGGGTGGAAAATACAGCGGCTACTGGTAAATTTCAAAATAAAAAAAGACTGGTCAAAAGTGCGAGGACCTGTCAGAAGTCACCTTTTTCAGCCCTCTGGGTAGTCCTTTTGTGCACATGGACTACTCAGAGGGCTGAAAAAGTAATTTTTGACTGGTCCTCGCACTTGTGACCAGTCGTCAAACTTACGACTGTCCTCACATTTTACGTTTTTGCCCTATCTTGTCACCATGGTGAAGAGAAGCAGTTGTGAAATGAGTGACATGGTTTTAAGAATGCTGCACGGGCATAAATGTGAGGATGGTCATAAGTGTGAGGACCAGTCAGAAGTGCGAGGACTGATCACAAGTGTGACGACCAGTCAAAAATAACTTTTTCAGCCCTCTGAGTAGTCCATGTGCACAAAAGGACTACTCAAAGGGCTGAAAAAAGTGATTTCTGACAGGTCCTCGCACTTTTGACCGGTCTTCGCACTTATGACTGGTCATCATTTATGCCCATTGTAGCATTCTTAAAAACGGTGTCACTCATTTCACAACTGCTTCTCTTCACCATGGTGACAAGATAGGGCCAAAACATAAAATGTGAGGACAGCTGTAAGTTCAAGGACTGGTCAAAAGTGCGAGGACCAGCCAAAAATAACTTTTTCAGCCCTCTGAGTAGTCCATGTGCATAAAAGAAGTCCATGTGCATAAAAGGAGAGGGAGGAAGAGAGGAGGAAAAGAAGAAAGGAAGAGGAAGTAGGGAGGAGAAGAAGGGGGGAAGAGAAAGTAAGAAGGAAAGAAAAGAGGTGGTAGGTTTGAGGAGAAAGATTGCTGTACAATAAAAAAGATGAAAGGGAAGAAAACCAACCCCAAACACATATAAAGATATTAAGATAAAGAATGAATTGTTAAACTTTAAAGAATAAAAGAGAACAAATATGAATAAATAGCAATAATTAGAAACACACATACAAACATACAATGTATTTTCTTTGAACAGAATATTTGGCCGGTTCACAAATTTAAACAGTGTTTAGTCATTTCACTTAAATTTACAATTTCTATATTTCCTTTTTGCCATATTTATTCCTCATCTATTTTTTAAAAAACCAATATTACCCTTCATCCTCATCTCTAATCTTAATCAAATTCAATTTTTCACTTCTATTCTATATTATACCCCTTCCCATTGTCATCTATTTTATATCAATCCTCACATTGCTTAATTATGTAATATTACAGTTGTTTAATACAAATTCAACATTTTAATATAAATCAATTAGTTATATAACTATCTTTTTTGTATATTAATCAATATGAACATGAATATTCCAATTATTTCCATGCAATCCAATTTCTTACAAATCAATTAATTATATTTACCAATAATAATAAACCAAATAATTTCCCCCAATATTCTTCCAAACCACAACTTAACCATTTCTGCTTTCAACACAATATACAATTAATAATATCTCAATTATTACAATTCCCTATTTAAATAGAGCTTTTTTTTCTTTTGTGTTTTAAAATCTTGAACTCCCCTCTTTTGCCATTTGCCATAAATTTCCCATTGTTTGCACCAACCTTTTTTGATGAGGAAAAAGAAAAGAAATATGCTTTAGCAAACAGCAAAGCCAACAAGCTGTTTTAGTTTCGCTTTTGGTTTCAGCATAAGGAGAAAAAAAAAATGTGCTCTTTGCAGCAGGCACCTTTTTGCAGCCGGCACTGATCTTCTCATTTGTTTTCTTTTAACCCTGATCAGCTGTAGGGGGGGCCTTTGAAGCCCCACGGCAAGAATTTAAAGTTTTTTTTTTCCTCTAGCCATCAGCTGGAACTCAGGAGGCAGTCCCAATAGATTGGGAGTGGGCGGGGTAAGCAAACCCCGTTCTCCCGCTGTTTCCTAGCTTGCAGGGAAAAAGTCCTTTTTTTCATGACCCGCGTATAAGCCTAGGGGGCGTTTTTCAGCATGAAGAATGGGCTGAAAAACTCGGCTTATACCCGAGTATATACAGTATACTTATTGGTGCTGAAGGTCCAGCTGGTAGCAAAGAAAACAAATGAAAAAAGCCAACACTCCTACTTTCTTTTCACTAAAGGGACACAAAAATGGTATAACTATTTTCTGTGTCTTTAAAGTTTGGTAGTTTTAATTGAAACCTAAAGCCCAAATCATTATGGCTTCATTTCTAATAAAACAATTATCAATTTTATTTACAGCTGAACTAAATATCTACTTTTTAATTTATACAGTATTGTATATACCACCCAATTTCATGGAGTCACGGTGGTTTTCAAGAAACACATCATCCCAAATATACAGAACTTAATAGAAAAAGCAGATAATAATTTGCTAACTAATAACAACTTATGGCAGCCGTAATACTATTAGCACTCAATGGTCTATAGAACAGCCAGATTTTAAGCATTTCCTAAAGGCCAGGAGGTTATGAATACCTTTGAAACATAAACTGTTCCAAAGCATGAGGGCAGCAACTAAAGGGATGCATTGCAGGTCTATTCACTTTTTAAGGGGTTGGGATCCTTAGGAAACCTCTATGCTAGAATTCATAGGATGAGACAAACCTTAATGGGAGAGGTGGTCTGGCTAGTACCAAGAGGCAAGCCATATAGGACAAGGGCCTCAAACTTAAGGTCCATGGGCCAGATCCAGCCCATGGGGTGCTTAGATCTGGCCCACGGGGCTGCTCTGGAAACAGTGAAGGACCAGCCTCGTGGCCCTCCTGAGCTCCATTTTTGCTGGTGGAGGATTGCAGGAGGCCCAGTTAAAAACAGAGCGCATGAGGGCCACACACAGCCTTCCCAGGCTCCATTTTTGCTGGCAGAGGGTTGTAGGAGGCTGTCACAGCCAGAAATGGAGCTCAAAAGCCTGTTTTTGCTGGTAGAGTGCTCGGGCCAGATACCCCCAACACGAGTGACATCAAGCTAGCCATGCTCCTCCTGGCCATGCCCACCTCGGCCTCCTGAAGTCAAATACAACCCTCATGTGTCCTTCAATGAAATCAAGTTTGACATCCCTGATATAGGGGTTTAAACACTATACCCATGGTTTTGAATTGGATCCAGAAACAACTTAGTAACCAGTACAGCAATCATAGCTTAGGTTTTACATAGCTCATCTTCCTATCGCTAGTTAGCAGACTGTCCACTGTGCTTTGAACCAACTGAAACTCCCAAGTTATCTTCAAAGGTACATTACATGTTTTGTGTCATGGCAGTCTAGACATTCAGTGATCAGGGCATGAGCCAATTGTCAGAACCACACTTCCCATTACTTAGCAGCACTTTGAAAAGTAAATGTGGTCAGCACGCAAAAACGTGTTACAAATTTCATACTGATCAAGACTTAATACTGTAGTATTCCTATAGCTAAGCCTATTGCCTTTCAAAATGCATCTGCAGAACAATTATTATCTCAAAGGTAGCTGCCGTTATTGCT
This sequence comes from Ptyas mucosa, assembly GCA_012654045.1. NCBI lineage: Eukaryota > Metazoa > Chordata > Lepidosauria > Squamata > Colubridae > Ptyas > Ptyas mucosa. The sequence continues at coordinate 22,033,185 of WNWU01000001.1, forward strand.
GACTTCCTGTTGAGGGCAGTTACAGTTTCCTCTAGTGCCTCACATTGCTTTGACTTTCATTCAGATTATGAATATCCATTTATTATGTGAATACTTGCAGCTTTGTAAGGATTCAGCAGATAGTAGCAGAGGTTTTAGAATATACATTATACAAGGGCGAGAATAAATGGCTTCAACTTTCCAACTCGGGAAAGAAGATTAAGTGGAGCTATTAGAACAGGTTTAAAACTATATATATCAAATGCCTATCATGAAGAAGATATATTTTTTTTCTCTCTTGTCACTACAAGAGCAACATGACACACCCAAACTGAGGAGTAACAGCTAGAGAAGAGGCAGGCCGGATATATGAAAGCAAGCCTCAAATTGTACCCCATGGACTAAGGACCAAGCGGCTGTGGAAACTGATGGGATCTTTTTTAACAGAGATTATTAGAGAGAGGCTTAGGGTATCTCTGTCTTTAGGTACGATATTGCAACAAAATGCTACAGCAGACCTCTGAAGAGAAGAGGGAAGAGCGTCTCATCCAATTGTGTATTACGACTCAATTGCTATAGGAAATTTGAAAGGGTACATTATGAGATGGCAACTAAAATTATTTTCAGACCTGTCGTGCCAAAAGCGTTAGATAAAAAGTATGCAATTCGCCATTCCTCCTGAGGGCACTTGTGGACACTTAAGCAGCAAATTTCATTTACTTTGCAATCAGTTCTTTTATATTTCTATCAATGCCCAGTTTAATACAGCAGTTATACATCTGGGGCATTCTACAGACACGGTCAATCTGGATTACTTTTCATCAGAGGAAGAAAAGGCAAATGTCCAGCAATCTCTAGCTAACTTAAAACAAACAGCAGGAAAGTGGACAATCTAGTTCTGGCTTTCACCACCCAGTACAGCAAATTATGGGTGATATCACTGATGTATGACATGATTTTCTCCCTCATTTTCTAAAAATGCCCCCAATTTAGCTCACTATTTGCTCACTATTATGGCCAAGCCAGGAAATCAGAAGAGCTGAATGCATAGACTCATTCGTATTTTCGGTTAAACTGAGACCCTTATGTAGACAGGACTAGTTGAGGAAAGGACTCCATTGGAAGAAATGGTACAACAATTTTAGTAGCAACAGGGAAGAAAAATATTTCAAAGAATCCAAGGATGGCCCTTCCAAATTAAGACTGTACAGATGTCTCTGTCTACTTGTATCACAGATCGCTGGGCTTTGGTAAAAGTATATATGAATAAGCTACTACTACTACTACTACTACCGTCAGAAACATGAACTTGTTTGGGTCTTGGGTTGTTCATTTTGTTAATCAGAACATCAGGCAATATGTTTTAAACTGCTCATCAGCTCATCCTTCTCACCGGTTAATTAAAAAGGAATCCACGTTTTTGATCAAGGCAGGAGGAAAGCTGATTACCAAAATCTAGTCACTTTGCTCAGTCTTTTTCCCTTTTCTCAACTCGTTTATGATCTTTTTTGTTAGACCTGTCCACCTTATATTTCCCCTCCCCCACTTTTTTTTTTCAAAATAGGATTATCAATGCATTTGTTTCAGGCAGAAATCTCTTATGAAATTATTCCTCTCTAGGAAACTCCATTTCTTCCTTTCTCCTTACTCCCTCTCTCTCTTTTGGGCTATACTGTCTTCTTTTCATCTCTATACATAACTAAAGTCACAAAGACGAAAGGCAGAAAGGGGCAACCTTTCTAACTAGTCTTTTTGCTAATTCCAGAGAAAAATCTCTTTGAATCACCTAAAGTCAGAGCCTGGAAGTGGACAATGTGGTCCTCAAGCAAGGATCTTCCACTGAAATGCAGCCCTAGGATTTACTAAAACTTGTACTAAAACATCCCCTCTAGGATGTTGCTTTATTAGACTTTGAAGCACAGTCTTTTTATATCCCTTTAGTAGCTTTTGTCTCCAAAAGACAATGGTTTCAGTACATCAATGGGCAAACTCAGCCAAAGTTGTTATTCAGGGACCATTTCCTTACCTTTCTTTCCATCCAACTATTGGAACTAACTCTGACCTTTGAGGGCCAGAATTCTAACCACAAGCTGTAAAAGATATGCTTCCCCTCTTCTGTTCAATTATCTCTATTTTATATTCTATTCCCAATCAGATAAAATGTTATCTGTGCAAAAGGGCTATTCCTTAGCATGTGTATGCATTGGTAACAGTGATTGTATATATATATGATTGATGAATCACAGTCTACCCTGTTTTCCCTAAAATAAGATATCCCCTAATAATAAGCCCAATCGGGCTTTTGAGCACATGGCAATAAGGCCAAGTGCTTATTTCAGGATTCAAGAGAATATAAGACAGGATCTTATTTTCAGGGAAACATGGTACATATTTTTTTTTCATGAGTAAATCATTGTAAGGTAATCTATTTCAATATTTTAAGATAATGTAAATGATTTTAAGGTAGTCAATTTCATTTCAACTATTCCCATATTTCTGATCTTTATTTAAAATGATTATAAATTGAGGGAAGAATTTGATGTGACGTGCACAACAGGACAGTAATGCCACCAACTGTGTACTAAATTTTTATGCTTTAAAACTGATCCACAGACAGCCTATATATCCATGTTTTCATACAGTTTCCTTCTAGGTTATCTCAGTAACAATCAGTTGACAATCAAGCTCCTTAAAAATAAGAACGGCAATATTTTTGGAACTCTTAATTTGTAATGAATACTTTCCCTAGAGAACTTGTTGTTTTATAGCATTTTGCATCATAAAATTCAATTAATAATTTGTCCTTGATTTCAAAATTTTCATGAAGCCATCTCCTCATAGCCACTTGTTCTATCTAGAATGATTTTTACCTCAGCTTGATCAGTATAATTTCTGAGACTTCTTAAAAACATATTTTGCTAACATGTCAAGAAAAGAATCCTCCTCCACTATAATAATAATAATGCCTATTTCCGTGTAAAAGGTTCACATAGAGGATCTCACAATTCTTTAAAGTTCAAGACATTACATTCTAGCCATGCATTGTGATTAGTGTTTGACACAATCTTGGATGAACATTCAGTTGTACACATACTAATTGAAATAGGATTATATCTGCTGACTCTACTCATTTACAGGCTTCCTTAAGCATATAATTAGCTGTAAGTATAGCAGGCACTTTGGCTGAAAGTCAAAATCACACTGAAGATTCGATATGCATAGAAACCATTTTCTAAGAAGATGTGAGAATAAAGTCACTGATTTTAAAAAAAGAACAATCTATATAAAAACATCCCAGGAGTGCCTAGATTACCCTGGAAGAAACAACGTACCAGGATAACAAAAGCATGATGGTGATGGCAAGTTTCCTATTTTGGTAAAGTCAGTGCAAATTGTCCATTGCCCCTTGCTTTTTTTAAACCCATATTTTGTATGATGCAAGTACTTGGCTACAGGATTCTATTTCAGAAGTCTGTTATAAAGCTCGTTACATCTACTGTACTTCTGTGAGCAATTATACTTGTCAATAACTATTCCTGCATAATGTGACATTAGAGTTTTATGAGACATTTCTGCAACTGAAGTATGAGTCGCTGCTTTATGGGACTGTGACAGTGAGAGTGTTCAGAAAATACTGCACAGCAAGTAGATATGATTTTTTTAAACATAATCTTGCTTGAAATTGTGTGTGTGTGTATCTTAAAACATTAATATTCAAGTAATAAAGAGCTAATTTGGTGTAGTAGTTCAGGCATTAGGCTAGAAATGGGAAACTATGAATTCTGGTCCTATTTTAGGCATGAGGAGAGCTGGGTGACCTTGGGCCAGTCATTCTCAGCCCTAGGAAGAAAGCAATGGCAAACCACTTTTGAAATCTTGCCCAAAACAACCTGCAGGAAGTTGTTATCCAGGCAGTTGCCAGAAATCAAGAGTGCCTTCAAGGTAGCCTCTTGATAATAAATAAAACAGAACTCTATGATTTTCCACTGAAATTAGACTAATGATGGTCTAATTTGATGGTCTAAGCAGCAACAAACTGAAAAATCTTCATGAGTGCTAACCAGTGGTGGGTTGCCCCCAGTTCAGACCAGTTCGCAAGAACTGGTAGTAAAACCAGAGGGAGGCCCTGCCCACCACCCCAGATGTCATCATCAGTGATCTGTGCATGCGCAGAAGCAAGCCGTGTGTGCGATCCCATTGCAAACCGGTAGTAAAGATAAGTAGAACCCACCCCTGGTGCTAACATCTTAAATATTCTGCAAATCTTTATGAACCATGTATTCTACAATGACAGTAGTATTGAATGCCAATGGGGAAGGCATAAAAAATAATTCAAGTGATGCCATTATCTCATAGGAATTCAGCTTGATCTACAATCAGTGATGTATTCTTTCAAAAGATTATCCTAAATGTAAGCACAATGACAAAGCAATCAAAACTTCACAAAACTTTCTGGGAAATTTTAAAGAAACCCTAAAACAAGTAAGCATAAGTTATGTATAGCGCCAGGAACAATTTATAGTAGAGAATTGATTGAGTTTGAGCCAATCAGTATTAATATGAATTATTTACAAATAACTATATTGCTGAGTACAAGAAAAAGTAGTACAATCCAGCAAGTGATGCATGACTAACACTTATAACTGATTGTGAGCTCTTTCACCCCCCCTTACCTCTTTGTATATATAGTAGATAATCCAGAAATAAATATAGCTAGGAAAGCAGATGCAGGAGTCCACCAGAAGTGGTGGGCTCCTGCTGGTTCGTACTCATTCTCCCGAACCGTATGTTAATTTTCTGAACAGTTCGGAGAAATTGTTGGAAGAAATCTTTTTCCACTTTATAGGGCTAATCCTGCAAGGGAGGCAGGAAGGAAAGATTCTAGTGTGCCTGTATTATCTTAATTGCCGTCCCTGCTACTTTAAATGTTTTCAGAAACTGCCCAGACTTTCTGTCTGTAGCTGAGCTTCTCTGGAGTCCCACCCACCCCAAATTTTTTGTGGTACTTTTATTCCTGGATCTTGAACAGCTATTTACAGAAGGGTTGGCATAGCCATAGAAGAAATGGCTGAGAGGCAGTATGCAAGCTTGGCATTCTGTCTGATTCTTTTTATTGCCTTTCTGGGGGCATGTGATCATTCCTTAAATCTGGATGATTACCTTAGGAAATCTTGTGAGGTGAGTGAGACCAGCTGGTATCTTTAAGTGGTGCAAATGGATCTAATGATTGCTTCTCCTGGATGCTTTGTCAGTTCACTGACCACAGGAATCTCTTGTCTATGGAGATTCTTCAGTCATCTGGGTCACGGTTGTCCCAAAGGTGCTTTTTTTCAAGAGGCAACTGGACTTTCTTGGTTTCCAGAAAGTCCAGTTGCCTCTTGAAAAAGCACCTTTGGGACAGGAGTCTCTTGCATTGCTTCGGAGTGGGCAAGGCACATGATTGCTCACTGATAATAAGTGGATCCTCCTTCCAATTTGTTATAGTTTGCTCTCATGATAATATGGCATAGTAACATGGCACCAATTGTAGAAAGTTAGCACCCACCCCTCTCCTAGAAGAATGTAATGTTTTGAGAAATATTAAAAAGGAAGAATATATTTTCCTGGATGAGAAATGGAGAAACATGTTTTCTTAGAGGGAGAAAGCAGCCCCCACCTTCCTTAATAGCCCACAGCAGATGTCAGCACTTAAGAGATAAAGAGACAGATAGCTATATTCATAGGCAAAAATTTCCTGCAACAAGGTCTGAACAAAGACAAAATGGGATTAGCTCTCACTCAAGATGTTAATTTATTAATTTGTCTCTTTAGTTCAGCATTTTATAGCCCAAATATGACCACCCACTTTCTGGAGAGCTTAAATGATCTCTCTGCTAAAGAGTTTCATGAGCAAGAGTTAGCTGTATTTTAACTATTTTAATTCCTCATTGTGCTCTGGCACCTGCCTGATTTGTAACTCTGAGTTTCAGGTATTGCTGAGGAAAAGGAAAGTATTCAGACAGAATGGTTTAGCTTTCCATGACGGCTGTGACTCAGTGATCTTCAGTGTGTATTCCACCATTTCTAATCTAATGATTGGTATTTAGGGCAGTTTTTTGCAAGCAAAGAAGCTTTTTGTATTTTTGTATAGGTAATCCTTGATTTACAATAGTTCATTTAGTGACCATTCAAAGTTACAATGGCACTGAAAAAAGTGAAATATGACTGTTTTTCACACTTATGTCCGTTGCAGCATCCCCATGGACACGAGAGGCCAGGTGAGGCTAAGCGTCCCTCGATGTGAGTGACAGCAATTTGGACACGCCTACTCAGTCACATGATCACCCAGACACCCAGTCAGTCATTAGGGCAGAGAACCGGTTGTTAAATGATTTGATATCCACCACTGGCTGTAATTTTTGTTGCATTACTATGTATACTATGATTCATATACAATACCTAAAATATTAGCATGCATTGGAGAAAATCTCATGAATTTCTGCATGGTGGAACTATATGGAACTCTACCTACTTCTTATTCAGCATTCTGAAAATTTGGGTGCTAGAACATCACCCAGTAGCAACCCAGCTTACCCTTCTTGCCAAATCTTTAAAGGGAAGAGGCATATTTGCAGACAAACAGTTAGTTCTATATGCAACCTCTTTATTTAAAATCAACTTGAAAACATTTACTCTTGATTGTATTCTGATTTTATTTAAACACAAGGACAAAGAAGAAGAGTCTGCTTAACCCAAAACTACCATCACATAGATGCAGAAAGAGACAGACGCACATACTGTATAAGCACAAATCTAAACTATATGGCTCAAGAAGACTAATATTTAAATATGATTACTCTAATCTAATTTTCCAAAAACATTTATTCTAATATTCTCCAGGGGACTTTGTGTCTTGGTTTGCTCTAATAATTTTCTAATTTATTTTTTAATTTTTAAAGAGGGGACAAGAAGAAGAATAAAGATGTTTCACTTTTACATTTCTATAATATATTATTAGTTGGTTCAGTGTACATTATCTGCCCCATTTTTCCTCTCAGGAAAAAAAACCCCAAGCAATTTCTTTTATCATTCCCTCCATGCAATTCCCTCCTCAAATCAATCTTAAATTGGAAATAAAATGTGTGTGTGCATTTACAGCCTGGCCATTCTATTTCCCTATTTGTAGTCTGTTAGAGTAAAGGAATCTAACAGATAAAATTCACCAAAGTAAATCAAAACAAAACAAAACAAACAAAACAAAGACACATTTCCCTCAGAGACCATAAGGTATTTTATACTCAGCTCTTCCCAAACTAGCCTTTAAATATGCAAGAGCAAGAAAAGTATCCCTTCTTTCCCCCATACTGCGTGGAAAATTTTTTAAATTATTCTGAACTTCAAGATTTATTCTACAGCACTATTTTATAAAGATCAGTAAAGGTCAGGGCTCCAGCTGAATTTTCATTCCAAACGGCACTTCATCCATTTCTACATTTTGTAATGCCAGTTATAGGTTACATTACAAAGTCCTTTTTCAAGTGTTTATTTGCCTTTATTCTTTTAGACTACATTTGCAGCAAGATGATAGCTTCACACTAAAATGGCAGCTAAACACTTGCTATTACTGTTAATCCAATGACAACCTTCTGATTGGTGCTATTGTAACAACAGCCTATATCTAGCTCTCACAGCTAGAAGCTGGAACAATAATGTAAGTGACTCGTGGTCTGCAGTGATGGGCCAGCCATTGTGAAGAAGAAGCCAAAGTTTACTACCGTATACTGGTTCAAGTATTGTTGTAGCTGTTATGGAACTGGGTATAATAGCGTCCACATCTTTGAAGAGATCAAACATCCCTGTTGCTTATTCAGGTTTGTGTGAAGGGTTTCTAATATTGTTCCTTTGTTATTTAATACAGAGATATTTATGCATCCATCTCACTGTCTGTCTGTTTAGTGGTCGTTGAGATGACAAATTGATTCAGAATGTGGTGGCTTGTGTTGTTGGCAGGCTTGTGTTGTTGGAAGGCTTGCAGCATTTTGTCCATTTCACAATAATTTTGTGGCCAAGAACTATTTGCCAATTGGTTACCCTGTACAATTCAAGTACTGGTTTTAATCTACAAAGCCTTGTTATGGTTTAGTACAGTGGTTCCCAAAGTGGGCGGTACTGCCCCCTGGGGGGCGGTGGGATGATTTAGGGGGTGTTAAGAGGCAAGGGGGGTGGCAGAGAAGTGCTGGAGGTGGATTTGTGTGGCGCTGGCCATTCCTCTTCCGAGTTCGCAACCCGAAGCTCAGATCATTAGACTAGCTGGCCAGTGTGCATGCGTGCATCAGAAACTGTTTGTTTCCCGCCATGCGTATGCCCACTGGGCAGCTCCTCTTACCATACGTGCAAGGCTGAACTGTTGGAAGCTTTCTTATTGCTCTCCTTGCTTGCTATCGGTCACTGCTTGCCTGAACCACCCAGCCCAGGCCCACCTGCTCTGCTCCTCACCCGCTTGATGGCCATCGCTTTCCTAATTTTTGGTAAGTTGCAGGTGGGCTGCCGCAGGGTGTGAGGACCTGGGGGGGGTGGCATGGCTGGCTGGTTGCTGCCGGTGGTGCTGTGCCATGCCATGCCGCTCAGTGGGGGGAGGCCTGGGGAGGAAGAGGGCTGCAGTGGGGGGAGAGCCTGTAACAGAATGCAGGCAGAGGAGAAGCAGGAAAGCTTTTCAGAGGGAAGCCTACTGTAGGGAGAGCCGTTTGGAGGGATCTGGGTGGGGCATGTCTCCCCTAATTCGGCTGCGTTTTTTCCCTTTCCAAACCAGCTCCAAGCAAGGGTGCAGGCGGCAGCAGAACAGCTTTTGAAGTTTGCGCACTGCAGCGCGTCCCCTTACAACAGTAAGAAAGAGGCATTTGGAGAAATTGGGAGCTTTGCCGCAGACCCTGATGTCACCAGAGGCCTTCCCAGGATGGCGAGTATGCGGCCAGCCAGGCCTGCCACCCCCCTGCCAAGGATCCAGGTGGGCTGCCATGTGTGTGTGTCTGGGAGCTGTTGCCGCTGTCGTTGCTGCTGCTGCCATCATTGCCGCCACTGTCGTTCCACCAGGAAAGCCAGGGCCAGTATCAGTAAGAGTTGGAAAGGACCTTGGAGGTCATCTAGCAACCCCCTTCTTAAGCAGGAGAACTATATTAGGGATTTGAGCCACCTTTTAATTCTAGACACCTGCAGCCCATTCCTGCCTCCTCAGGTGTCAGAGTGTGTGCTTTTCAAGGAATCATAAAGGGGGCTGAGAGCAGAGTCATTCTGACAGTGTCTTTTAAAATTGCTTGGAAGAGCAATTTTTTGCCTAACAATAATGGTTTGTATACTGTGGAATAAAACATATGCTTGGAAAAAGTACTTGCAAAACTTGGACAGAAGGAAAAGAAAGGCAGGACTGGACTCATTATCAGTAGCTCGTAGTTCATTGTTATCAGTGACTTCCACTGATTCTAAACTCATTTTAAGACTGGGATTGGTGACTACTGAAATTTAAGTATTCAACACTGGTCTCAGAAATCTTTGAGAACCTGCAGAGGTGAAGACATTAAGTGGCCATCAGTCATTACCTTAGTGATGAACTCAAAGAGATCAGGCATGACATTGCTTATTTATCAGAACTGTTTGCAAAGTTCAATGAAGTGAATTTGCAGTTGCAAGAAAATGAGGTCAATCTTATTAAGGCCAAATTTTTCATCTCTATGTTTATTTCAAAGTTAACTCTATTCAAGCGCAATATAGGCCGTCACAAGCTATACCAATTTCCGAGCTTGTCCAAGCTAGAAGAGAAAGGTAGGATATAAGATGATGATCTGCAAGGTTTTTGTGACCATTTGGACATGCTGCATAAAGATATGTCTGAGCGATATCAGGGTCTTCTTTTGATGGAAATTCCAGATTGGGTGATAAATCCATTTTCAGATACTGAGGAAAATGGGGTAGTGAGGAACAACTAATAGAGCTGCAAAATGACATTGAGCTGAAGCCAAAGTTTAAGAAATCGTATCAAGAGTTTTGGTTACAGAAGGAAATTTCTGATTGCTATCTTGCCCTATGGACAGTGGTTAAGAAGCTCCTTGTTGCATTTGCAACATCATATTTGGTGGAACATGGTTTCAGTGTGGTCACCCAACTTCTTTCCAAGCAAAGAAATTGACTCCAGATTACTGAATGTGGTGATTTAAGACTTCTGCTAAGTTACTTAAAACCAGACATTGGAAACTGGTATCATTTCATCAAGCCCATCCATCACATTAAGAATTTACTGAACAGTGAAGTAGTTACTAAATTTTACTGAGTTTATTAAGTTCTTGATGAATGACTATCAGATTTTAAAAACCTGGTATCACTGGATCGTGTTCAACAATTTTGTTGAATTAACAAAAGATTTTTAAATTGGATTTTGAATAAATGTGCAATTAATTGTTAGTTTTGAATTTTACTGTTACTGTCTTCCTTAGTGGGTCGTGCAAACCGCTATTCCGAATAATGCTATTTATAGGGGTGGGGGTGGGGGGCACTGAGAATGAGTTTGTAGAACCAAGAGGGCGGTGGACTGAAAAAGTTTGGGAACCACTGGTTTAGTACCTATTGTAAATACCTCCTTCAACCCAATTCAACTTATCTGAGATACTTTGAGGTAAGCTACTAATAATGGCCATTTCCAGGAACTGAAGAGGGGTGAGGCTTAGAGATATTGTTTCTCCATTATGCTCTCAATCCTTTGAATGCCTTCTGGAGCAAAATTAGTTCTGCCAGTAACAGCCTCCTAGAAGCTAGGTCAAGTCAAATCATTCCAGAGGGCTTGACGATGTTAATGATATAAGATACTATTGTTACTGTTTCATATTAATTTACTTGTATTTATTATGAACACTTTAATTTTGTGCTTCATAATTGAAGAATTTCAAGACATTTTGATGCATCAATTAAATAAAAGTTGACAAGGAATGAGAGGTCATATCTGTGGCCCTCACTTGTTGGAGTGCCTCAAAGATTCTCTCTTCTCTTAAATCTACATGCAGCTTTTCTGTGTGGTCATCCACCAGTCTGGAATCAATATGTGGATAATACCTAATTATACATCTTGACCCTGAGACAATTAAATGATACTGTTAGAGGCCCCGACTCTGTGCTGAGAGGTATATGGGTCTTGATGGAGAGGAGCAGACTCAGGCTTCATTCTGACAAAACCATGTGCCTTGGTTTGTTTTATCTCCCCATCACAGCCCCAGGGTCAAAGGGATTTTCCATCTTTATTATTTAACTAGCTGAATACCTGTGCTCCTCTACGAAACTATGTGATCAGGCTTGATAAATTGACACTTACAGCTTGAAAATTAATGAGTAGTTATGATTGGCCTCTCCTCTCCCCTTCTCTCCTCAGCCTTGCCCCACAGAAGCCTATCCTATCCTATCCCCTTCTCTCCCTCAGCCTTGCCTCACAGAAACATCTTCTATCCTACCTCCTACTCTCCCTCAGCCTTGCCTCACAGAAACTTCTTCTATTCTATCTCCTTCTCTCCCTCAGGCTTGCCCCACAGAAACGTCTCCTATCCTATCCCCTTCTCTCCATCAGGTTTGCCCCACAGAGGCCTTCCCTATCCTATCTCCCTCAGCCTTGCCCCACAGAAGCCTCCCCTATCCTATGCCCTTCTCTTCCTTAGGCTTTCCCTCCAGAAGCCTCTCCTGTCCTAGCCCCTACTCTCCCTCAGGATTGCCGCACAGAAGCCTCTCCTATCCTATCCCGTTCTCTCCAGAGTTATTTTCAGTTGGGAGGGGGAGTAGAATGTCTAACTAATTAGCATCAGAGCGTGTTAATAACAATATAAGAAATACTAATGATCTGATGGTCATTTTGAAAAATCCTTTCTTAGCGGGCACCTAGAAGCCAAGAGGAACATATGTGCCAAATTTCAAGTTTGTAGGCTTTACGGTTCTGGAGATTTCGTGATCATGGCGTGAGTGGTTTTCGCTTTTATATATATAGATAGAGTTGCACTTTCCCATGAGATAATATCTGGAGGTCCTCTTGGACTTACAGCTACACAGACAAGGTTGTGCTGACAAGGTTTTTGTGCAGTTCACCTTGCACAGCAGTTATGCCCATTCCTGGACTTGTCAGGCTCTTCAAACATCATTCATACCTTAGTTACCTCTTCACTACATTGTTGTAATGAGCCCTATATGAAGTGCCCTTTGAAGACCACTTGGAAACTTCAGCTAATCCAGAATGAACAGCAAGGATTATGTTGCAGTATGTGCAGGCATCCCCAATTCTTCACAAACTGCACCAGTTGCCAGTTGACTTATGGATGTAATTTATGGTGCTACCTATCATTTATAAAGTTCTGCATCACATAGACCTTGAGAGACCACCTGTCTCCATATGTTTCTGTCCATCCAGTGAGATCAGCCAGAATGGGCAAACTCCAACTCCCTTCAATTAAGCAGTGTATCTTTTGGACTTGGGAAGCTTGCCTTCTTGGTGATGGCTCCTGATTTGTATAATTTTGTACCCCCCAGAAATTCATACTGCTCCCATTCTTTTGACTTTCTACAAACTGTTAAAAATCTACTGTAATTGTTCCTCCAGGCTTTTGAAGTGGATTGGATTGAGGTGTTTTTTCAGCACCTTTTGTTTCTTTATTTCCTATTTGCTTTTTCTGAATCTGTCAAAAGACAGGTGTCTTATTTTTCTTAATATATAAATAATGTACAGTATAAGTATTGTTCTTTTGCCAATCTGAGACAGTGGACACACTTCAGATATGAGTTTCTTCTTGAAGCAATGGCAGCATGATCTGGTGGGGAATATATCACTAAAGATATCATGGCCACCCCATGCCATGAATGAATGAATGAATGAATGAATGAATGAATGAATGAATGCAGCATTTGAATTGCTTCTCTGGTCTCTGCAAAATAACCACAAAGATTGGAGGAACTTTTTTTTAATTCAGATGTATTACCAGAGCTGCTAAATTTGTGGAAAACAGGGGAGGAAGGTTACAGACCTTTAGATTATCTCACCTCACCTCTGAACACAATTAGACAGCACTCTTAAATTGTCCTTAAATAAAAAGTGGCTTGCCATGTGATAAAACTCCAAGGCAATTTTTGTTTTGATTTTATGCAATAATTAAGAGTACATACAGACCTCTGGTGACCCAAGAAGGCCTGGAATACAGGAAACAAATTAATATTTGTGCTCCAATTTGCAACTACTTAACACATGTATAATATATATATTCTCTTTGCTCAGCTAAGAACATTGTTGTCAACTGTATCTCCATATATTTTTCTCCATGTATTTTTATTTATTATTTTAATTGAAAATATTTATAAACTATTACCAATATCGGGACTTGTTCCTCTATAAATCTAATCTTTATAGTCCATATAGAACTGCCTGGCTGATACTGTTCATATGAAAGATGTATTTAATTAGGTTGTAAATAATCTTTTTAACAGTTAGCAAACTTTTAAAATCACAAAATGTGTAATAAAAATGATGTATTTCTGAATTTATACTGCATACTTATCCGAACTAAATAAAGTATAAATATATTTTCTTACCTCCATTTTGCAGTTTAAAAATTCTTTCAAGTGTGTCTTAATTTGCAGAAAACAAAATATGTTGCTTCACATATACAACCATAGCAGACACAGGTAAATTATTAGCAATTTCAATGACTTTCTCTCCTGCATTCTAAACTCTTCATAAATTTTCATTATTTTTTAAAGTTATGTTCTACATTATGTAAACATTGAACATCAAGAATGCACAAGTATTTTTCAGTATTTTCCCCATTCAGATTACAAATGAACAATAGTCACAGTAATGCTATATTAAAAACACAGAGTAGCTCTGTAATTCAAACAAAACATTGAATTTCTTTCATTTGCATACATAACTTTACATGTAATTCCAACTTCTCATCATAAAAACACATAATAGCTGTTCATTCCAGACTACTTGTAAAATATAAACTTTGTAGTATGTATATAAATATAAACTATGTTATTTTGGTTCTAAATGAACTGGATGTGCTAGTATTTTATTTTCTACATTGTATAAGAAAACAAAATAAAACTTTCCCCCCCCAAAATATGCAATCATTTAGAGTTGTTCTGATATTTACATGGAAAAGAGCTTCTGTATAATGGCCTTTAATCTCTGACATGTTTGCAGCATATATTTAGATAGCAGATTAAGTATCTTCTCCTTATTAATATACATACTACTTGTGCATCTTAGTAATGTATTGTTTTTATTGTTCGTTTGTGGTTTATTTCAGGTTTTTTGTTTTAACTTTGTAAAACCTATGGAGTCATTTGCTAGTTGGAAGGTACATCAATAAAATAGACTGGTTCTCTATCATTTTTATTGGAAGAATCATGTCACTCTACTTAAGTGTTTAGCTCATCCTTCAAGCATCCATGTCTCTGTGTGCAATTATCAGACCAAATGTGCCATCTTCTAAAGAGAATATTAGCGTAGCATATTCTCTGTCAGCACATTTAATTTCTTCAGGTTTTACCACATGGCCATCTTCCAGTGGTGGGTTCTTCCCGGTTTGGCCCGGGTCCACGATATGACATCACAAAACCAGTTCTGGGCCCCACCCACCCACCGCGTTATTCTTACTTTTTATTTGGCCTCACCCCCAATCTATTGCTACCTCCTGAGTCCCAGTTGATGGGCTATAAGAAAAAACTGTTTAAACTCTTCCTGCAGGGCTTCAAAGGGCCGCCCTACAGCTGATCAATGGTAAAAGGCAGTTTGGTGGTAGAGCGGTGCCTCCAAAAACAAATGAGTAGACTGGTGCCTGCAAAAATAAATGGGTAGAATAGTGCCTGCAAAAATACATGAGTAGACTGGTGCCTGCAAAAATAAATGAGTAGACTGGTACAGCTCTGCAAGCAGTTAAAAGCCTAGTAGACCAGTACCTCTGCTAAATCCTAAAGAATTGTCACATGACCATCAAGTATTTTGCCCACAAAATAAGCCATGCCCACAGAACCAGGAGTAAAAAAAATTAGAACCCACCCGTCATCCTCCAGTATTGAAGATACAGTATGATGAATCATTTTCATCAGATCCATCCTTCCTTCCTTCCTTCCTTCCTTCCTTCCTTCCTTCCTTCCTTCC
>WNWU01000001.1:22048330-22070269 GCA_012654045.1 Ptyas mucosa
TTCCTTCCTTCCTTCCTTCCTTCCTTCCTTCCTTCCTTCCTTCCTTCTTTCCTTCCTTCCTTCTTTCCTTCCCTCCCTCCCTCCCTCCCTTGTTTATGTAATGCTTCATCCATCAAAGGAAAGCATTCAAAATATAATTCCATTAATACTCTGTTCTCAGAGTTGTGTGTGTGTGTGTCTGTAGTGTTTTTATGGTTGATTTTTTATTTTTATTTTTTTGCATTCAGGGATTTTGTAAAGATATTTCTTTCATTGAAATGTTGAAATAAAATTAGAAGCATTCTTCCTTAAAGGAAACTTACATCTTTATCTCATGAGCACATTGCAGATTTTTCCTACGCATTATCTTCTGTATTTCTCTATATAATTAACAATTACTCTGAAGTCTTAGGGGTTTTTTTATCCATGCCTACAGCTGAGATGTTTCAGGCAATGCTTTGAAATCTGTTAATATTTGGGGTTCATGCACACACTCATCAAACGTCTACCAGCCATCCGAAGAGTTCCATCTAGAATGCTCAATGAAGTTGTATAGTTGTGGGTTTCTCCTTCAATTTAATATTTAGGTGATTGTCTCTATTTCTCTTAATCTCTGTACTTTGATGAAAAGACAGTTATTTTATAACTCTTGTTTCCTCAGAAACTTCGGCTCTTAATTTCTTATTTTCCTTGAGAAACATACTGTATTTTTTGAAGTATAAGACACACCTTTCTCCCCCCCCCCAAAAAAAGAGGGTGAAAATCTGGGTGCGTCTTATACTCTGAATGTAGCCCCGCCCAGCTTCTCAAAGGGAGGTTTCAGAGGCTGGAAAAAGCATCAGAAACGAAGCTTCAGAAAGGAAGCCCCCAAACAGAGCTTCAGAAAAGAAGCCCCCAAACAGAGCTTCAGAAAAGAAGCCCCCAAATAGAGCTTCAGAGGCTTTTTTTCTGAAGCTCTGTTTCGGAGGCTTTCAGAGCCAGGAAAAAAAGTTTTTTTCTGAAACAGAGTTTCAGAAGTTTCAGAGGCAGAAAAAAAAAAAAGCAAGGCACAGAGTTCACAACCAAGGAACCTGTCACTAAAATTCACCTCTGGAAACAGCTGATTGGGGGTATTTCAGGAGGCTGATCCATGTGCCAATCAGCTTTTTTCTTATTTTCTTCCCCAAAAACTAAGGTGCTTCTTATACTCTGGTGTGTCTTATACTCCGGTCTGTCTTATACTCCGAAAAATACGGTAATTTGCCACTATTTGTTATTCTTTTATGCATTCACAATAGGAATATTTTGGAAATGAATTTCCTTTTTTGAATTTGTATCAATTATGTTTAGTTATTTGTTTATTTTTAACCTAAGACATCACAGATGTAGAAATATCTTATTGTTAGTTTTCAGTAGCCCAGTCTATACAACAGACATGTACTACAGATCATACAATAATGAGTACATACAACATAATACTAACAGTGGAATTTCATTTCAGAAGAATATTGTACATAAAATAATCAATATTGATCTCTTATTGATAGAATGAATATGGCATTATAATTTTACAATAGAATATTATAATTACTTATCTAATCTGGTCAACTCTAAGTAGTGTTCCTTTTCTTCCATTTTTTAATTCATTCATAAAGCTATTTTGATTTTTTTTCAAATAATCATTATAGTTAAAAATACACTTTATGTTTTGCCATAATGATTCTCCTAAAAGCCTCTATAAAAATGTTTGTATTTTTTTCTCTTTTTATCCTAATTAATGTTAGTGAACAAAAAAAGAAGCTAAAGATGTATCATGAACATCTTCATGCTATCATGAACCTAAAATGCTTTCATTCATTCACCTGAGTAAAAGTACCTTCCTATTAAAATTTTAATAATTCATAAGAAGAGTATGGCTTTTATCAGCAACATTTTTATTTGCAATAAGCAAGAACCAGTTTCAGACAGACCAATCAGATCTACCAAGAGAAACTGCTGCAACTCTATTTGGGGAGCTTTCGCGGGCTGAGGTGAAATAGTGCTGTTTTTCTGCTGGAGTAGCAACTTTGGACAACAACAACTAGTAAGAAAGATAACCTTGACAGAGATGGACTAAATCTGTTATCAAAGCAACAAAGGGGAAAATCCTGGCTTAAATCCAAAAGAAGAAGTCATGAGCAAGCAATTTAGACAGACACTCCCCTAATACACATGAATATAAAGTGGGGGAGGGGGGTGATGAGGGAGTAAAGTACAGTCAAATTTGCAAGATTCTGTTGCTATAGCCAATATTAATAAACGTGATTTTAGTTGCCTTCTTGCAGAGTTGATTAATTGGTGTGTTCTACATAGTGGGGCTGACACAGCCTCCCTGTGGAGATCAGATTAGTTTTGTTTTTGTTGATCTTCAAAAGGTCTTGAAGACCTAATTGGTTCAGAGAGCCCTTTCCTGATGTTATTGTTTCTTGTTTTCAAAGTTGTAAACCACCAGAATCTGGTGGAATAAGAGACGGCTTCTAACGTATAAAATTAAATTAAAATTAACATGGCAGAAAGATGTTTCGTGCCGTGTTTTGCTGTACATGAAGACACCGTCTCTGACATTTCTGAGGTGACAAAGATTGAATTGCATTCTAAGCTTCCCATGTGATTTACACAGATAGCCTTGTAACCACTAATGTAGCATAGCGAGAGCCATTACACTTCGCAGAAAGCATTCTTTTAGAAACCAGTACAAAAAATTAAATATAAGCCTCATCTGTTTTTTTAAAAAAAAAACAACTTTATCAAAATAACAGCAATTAGCTTGCATCAACATAAGTTGTAAATAGGAACCATTCAGCTAATTCTGATATTTGGAAATAATTTCACTCTTCTTACACTGACCCATTTCTACTAAATCATTTTCAGGTAGGGAAAAGAAATCGGGAAAAACAGCCCTAGCTTTGAAAGACATTGTCTTTTTTTTCTTTTTTGAGCTTATAAATATAATCATTTTCTCCAGAGGTATGTACAGTATTTCCCTCCTTAGTTTTTTTATCTGATACCATGATTGGGCTGCATTTCTCTCGGTGGATGCTCTCCTTTTTATAACCCAAGCAGCCAACTATTTATTTATTTATTTATTTATTTATTTATTTATTTATTTATTTATGCCACCTATCTCCCTTATAAGACAACTCTGGACAGCTTACAGATTATAAAGAAGACAAATAGAAAAAAATTAAAACTATACAAGTTACAATTTTAAAACTATGCAAAAACCAGGACTAAAATACAGACAACATGGGAATAACGTCTTCTTACACCATCAACCATCTCCAGCAATGAGCACTCCCCCTCCTCCCCAGGTATGTGTGTGTTAGAACCATTAGAATTTCTCTAAAGGAATTCTGTCTAGATATCTGAAATTTTACTTTTTAAAACCACCCTCACCTCATTACTTGGACAAGGCAGGCAGAGTAAAGGCAGGTAAAAGACATGAACATAGAGAATGAAGATGAAATGAGCAGTCTTCTCTTTGATCCAATATGAAGCCTTCACACATCCAGTCAAGTGCTTCAAAAAGCTTGCTATAAGTTATTACACAAAGGGCACATACATTAAATTATATCACATGAGTAGAACTTGAACCACTTCGTGGTAGAGCATCTACTAAAACAGGGGTGTCAAACTGTTGGCCCGCAGGCTGGATGCATCATGTGCAGGCCACGCCCAGCCCTGGTCCGCGAATGGGAAAAACGTCACGAAACATCACGTGATGGCAACATGACACAGCGAGTTTGACACCTGTGTTTAAGGTTCAAATTCTTCTAAAAATTGCCATATATGAATATGTCACTTACTATTAATAATTGTTGAATTGCTTTACTTATATGAAATATACATTTTCATGGAACACAGAAATTGTTTTTATTATTTCTCAGTTATGTAAAGACAGTGTCTTGGTGGTAAATTCTTAGCAATCAAAGAGGCGTGTGGCTAAATGACACTGGCGAAGTTTGTACTCTGGCGATTTGAGTCTAACACTGTGTGACAAAATGAGCTCCCATCACTTGCCTCAGCTTCTTTCAACCTAGCAGTTCAAAAGCATGTTACATACAAGTAGATAAATAGGTACCACTATAGGGGTGGGGGGAAATAGTGCTTCAAGCAGCAGTATGAATTTAACTGGTACTGAACCTGCCCAAATGTGATATCCAAAACTGAGGTGATATTAGTAGTGGCAAAAACCCAAGGATGATGTTTCAGAATGCTGTCAAGCCTTATGAATGTGGAGATAGTTCACCCCCTGCGGTGCATCCTGGATAGCATGAGCATGAACTGAATGGACTAGCAATCAGCAGCAGTTACACAACTACTTTGTCTACTCTGCAGACTCCTGACTAATGTAACATCACCATACACTAAATAAATATAACAATCAACTCCATTGGCTCCATTGTTGTGGCTTAGCTGCCAAACAGCTGATTGCTGCATTAAGTATGGCAGTTCTGCTCTGCTTCCAACCAATTTATATAATTCCCCCCCCAACCGCAAAAAAAATTGAACAATTGACTCTTGCAAACCACAATGAGTCAGCTCCAAAATATTGCTGTGTAGAGATCTATGTTTCTGTCCATCTGTCTGATAAATAACTCGCTAAAAGTTAAACAGAACAGGACCAGATTAGGTATAGCATGAGAAGGTGGAAAAAGAAAGAGTTTAAAAATGCTCCAGATCTGTCTATGGGCTATCAAAAAAAAAATCCCAATAAGAGAAGGGATCAAGTGCACACCTAAATTCAAACCAGAGGTGGTATTCAGCAGGTTTTGACCTGGTTTTGACCTGTTATGGAGAAGTGATAGCAGAAATTTTGAGTAGTTTGGAGAACCAGTAAATACCACCTCTGACTGGCCCCACACCCATCTATTCTCTATCTCCGAGTCCCAGATGATCGGGAGGAAATGTGGATTTTGCAGTAACCTTTCCCTGGAGTGGGGAGGGAATGGAGATTTTACAGTATCCTTCCCATGCCATGCCACGCCCACCAAGCCACGCCCACAGAAACAGTAGTAAAAAAAATTTGAATCCCACCACTGATTCAAACACACAGAGATGCAGCATGAGGAAAACCAGATACAGAAATACACCAGCAACACATATAAATTCACCATGATCAGTCCCTGTAGAAAAAGTACACACTTATGCTACACATCAGATTGTGACACAGGAGAAATTTAAAATGTATACTGAGGCCACTGCTTGCAAAGGATTTCCAGGAAGCATAGTCTGCAGGTTCTTTTCACTTTGTTTTTATAGTACGTAGTACAAGACTGAACTCAGCCCATTTCTGATTTAGAGAACAGTCCTGCTGTTACACATAACAGGAAGTGCTAGGCCATTACTAATAACATTTGCAATTTCAAAAAGTTAGATAGCATTTCTGTTTGGTTTGGTTTGATTTAATAATTGTGGAATTCCTTTTCCCTACTCCTTCCTTCCTTCCTTCCTTCCTTCCTTCCTTCCTTCATCCCTCCCTCCCTCCCTCCCTCACCCAGTCCCCTTCCCTCCCTCCCTCCCTCCCTTGAATCTTACCTTCAGTCTAGTGGCAAGGGAAAGAAAACATTTCATGTGGCATATATTCTACATACAGAATATTCTTATCTTAGCAAAAATTTTTGAGAATTGGTGCCTGATATTACAAGCAGGTGCTGAAGTACATTAAAAATGATCTAATCTAAGTATAAGATAGCTATCTACTTTATGTTCTAACAAACCTGCAATGGCAGCAGCAACCCTACACCATATTTCTGGTATTAATATGATGATTTGGTCTGGGACCGTAAATAAAGTATTATTATTATTATGATGTTTTGTCATAACATTACCCAGTTGTCTTGATTGGAGAAGGCATCTTTGCTAAGTGATTTTTTTTTCATTGGAAATTAAAATTCTATTAGAAAAGAATAATAAAAATCCAGAGAAGGTTGACCATTATGAAAATGTTGCACGTTGCATTATTTAATAATGAAATGAGGATCTGCCTTATAGCAAGTTACATTTCTGGTAGATTACTTAGTAATCTACTTAGATTACTTGTCTCCACTGTGACTAGGCCACCCAAGATTTGAACATGGAACCTTGTGTATGCAAAACATATTCTCAATCATTCTCAAACATATTCTCAATCACTCAATCATGGTTATGGTCTTTACTAGGGCTTTACCCTTGCTCGATGCTATGCCATGTTGATGCTGAAGACAAACATCAATATTCTACAATGGGAAAGGACATTTTTCCCCAATTATTTATTATCCTTGGTGGCAATTTATCTCTGGTTGTTCTATTATTTTTCTTTGAGGATTGATTTAAAATAAACTTATCTCTGTTAAGCTTCATGAAATCTTTCCCACTGTTCTAACTATAATTCAGATACAGGTTTTTTTTTAAAAAAAAGATCTGTTAAGTGATCACATTTTCATGTTAAATGATTAAAACCAAGAATGCTTCAAATGCAGCATTGTATCCTATTGAAATTACATCAACACGCACAATGGGAAGGATTTATACAGATAGCAGCAATTATCCATTTTCTCAACTGAGTGGAACCAAAATCAGAAAAATGATTGCAGCTTAAGCATCACTGCAACACTCATGTGTCTGCTTAACTGGCTGCTTGTGATGGTCTCATTTGTTTCCTTTGAACAAATAAGTAAAAAAATTTCAAAAGATTATGATTGTTTAGAATTCTAAAAGTAGATGAATAAGATATGTGGCAAAGGTACCTTAAATAAAGAGCAGAATCAAAAGGCCCTCCCGACATTTTTGTATTATATACATGCCTGATTAATACAGACCCTTTTTATAGTTAAAAAGTATACACTGAATAATATTATAATACTAAGTAGTATTAAAAGCCTGAAAGTCAAAATGCTTATTTTGTGCAACAGCTAGTTAACAGTCCAACACATTATTAGAGTCAACAGGATTACTACAGATGGATTTACTCAACAAGAGACTCAATTGAATGCCCTCTGTCCATGAGCAAAGGAAATTGGTGGTTAATAATCAAATAGAAAGGACAATAATTTTCAAAACATTAATGAAGTCAACTTTTCTAATTAATGCAAGAAATGGTATCTTCATTCTGAGATGCTTCTTAATGGTTGCAATGCCCTACATTCCTTCTAGATTGTCTGCCACCAATTGGAACATTTTTGGTTCACCTTAGCTTATTAGACAGGTTTGAGTCTTCCTTAAAAAGACACATCATTCTTGAGGTGTCTCACTGTGTCTTTTCTTTCCCAGCACTAGCTCAATACTTATCTTTTCTTGGTCCATTCCCAGATTTTTTTTATTTCTTTTAATATACTGCACAGATCACATAGAAGTCTTTTCACTCTGGCCCAAATTAGTCAGCTACCTATTAGGGCAACAATTGACAGATACAACAGCATTCCCTATGAAACCAGTGTTCAAATCTATTTCTCATGTTAGAGTGTCCACTGTGTTGTAAAGAAAGGCAAAAACATCGGTGGTTAGAAGTCTATTGCTTTTCTCTCATGAGCTGTTTCCAAAAAGTTCATCAAATTGTGGCTGTTGCTTGCAGAAGTCACATACCTCCTTCATTTTGGGTGTTCCTGTACAAGTTGATTTTATATTTGATATCTTCAATACTGAGTTTGGAGCATAAATAAATATAATAATATACACATACACATATATCTTAATGTCTGTCTCTACCTAAATAGCTATTTAACTATTATTTTACTCATACACAAAACAGAGATATATGATATTCAGAAATGTAAGCATTATGTAATACTATGGAGCTATGGTGGTAGCAAGCAGACGAGAATGATGATGGGTATTTGAATCTGGGCTGTAACCAATAAAGTTGTGCTGAAGGTTTTCTCAGACAACTTTTTTAAAATCCCTCTCCCTTTTCCATTTTTAATATGGCTTGGAAAAATAAATAATCAACTCCAGATTATGAAATAGCTGCACTTCTAACAAAAATACAGACTCTTCCGCCCAAATTAGTATCAATGATTAAGAATTAGAATATGAAACATTCAACATAAAGTGATGTTTAAAGTGATGTTTTGGTTGGCTTTGTTTTGAGAGGCCAATTATTGTCTGTTTCTGATAGATTGTAGACAACACACTGCGTGAGGATAGTGCATTATGGCATAACATTCAAATTAATTAGTACTTTTCAACTGCTGTCTATCAAATAATATTTTTAAAAAATATCAAACATGACTTAATATTGGTGGAACGCGTTTATAAACTTGATTAAGCAGTAAGTTTCCAAATCACAATGAAAATAAGTAGGAATGCTAACAATTGATAGAAACTGTAAGACATAATTGAAAGCCCAGCCACTCCATCAAATATATGATAGCAGTACTACAATGTTAGAGAGGCTGCCACAAAGAAGAGGGGATCAATTTATTTTCCAAAGCACCAGAGAGCAGGACAAGAAACAATGGGTAGAAACTAATCAAGGAGAGAAGCAACTGAAGTTAATGAGAAACTTCCTAGCAGTGAGGATAATTAACTAGTGGGACAGCTTGCCTTCAGATGTTGTAGGTGCTTCATCAATGAAGTTTTTAAGAAGAGATTGGACAGTCGCTTGTCTGAAATGGTATATAATCATCTGCTTGAGCAAAGGGCTTGACCAGAAGACCTCTAAAGTCCCTCCAGCTCTATTCTGATTCTGTTCTATGGAAGGGAATATATTCTTCCTATTATAAGTTCTAGAATCATAGAAATGTTTAACATTGGAAATGGAATACTTTTGTCAGCAAATTAATGGCAATCTTTCCTTCCTTATGAAAGCATCTTTGATAAAAAAAAATAATTATTATTATTATCCTAATCCCTATCCAACTCATTACATTTGATTGGTTCAATCTGGTGATTTATTAAAGATACACTGCAAAATATTAAACATCAAATGTAACTTCAAAGAACTTAATCACAGGAGCTGATCAGAAAAAAATGAAATAAGCATCTTTAGTTTAACTTTGCTACTAAATATATTTGTATCCCATCTTTAGTATTATTTTATAAATAACTCAAGGCAGTAAACATACCTAATATTCCTTCCTCCTCTTATTAAAAATATTTAAAGGGAAATAAAATAAATGAAAGTAAAAGAAAAGTGGTAAGAAAAGAATGAAGATATGAAAGCAAAATAAACATAATAGACAAAAGAAAAAGAAAATATAAAGAAATGACTTCCAATTTTCTTTACAGCAGCTATAAATGCATTTGAATTTTATTCTCTTTCTCTGAGATTACAATTCTATAATCTACCCTTCTAATTGTCAAACCATAAATCACATTCTTTTTTAATTTTCAGCAAAAAATTAGTTCTAATCACTAACAAATGTAGTTATTGTCTTTTCTCTCATTAAACAAATTAATTAAACAAATTCTGTCATTTTATCAACCATTCTTCAATTATAGGCATTTCAAAGTCTGTACATCTTTGTGCATAGAATAATGTTGCTACAGTTACCATGCAAAAAAGCAATCCATAAATTATTTATCTCTTAGTCCCAGCAAGAAAAGGTCTAGTTTCAGTTGAATATTGACCTTTAAATTTTTTTGTATTACTGTTTGCATTTGAACCCAGAATTTTCTGGCTCTTTTACAAGTCCACCAGACATAACAAAATAACTCTTCATATTTTACCAATTTCTAACATAGATTTGAAGTATCTTTGCACACTCTAGATAATTTTTCTGCAGTCATATACCAACAGCACATCATTTTATAAAAATCCTCTTTCAAGTTATAATATAATGTAAAACTTTAACCACATATTTTCCTAAGTTTTCATAATGTATACGTATATTCCATCAATATATTATGCCCAAAGTTTGGAGTCTACTTTATTATACACTCTTTCACTTCTTCTGTTATATTTTATGTATATTTATGAATTTCTGTCTGCTATATTTAAATACATAGATTAGTAATAATTCCATCAGTTAACTGTCAGTATGAATAAGATTCTTAAAGCGTATAAGAAATTTGTCTGATTATTTTCCCCTTCAAATCACACCGACCTTGGAGAACTAATAAATAGCATATATCATTCAATATTTTTGTGCCCATCATGAAGTGTTACATTTTGCTATATTTACATAAAATATGTAAATATATGTAAATATATTATGTAATGTAAATGTAATATGATAGTCACACTGATATCATTAGCCAAATGCAGTAATTCATTAGGAAGTTGGGTTAGACATTATTTAGGAAAGAATTTAGTTCTGGAAAGAACTCTTTTATAATTTTAAAAATACATTCTTTTCCAACAAGTCTTTTCATCTTTCTGAATTTTCAGAACAACAGGTCTGTAGCCAATAGAGAATTAGTCAAGATGATTAATTTTGCTCAGAAGAAGCAGCAGATCACAAGTATTTACTGAAAAATATACCTATGTTTAATTGTGATGTGCTAAAGATGACTTAAATGCCCTCTGAAAGGCTTTTTCATGTCTTAAAGGATTTCTGTTAAAAAGGTTATTTTTCTCACTACTTCATTTGTCCATTAAAAGTCAGGTCTTACCTACACTTCCTCTTCTAAACAATTCCACAGGCAATAAAAGAAGACAGAATGTGCGATCTACATTATTTTGTAAGAGGGAAATGTGATTTCTTTATTCTGATCCCAGTTAAGCTTATTGGCATTACTTAAATATATGGGGGGGGGGGGGACTCTTATGCTACAACCGTTTTTTCTGCAGAAAAGTTGGGACAACTTCCACCCCATTCCATAAAGCAACCATCACTGTCAGATGTCCTTCCACCCTATCTCAGTATTATTATCACTTCTTTGTACCACATATTATAATCGCATAACAGACAGCTGGTAGTTAATAAGATAAAATCATAATAAAACATGCAATTGAATAGCATGTTTTAGCTCACAATAGCTCATAATAAGTATACAATAACAATCTAACCCAGTCAAAACTTCTAACACTCATATTCTAGAAATCTCTACAAAAGACTTTTATCTACACAACCTCTTGGAAAACTGTCAAGGTTAACCCTCCCCACTTGACTTCTACAGGGCAAGAGCCACAGTGCATATAATATTATTTATCCTAGTATTGCATGTTTGACTAGCAGTGATTATCTGGCAGAAAGTAAGTTTATATATCACATTAATCCATGTTATACTTTATTTATTTGTTTGTTTGGATTTGGATTTGGCTTATACTGTGTTGCAGGAATTCAGTCATAACATACTGTGGTAATGACGAATATCTGTAGCTTGGGTGTAGGATGAGGTTAAAAGTTTGTTCTCTGAGCTTGTGGGTTGGTTTCCAAATGTTTCATTACCAGGCTAGGTAACATCTTCAGTGGAGTTTAGGGGATGTCAGTGTCAGTGACAGCACACCAACCTTCAACCAACCCACACAACCACTACCAGCAGCTCACCTCTCAATGACCCTGCCTGAGGTAATCTCCTTATCACAAGACCCATCAAGACTCACTGATGACTCAGAGCTGACCCATCACAAGACCTGTCACAAGACCCTGACCCAGTGGTGGGTTGCCCCTGGTTCGCACCGGTTCTATAGAACCGGTAGTAAAACTGGCGGGAGGCTCTGCCCACCAACCCCAACATCATCAAAACGCTTCTGCGTTTGCACAGAAGAATGTGCGCGTTCGCTCACGTGTGCAAACGGTCCCCCTGCGAACCAGTAGTAAAGGTAAGTAGAACCCACCCCTGCCCTCACCTGACATACCCACACCTTTATACCCACACCCTTATAAACAGAGGAACACTGACATCCCCTAAACTCTGCTGAAGATATTTCCTAGCCTGGTAATGAAACCTTCGGAAACCAACCCACAAGCTCAGAGAATGAACCTTTACTCTCATACTGTGGTAGGGTGGGGGAACTTAATGAGTCTCCAGCTTAAAGCCCACAGGACACCCAAGATTACAATGACTAAATTAAGAAGCAGAATGGATAACTTTGGAAAACATGACTTTAAACAAATTTCCTGAAATTTAAAAGTCAAAATTGACATCATATTCTTTCACAGGTCCTGGAGCCCGGATTTCAAAGCACTTCTTTCATGAACTAGATGCATATTTCAGATAAAATCTTTATAGTCTTAGTTAATATATATCAACCACATACTGTATTTTTACAGTTATTTATAAGTTGAACATTTAGCAAATTTAATAACTATTGAAGTGCATATATATTCCTACAGGGGATGAATAAGTTGCATATCTAGTGGTAGATTTTAATTTATTATCCAGTGTGGGATGTTTACATGGCAATGGAGGTGGGACAGGTGAAAAAGATAATTGTGCTAAGTACATGAAAACCATTTGGGTGGTATCTCAGTTTCCAGTGTTCTTGAACTGTTCCTCACTTTTGTAGTTTTATTTTCTCACACATTTCACCCATACATTCTTAGATTTGATCTTTTTTCCCCTTAATTGAATAGGGCTTTTGCTAATCTTTATAAACAAATGTATGAGTTACAGATCTTTTTAGAAAGACAAAGATCAGGTTCTCTTTAGCTGCCATACAGCTATGAAAAATGAAAAACTTTATAGAAAGAGAGAGAATGGAACTACAGACATGCCAAATACACAGGGTTTCGAACCCAGACTTATAGACCAAATACTTGATGTGAACAGAGCCATCTGTCAACGTCACATTTTGCCCTCTGGAGATTTTAAAAGGTAAACATACAGAGGTAGGTTACTACCTTTCTGATATAGAATGCTGGTATTCTTATTGAAAAGGATAAATCGAACTAAATTTCTCATCTATCTATATCACAATCTAAAAAGTATGGGGTGGGGGAAGAGTTTTAGCTTACAAAATGGCTACTAGAGCAGGAAGTGGATTTAACAAAAAGATTTTAAAATGCAGTGTTAGAACAATAACATGCCTCTAGAAATACTTCCATTCTAGCTGTATGTGCAATGTTCAGGCTAAACCTTCAAGCTGTAGTAGTGGCATAAAAGTCTGAAGTTTCAAAACTGCAAAACCTAAATTTACCTAAAGCATGCCTTTTGCTAAGGGCCTTCTGAATTCAAAAACGCATTGGAAATTTCTGTTTTCAAAATACTTTAATTTGGAATCCCTGTCTAGCCATAATAATTTATGTGCCTAATTTATAAGCCAACCTTATCCATGCTAATATTAAAATAATAAATCAGAAAAATCTGACACCGTCATGTAGCTCTGGGACCTATTAGTATAGCACTATCAGCAACTATATATTGTTAAATATGTGGTTAGAACAACAGCAAATGAAAGGGATGGAATACTACATCAGTAAAAGTAATAATAATTTAATTTGTTTTGTCTTTTGCAGATTTACCCAGGCAGAATATTATATTGCATTAAGAGCAACAGAAAGAATGCATCAAAATACTCAGAAATTCCTAAAAATAACATTTGAATTGAATCTATAAGCATTTTGATTAGATATAATTCCAGAAAGCATGTATGAACCATAACATAATTCACTAAAATAAATGCTACGGAGACAAAGATGGCACAATATTGGAAAAGAACTTTGCTGACAATGTTGGATTGGGAGACCAAAACTGAAATTTGCAGCAATGGCAAAATTGACAATTTAAATCCGTAAAAGGAGACTGACCAAATTTAAGCAAGAACGGATCCCATTTATACTACATAGTACACAGTAGGGCAAATTTAGATATTTGGCAGGTGATTTTTAGGAAATAAATATAAGGCAGATTTGGCAGATTTAAAAAGGAAATAACAGATGATGGCAATAATCTTTAATATTAAATATACATAGTAAGATAGTGGCCAGTGGTTTGAGAAATAAACAGAAGAGCAGAATATGTTACTATTTTTTTCTATAAGATTTTTAACTCGTTTTGCTTAATAGTTGTTTCTTTTTATGCTATTTAATGGTTACTCTCCAAGATAGTTCTTTTTTTGTATTTAATTATTTAAAAAATATATTTAAAAAATACAATGGCCTTTTGGCAGGTGCAATCATAAGTGGATACATATATTGCAATATGTGTCTTGACTAGCCTATAAGAACTGCAAGGTGGAAGAGAAGAAATAGCATGGCCAAAACAAAATAATGGCTTATGCCTTTGCTCTAAGTTATTTCTAAATATTATGGTTGGTCAGCCAGCTGTTTAAACTGCATTTGTCATTTTTAGCTACCTCTCAAGTCCTTCTGTTGTTAATGATGTTAAAGGTATCATCACGGAATATACACTAAGCTCTTCCAAGTAAAGCTATTCCTTTTCCAATTGACCAATGGTGATTTTGTCTATGCTGGTGGTATTCAAGTGGTGTTCTAGTTATTTGGGAATTGTACCCAAGGCACATATTACTATTGCTATTGTCTTTGCTTTCTTTTGCCATAGTTTTTCTACTTCTATGCACAGGTCTTTGTATCTTGTGATTTTTCTCCAGTTTCCTCTGTTCTGTCATCTGTATGTACTCCAATACCATCTAGACTTTTGTCTTTCTTATCAACAGTTTGGTCTGTTATATAGCAGATGCTGTCTTTACAATTGATTGGTGATGATTTTGTCAATGCCAATGATATTCAAGTGGTGCCCCAGATGTTTTAGGATTGTACTCAAGACAGATGTAACTATTGCTATTATCTTTGTTTTATTTTGCCACAGGCTACATATATTTGTAGATCTTTTTTATTTTATTATTTTCTCCAGTTCTTTCTCTTCTATTCTGCTATCTTCAAGTACTGCCACATTCACTATCCAGGCATTTTTGTCTTCATTGTCAATTGTTAAATCTGGGGTGTTATGTGGAAGGTGCTCATCTGTCTTAATTCTAAATCCCAGAACACTTTAGCTTCTTCCTTTTCTATTACTTTGTCTGTTTTGTGGTCTCACCAGTTCTTGCTTGAAGGCAAATGGTATTTCCTGCACATATTCCAATGCACCGCTGTTGCTGCTTTGTCATGCTCTTATTTATAGTCAGTCTGTGCGATGTTCTTGCAGCAGCTAACTAGATGCTCCACTGTTTCTTCAGCTTCTTTACAGAGACAGCATTTGTTGTCTGCTGCTGTTTTCTCAGTTCTGGTTGTAAACATTTGTTCTTAAGGTTCGGCCTTGTGCAGCCAGAATTAGCCTCTCTGTCTCTTTCTTTAACTTGCCTGCTTTTAGCTTTTCAAAATCTTGTTATTATCTGTTTTGTCTGATCATTTTTTTAAAAATGTACTGACCATTAATACTCATACTATGTCTCTTTTCTAGTCTTCATTTGATCTTTCTCGTAGACCAGTTTGTTCTTTCTGACATTCAGTAAGTCTTCATAGTGTATAGCTCCAGTGCATTCTTCTTTATTGTCCTTCAGACAGTGGTGGGTTTCAAGTAATTTAACAACTGGTTCTCTGCCCTAATGATTTCTTCCAACAATCAGTTTGCCAAACTGCTCAGAAAGTTAACAACCGGTTCTCCTGAAGTGGTGCGAACTGGCTGAATCCCACCACTGCCTTCGGGTAATCTTCCAATGCTCCTTTTTCTTCTTCATCTTTCTGGTGCATTGCAACTTTCCATGTCCACCTATGTTCCTTGGTAAGTACAGTCTCTCAACTTCACTGCATGGAAGAATGACATGATTTATTGTCATTTCTTTTGTTGGGTCTTCCTAATCAGAGCTTTTAGGTCTGCTTGAGTCCAATCTATTATTCTAGCTGTGTATCTAATGACTAGAATTGCCCAGATGTTAATTGCCTTGATGGTATTTCCTTCACTGAGTTTCCTTCGGGACTTTAAGATTTTCTTCACTCTCACTTCTAACTTTTTTCCTTGACTTCAGTGTGCTTGATGCTGTTAGCTTGAAAAATGCCCAGATATTTGTAGTGAACTTTTCCATCCAGACTCTTGATATTATTTCTGTAGGACATCTTGATTCTTTCAATTTTACTTACTTTTCCCTATTGATGATAAGGGTGGCTCATTTGTCCAAACCAAACTCCTTTATAATATCTTGGCTGTATATATGAATAGTGCTGAGTGGAAATTCTATTTCAGATGTCGTTTTCCCAAAGAGCTTCAGATCGCTCATATAAAAGAGGTAGTATAGCTTTGCAGATGTTTTGAATTTTGATAGCCATGGTCTGATTTGTTCAGTATTTTTGATAGAGGAATCAGAGCAATAACAAACAGTAGTAGTGATAGTGATTCTCCTTGAAAGAGTCCTCTCTTGATATAAACCTCCCCTAGTCTATCACCATTGACCAGCAACTATGTCTTCTATTGTGCCATTGATCTTTGCACAACATTTCTGATATTCCTACTCCTCCTCTAGAAATAACTTCTGATTATCCAACAAATCATGTGGCAGGGAGTCTAATGCTATTATTGTTGTAATAGACTGGATATGGCATTTTATCCAACTATTGAGTGCTTCCCAAGCATCTTGAATAAGCAGATGTTATTTCACGGTGTTAAAGGTAGCATTGCAAGTTGTAAGACATTCCAAGTAAACCAGCCTTTTGCAAATTGACTTTGTCAATGATGGTGGTATTCAAGTGGTACTTAAGATGTTTTTGAATTACACGCAAGGCCCATATTATTACTGGTATTATTAGTAGTAGTATTGTACTTCAATTTAATACACCTGTTCATTACAGTGGATTTTTGGTAATTTATAAAATACTATTAAAAACATAAATAAAACTAACTAAACTGCACTAAAAGCGAGCAAAAGCCTCTTCCCTTAACACATTAACCCCAGGCTTGGGAGCAAAACCAAGTTTTAAGGGATTTTTGGAACCCCAGGAGAGAGGATGCTATCCATGCCACTGGAGGGATGTTGTTCAGAGAATGGGGAGTCCACACAGTGGTGGGATTCAAATAATTTAACAACTGGTTCTCTGCCCTAATGATTTCTTCCAACAACCAGTTCACCAAACTGCTCAGAAAGTCAACAACCGGTTTTCCCGAAGTGGTGCGAACTGGCTGAATCCCACCACTGGGTCCACAACAGAAAATAAACAGGCTCCACAAGATGCCATAGAAAGGATCTGGAATTCATCCACTCTACTTGAAACTACTGAATGGGCCTAAACAATAAGACAAACCCTAATGCTAACTGATAATCTAGTCACTTTTTTTTTAACAAACTTTATTAAATTATTTATTAAGGGAGTTTGCCTTCTAAATGGTTTAAGATTTGGACCTGCAAGTGTGCTAGACAAACAGCAACACTAGTACATTCATTTTGATGGGTATTCCCCATTGGTGCCTGCTTATTCTTTTGTAGCAATACCGGCAGCAATAGCATTTAGGCTTATATGCCAGTCCATAGTGCTTTACAGCACTCTCTGGGTGATTTACCAATGTCTGGATATTGCCCCCAACAATCTGGGTCCACATTTTACTGACCTCATAAGGATAGAAGGCTGGGTCAACCTTGAGCTCTGTCAGGACTGAACACCAGGCTGTGGACACAGTTAGACATCAATACTGCATTCTAAACACTGCACCACCAGGGCTCATGTAATCCCTTTCTCTTTAATGAATGTAAATGTAAACATTGATTCCCTTCTTGCTAATTATTCCAGCTCTGGTATCAGCATTTCAAAGGGTAGTGTAGTGAAGAAAAAGGACTATAAGATTTATCTATTTACTCAGCTTCCTCTTGAATCAAGTTTCAGAAAGCTTTCCTGCCATTTGGCCTCACCCAGTTGTTTGGGGTCATATCCTCCTGACAGTGTAAAGTTAAAGTAAAATTGTAAGCATAGTTGTGGTCGTATGATTTTCTACTTAGGGACTGTATTGCTTAGTGACTACATTGCTTAGGAAGAGAGGATTACAAATTACTGTAAAAAAAAAAAGTCAGGAGGTGTCTGACATCAATTGATTCATTGTTCTAAAAATTCATAACAACAAACAGGGCCAGGAAGAAATCCCATTAATTGAGATGCATGCTAGTAAAAATATCCTCTGCTCAAGGGAATATTTCGTTATTAGCATTCCTCCTTGATTTGGGGTTTAGCAGAACACATCTGTTGGAAAGTTCAATTGGTTATTAAAACATAGCTCATCAAGCCACTCTGTAACTATGGCGAGAAATTTATCTTGCACCAATTCCTGTATGTGGTTTCAAGGCATGCAACTTTACTGGTCTATCCTATTCCAGGTTTTTCAAACTGTGATCTGTGGGATTATAGAGTTCCATGGGAACTTGATGGCCCAAAGAAGAGAGAATTCACTTGAGCACAGCCAAGTTTCTACCATATGGCTTTGCCTCCTGATATGGGGTTTCTGGAAATTGTTTTGTTTTTAATTAATAGGTTCCCCATCTTGGAAAAAAATGAAAACCCCTGAATGACCTATGATCTAGCAAGTAGGAAAAAACAAAAGTCGACAAGGCAATATTCACACAATAATATAATTATTACGCAGCTCATAAAATATACATATTCATGAATTTAATAGCTCTATCTGACTAGCAAAGATGCAATCCATGCCAAAGGGGTGGGGAGAGCTCTCTTTTTTCAGGAATTTAGGAATGTCAAACCAGACAAAATAAAAATTTTGGCCCATAGATGAGTATTTTCAAACAAGAAAACCAAGTGAATGAATAAATGAACTTTCTGGCTTATATGCATAGTAGCTGAAAAAAACCGCAGCATGTGCCAAATAAAAACAAATGATTGGGGGAGAAAAGTTGGAAAATCTTTACATCCACAAACATTAATAGAAATCACAACTAAGTAAATACAACTAGCAAATATACAAGGCATATTTGTATTTATATCATGAATCTTTAAAAGAAATTCTCACGGAAAGTAGAAAACATGGAATCAACTTCTAGCTTTCTCTTCAAACAAATCCAATCTTACCAGTGGTAGGTTCCAATTATTTTACTACCGATTCTGTGGGCATGGCTTATTTTGTGGGTGTGGCTTGGTGGTCATGTGACTGGGTGGGCATGGCTTGGTGGTCATGTAATGGTGGGCATATGTGACTGGGGGGTCATGTGACTGAGTAGGTGTGGCTTGGTGGTCATGTGACTGGGTGGGTTAGGCCAACTGGACGTCACTCAGAGTTAGGGTGCCTGGCTTCTCCTCACCTCAAAGGCCTTAATGAGATACAATTTCCCTGTCTATTTATTTACTACTATTTATTAACATCCGAAATATACTACTTAATCCTACGTATATATGCCATATGTGTACATACATACTACATAGTATAGAGTGTGTATAGGTGTTCAAAAAGATACATTATCTACAGAGCTCTTCTAAAACTATACACATTCAACCTCCCTTACTACATTTGGAAAAACATACCCAGAGTCCACTTTCTGCCACACATTTAACTATAACTTCTGTACATTTAGAACATTACACACACCTTCAGATGTTCTTCCCTAGCTTGCACATGACTGTTAGAGCCAGGAGAGGTCATGAATTGAGTAAAATGTGGTGAAACTCACTTAACAAGGCTCTTGCTTAGCAACCAAAATTTTGGGCTCAGTTGTGGTCATAAGTCAAGGACTATCTCTGCCTTCCTCTGCATGGCAGCCTTGTCCTAGTAAACTCCTCCTTTCTGGCAATTTTCCTCTCTGTTAGAGGCACTAAAATAGTCCAGACGATATAAGGTTTCTTGCTGGAGCAGGGGGCTGGACTAGATGGCCTCCAAGGTCCCTTCCAGCCCTAGATTGCTGCCCTGTTTCAAAGTGTCTTCTGAAGCCACGTCTAGTGCCAGGGTTTGTGGTCCTTCCTTCCTCTTCTTTTTTTCCCCTCTCTCTCCCTTCCTTCCTCTTTCTTTGTCTCTTTCTTTACTTTCTTTCTTCCTCTTTGTCTTTCTTTCTTTCTTTCTTTCTTTCTTTCTTTCTTTCTTTCTTTCTTTTTCTTTCTTTCTTTCTTTCTTTCTCTCTCTCTCTCTCTCTCTCTCTCTCCCTCTCTCCCTCCCTCCCTCCCTCCCTCCCGTCCCTTCCTCCTGAAATGCCAGCAAAACCCACCACTTTGCCCTTAAAGTGGTCTAGTGGCAGGGGTCTCTAACCTTGGCAACTTTTAGCAAAGCTGGCTGAGGATCTCTGGGAGTTGAAGTCCACAAGTCTTAAAGTTGTCAAGGTTGGAGACCCCCTGGCCTAGGGGAACAATCCAAGTCACTAAAAAAAAACCCCAAAAAACAATCCACATCGCATCTGTTTTAGGGGAGAAGGTTCAATTCATCACCCAGTTAAAGACTGAAATGAAATGTTCCAGGCTGACAGCATTACTTCCAATGACATTTGGCTCCAGAGCAGATCGGGCTTTTTTTTTTTTTTTGCATGAAGGAGGAACACGGAGTGAACAAAAAAAAAGAGCCTCCAGCCTCTGACAGATGCCATCTCCAGTACACCTCTTATTTTTGTCAGGCCGCTATCTCTTTGGGGCAAGGGTTGCTTTTTACAGCATGACAAGGAACAACAAACAGCGCCCATCACCTTGGAGGCTGCTGCTGCCCTTACCCCGCAGAGGTCCAGCAAGGTCTCGCCAAAAGGCCATGTCTGCTCAGGGATGCTTTCTCTTTCCCCTCCCCAGGACTGTGCTAAGCAGCAGCTCATTGCCACCCCGCCCCACCATGCCAGCATCACACGCAGCAAATTAAAGGCAGACCGTCTCTCTCTCTCTCCCCCCCCCCCCCACCCCCCCCCCTGCTTCCCTTTTACTTTTCTTTAACATGCTCCACTTCCCTCCCCAAACCTCGGGAGGCAGCCGCTTGTGGTCTGTGCAGGAAGCATCCTCTGTGTTGCAAAGCCCTCGAGGCAGCTACAGGAGGGGGAAAAGAAAAGAAAGGCTCAGCCTCTGAAGCCTCTCGAAGGAGACCTCCTTGTGTGTGTGTTTGGCGGGCTGAGGTGAACCAGGCGAAGGGAGCCTGGGGAACCACTCCAGCTGCGATTGGCCCCTTTCTTTCCACTGCCGCTGCCACCTCCTCCTTCTCTCTGCTAACAGAAGTCAGAGAGGAAAAGGCAGTTGCTTCATTGCGCATTTCTCTGCATTTCCATCCCAAGTCAGCCGCAGCCAGCCTCCTATCTTCTGTTGGGAAGTTGATGCAGAGCAAGAGGGGCAGAAGCCCCCTGCGCAGGGAGAGGGCCATGCCTGGCCATGCCACCGCAGAGCCCACAGCGCTTTCCCTTCGGCCTGGGTGGCAACACTTACCTGGGCAGGCCAGTGTGGGTCTTCATCTTGGCGCTCCCTTGCCTGCTGCCCTCTCACCCTGCCTGGCTTCAGACATCCGTATTTCTGAACCTCCCAAAGCAACCCCGCCACCGTTCACTTTCATTTTGCAGCGGGAGAAGGAAGAAAGTGAATGGTGGCAGCACAGCGGTGCTCTGGAAGGGCAGGCAGGACCCGAGGCAGAGGAGAAGACAAGCAGGTGGCAGGCAGCTAAAGGGCCCACTGAAGCTGAGTGCACCAGGCCCAAAAGGTGAGTGAGCCTCGCCATGTCTCTCTCAGGAACCGAGCACAGCGGGTCTCCCTCCCCCCCCCAGCCATCAGCATTGGCCTTACCTTCTAGATCCTCCACTGGCATATTCAGCATGCCCAACAGAGCCAGCACATTGGTAAGGCTGACAGTGAGTAGCCCTTGGTGGAGATGCAGCCACTGCTCCGGGGCTGAGAGGGGTGGCGCCACCACGATGGTGCTCTGGGTGGGCAGGTGAATATCCCAGCCCCGGGACTGCTGCACATGTCCCGGGGCAGTGCAGTGGCGGCATTTCCACCAAAGGCCGCCTGCCCACCCACTGGCCAGGCTGGGCTGGATGCCAACCTCGGAAGGCAAGCGGGCATGAGGGACCACCGGGAAGGCAGATTGGAAGGTAGGCAAGCATGGCAGCACTGTGGGGAAGGAGGGGAGGGGAGAGGAGGAAAGGGGAGGGGAGAAAGAGGGGAGGGGAGAAAGAGGAGGGAAGGGGAGGGGAGAAGAGGAGAGGGGAGGGGAGGGGAGGGGAGAGGAGAGGAGAGGAGAGGA
>WNWU01000001.1:22107302-22147625 GCA_012654045.1 Ptyas mucosa
AATAGCATATTGCCCCCAACAATCTGGGTCCTCATTTTACCCACCTCAGAAGGATGGAAGGCTGAGTCAACCTTGAGCCGGTGAGATTTGAACTGCTGAACTGCAGCTAGCTGTCAGCTGAAGTAGCCTGCAGTGCTGCATTCTAACCACTGTGCCACCTCGGCTCTTTATGCTCCAGGACATTGGAGAATTCTTCACAGCTGAATAAGAACCAGTGTGGTTAAAATATAAAGCCTCTTCTGGATCATATTTTGTTTTATAAAGCGATCAAGCTGTGCCTTCTTCAGTGCAGCAGCAGCAGATCCTACCCAACAGAGGTTTGTTTTTGTTTTATCTTCAAATGAGTGTGGATGTTTGGCAACTGCCTGGACAAATCCCTGCAATTTTTTTGGCAAGGTTTTTCAAAGTGGCCTAAAGTCACCCAATTCACTTTGTGTCTAAGGCAGCACTAGAACACATGGTCTTCTAGCCTGCTGTGTTAACCACTACACCAGACTGTCTCTATGCAATAGGTTAATATCTTGAAAATATATTCACAGAACACCACCACCCCACCTTTTATTAAATCCATGAACTTTTGCATTTCATACCAGTTCCCAATGGAAAAACAAATAGCTCTGAAGATCATACGCGTTTTGTTGTTGTTAGTTGTGAAGTTGTGTCCGACTCATCGCGACTCCATGGACAACATTCCTCCAGGCCTTCCTGTCCTCTACCATCCTCTGGAGTCCATTTAGGCTCACACCAACTGCTTTGGTGACTCCATCCAGCCACCTCGTTCTCTGTCGTCGCCTTCTTCTTTTGCCCTCAATCTTTCCCAGGATTAGGCTCTTCTGCAGTGAGTCCTTCCTTCTCATTAGGTGGCCAAAGTATTTGAGTTTCATCTTCAGGACCTGGCCTTCTAAAGAGCAGTCAGGATTGATCTCCTCTAGGACTGACCAGTTTGATCACCTTGCAGTCCAAGGGACTCACAGGAGTCTTCTCCAGCACCATAGTTCGAAGGCCTCAATTCTTTGGCGCTCAGCCTTTCTTATGTTCCAACTTTCACAGCAACTGGGAAAACCATAGCCTTGACTATACGCACTTTTGTTGGCAGGGTGATGTCTCTGCTTTTTAGTAAGCTGTCTAGATTTGTCATAGCTTTCCTCCCCAGGAGCAGGCGTCTTTTAATTTCTTGGTTGCAGTCTCCATCTGCGGTGATCTTGGAGTCCAGGAAAATAAAATCTGTCACTACCTCCATTTCTTCCCCATCTATTTGCCAATCATATGAGTTACAGAGGGATTAAAATACAGCCAGATTTCCTTATCAGTCCACAGTGAGATTACTGAAATCTCAATAATAAAAAAAAGTGTTGGCACAGCAGGAATAAAATATAATTGAATAAATGCTCCACGTTCATTCTAAATGGTAAAACGGACTGTTTTAACCTTGCTTTGGTCTGACTGTGTTATATGTTAGAGAAACAAATAAACAGCCACAATAAAAATGCAGTTTTAGTAATGTGTACAAAGCCTTCTTATGCTAGAAAATTAGTGCTTTAGTGTTTAGCTTGCCGTTAAACAAAAAGAATCATATTTTCTTATATTACCCTATTCAAATCATACCAAACAATTCCGCTTTATAATTCTTAAGTTCATTTCACAAACTAACTTTAAATGATGCAGGTTGTCACCTTTTTCAGAAGTGTGGGTTCGTATCATTGAAGATATCCTAATGTCTTAATTATATTTTTGAAAGTATCATATTCAGTGCTTAAATGTCTTACTAATTAGATTTAATTCTACTGTTTATTTATGGGAGAAAATGTGTTCCTCATTCTTTTGTGAGATTTTTCAAGAGATGAAAAGCATGATTGCAAGTAGCTAATTGCTATTTTTTAGTACAAGCCAAACCTAGTTAAACAGGTCAAAAAACTTCATGTGTTTTATTTTTCTACTGTATGACCAGTAATTGTGCATCAATCCTCTTCCCATTTCCCCCTTGGGTGTTATAAACAGCGACATATTTTGGTTATCTGAAATGTAGACTTTTATACAGCCTTGGACCACTCTCACATAATCTCTTGAGACTAACAATAAAAAAAATGAATAGGGTCAATGTAAGGAGAAATGGTAGTTACTGGGGAGTATTTGATTAAACTAAAATAATGGTGGCATCCTAGTCCATATCTTCTTATCCTGGGCTTTTGTCAGTATAATAGCTCAGCCACAATTTGGAGGGAGGTTGCTTACCATAGGACCGTGATAGCGAACCTATGGCATGCGAGCCGTCGCCCTAGTTCAGCTCCATTGCGCATGCACGCACGCCTCCCACCAGCTAGCTGGTTGTCGGATCTCTGCTGCGCATGCACAGGAGGTGGGGTGTGTGCGGGGAGCATGTGCACATGTGCAGGGGCTGGGGCACATGCAAGGGGACTATGCGTGCATGCGGAGGGGCAGGCTGCATGCGGATGGGCTGCATGCATGTAGGGGTGGGGCGCACGCATATTGCATTTTGGGGGCTTGGACATGCATGCGCGCATTTGCATGCGCACACACATGCTTTGGGCACTCGCTCTGGAAAAGGTTAGCCATACCTGCAAAGAAATTGGAGCCAATGTAGCTTGTGCCACAGAGATGTAACATGGTAAAGCTAGAGGCATATCATTGTGAGTACCACTGCATCTTGCACCAATTATTGCTTCTGGTTGGTCAAAAAGTGGGGTGGGAGGAACTAGTCAAACCTTTTGACCAATGTGGGCTCTGCAACAGAAGATAAAAATTTCCCACCCATGACTGGTTGATCAACCTCTTCTGAATTATTGCCAATAAAGGAAAATCTATGGCACTGTTCAACAGTCACAATTATTTAGTTGAATTCTTCTAATATTTAACTAAAATTTCTTTCTGTGCAATATATTTAAAGTTTATAAGCTACCCAGAGTTGCCTCTAGATGAGTTAGGTGGAAGACAAATCTAATCAATAAATACATAAATAAATATTTGCTAAAATATTGAACTGCTAACATTTTCTTCCGGTCATTCATATAATATATGGTTAATTTTAAATTTTATTTATCGGTTGGTTGGTTGGTTGGTTGGTTGGTTGGTTGGTTGGTTTATTTATTTATTTATTTATTTATTCATTCATTCATTTATTGGATTTATGTGCCACCCATCTCCTGAGAGGTGACTCTGGGTGGCTTACATACATTACATGTGGACTCTTCTAAGGATTTTAATACATTTAATGTTGTTTGGTTTGGGCAATAAATTTTGATTAACAGAAAATGACAGAAGCTGATGCATTTAAAACCAGTAAAGGTAGGGTTAAAAAAAATTGCCAGTAAGGAGAAAATATGATTTATTTATTTTTTTAAAGTCATTATTCAAGAAAAATATAGGCTGGACAATCAAAGAACATTTGAGACCATGGCAAAAGAGACAATTTGGAAGGAGAGAAAAAATTACAACCTGCAAGAGGATGAAATCCACATGTGGTAGACAAAAACTTTCCAGAGGCACAAAGCAAGAGTAGCATGTCAATAGTGATTAGTTCCACCAGATGTTAGCAGTGTTCAGTTAATCAGAAATTGGAAAACCCAGAATGAAGGTAAGAATTTATTTGCTAGGGAGCTCAAATAACCTGTTTTAATGTAGAACTGTATTCAAAAACTTGACTGGTGAGTAATTGTACTTTAAAGGCAGGCTCTTGCTTATACCTTGACAAAGCTTTTCAAAAAACAAGCAAAGCCATCCTAAATAATGTGTGAAATATTTTATAAAGAATTGTTTGTTTCTGGAACCTTTTTTTGGGGGGGGGGGTCTATAATTCATTCAAGATCCTTAAAAGATTTTTGGTTCAAATTTAGTACCTTTTCCCTAAATGAAAATAAACATTCCATGTTGATTTATTACCCGATAGGTAGCATTTGCAGTGGCTGGCATTTTGTCCTCTGTAATGCAGTAACCATATATTATGGACTGCAGATGCTGAGAAACCATTTTTGTTTCTTTGAATACATAACTCCTATTATAGATTATCCAGGAACATCAAATGCTGTAAACATTTTTCTACCCTTCAACAAAGGAAGGGTATGAAATGTACCCGTTACGAAATTGAAGGGGCATGGTCCCAAATGGAACAAATATTAAAAATAATAATAATAATTAAGGGAGATGGGGAGTGAGCAAAAGAGAAAGAGAGAACAGAAATGACAGAAACAACTATAAATCATTAAAGCTTGCTTCAGCAAAACATTAAATATGTAAACTGTTTCACTGAAATCAGTGAGACTACTCAAATGCGTAAGTGCTTTCTTGGACATAGGCCAGGTTAGGTGTAGTATATTACCCTTAAAATGTTTTCAATGCAATATATTCACATGACCCTTGTTAAGTAAACCAATTTCTATATTCATTGTGTTCCTTTCTAATGGTAAACTCTTTGATAACTTAAGACAAGCGTCTCTTACATACTTATTTTAAAAAAAATGTTTTATGTGAGAAAACTCTACCACGTATACTAAATGGTCTAATACAGCAAAAAAGCTTTCTTACCAGTTGGAAAAATAATAGACTTGCTTCAATTTGTAGTCTATCTAGGACAAATAGAAATAATAGAATAAATGAGCTGGAAGGGACCTTGGAGGTCTTCTAGTCCAGCCCCCTGCTCAAGCAGGAGAACCTATACCATTTCAGATACGTGACTGTCTAGACCAGTGATGGCTAACCTTTTCCAGACCAAGTGCCCAAAGCACAAGCATGCACCCAAACCCCCAAAATGCAGCGCATGTATGGCCCCCCTGCATGCACCCCACCCCGTGCATGCACGAGTGCTCCCCCATACATGCCCCACCCCTGTGATGTGCACGGAGGTGGGGCATGTATGCGTGCATGCAGAGACCCAATGACCAGCTGGCTGGCAGGAGGAATGCGCACAGGCACAGTGGAGCTGAACTGGGGCAACAGCTCATGTGCCCACAGACAGGGTGCTGCATGCAACCTGTGGCACGCATTTATTTATTTATTTATTTTATTCAATTTATAAACCACCCTTCTCCTGCTGGACTCAGGGCGGTGTACAGCCAGAAATAAAAAACAATTGATACAAAAATTTAAAATTTAAAAGTATTATAAATTTTGGCCATAAATTTAAAAACCTCATAGCTAAAACCCAGTTTAGACAATTAAAAAAATCCAAAATCTTAAAAAAAGGGGGGGGTTATGCCAGCCCTGCTTGTTGGAAGAGAAAAGTTTTTAGGGCACGGCGAAAAACCCGGAGATCTGATATCCTGCATATCTCCGGAGGCAGGTTGTTCCAGAGGGCGGGTGCTGCCAGAGAGAAGGCCTTCCCTCTGGGGGTCGCCAGCTGACATTGCCTGGCCGACGGCACCCTGAGGAGTCCCTCTCTGTAGGAGCGTATTGGCCGGTGGGAGGCTATTGGAAGCAGAAGGCGGTCCCGCAAATGCCCAGGTCCGATGCCATGGAGCGCTTTAAAGGTGGTAACCAACACCTTGAAGCGCACCCGGAAATCCACCGGGAGCCAATGCAGCTCACGCAGGAGAGGTGTCACATGGGAGTGCCCCGTCACTCCCATAATCCCCCGCGCGGCCGCATTCTGCACCAGTTGGAGCCTCCGCATGCCATAGGTTTGCCATCACGGGTCCAGACTCTTCTTAAAAACATCCTGTGATGGGAGTGCCTACGATTTCTGGAGGCAAGCTGTTCCGCTGGTTAATTGTCCTGTTAGGAAGTTTTTCCTTAATTTCAGATTGCTTCTCTCTTTGATTAGTTTCCAACCATTGTTTCTTATTCTGCACTCTGGTGCTTTGGAGAATAATTTTCACAATCATTAAAAAACCTCTCCAAACAATTCTCATACCATAACAGCATGGGTTCCGTTTCAGAAGTTTGAATCACACTAGCTTGTCTAATAAAACAAGATAGAGATTCCAAAACCAGGTTAAATATAAAATGATACAATAAACATCTTTGACTGACACTATCATACAACTATTTTGTGAAGATATGATTCCATTTGTATTCCAATTATAATTAATTAAATTATAATTAAAGTGTTTCCTATAATTCACACCTCTTCCTTCCAGTTTCTGCTGAATGATTATATTACCAAAAGCTAACTCTCTTTTTAACTGCTGAGCATCTACCTGTAGGTGGAAACTACAATTAGTGGAAAACATTAAACAATTAAAGACAAAGAAAAAAAGATGGATACAATAAGTTGCAGAGACATCTTCCATCATCAATATCCCAGAGTCTCAATGAATTGCTAGACCATAATTTAGCTTCTGTTTCAGCCTTGAACTTAGGCTAGAACTGTATTGACAATTTGGAGATATAATAGAACAATCAGTTACTTATTCACCGGTAACAATGACAAGTAATATATTTTAAAATGGTAAGTTGTCACCACAATGGACTACATCCTTTTACAATGAACTGAAGCATTTGTTTTCCAGTTTTCAGTCATCTAGATATTTTATTTCTTCTCACTTCTACATAAATAAATCATATACCACAAAACGTATTAGGTTAAAATCTGTTCCATGTGGATCTCTTGGACTTGTTTTGCTGATGAACTAATTATTCCAAAAA
Source organism: Ptyas mucosa (assembly GCA_012654045.1). Classification (NCBI taxonomy): domain Eukaryota; kingdom Metazoa; phylum Chordata; class Lepidosauria; order Squamata; family Colubridae; genus Ptyas; species Ptyas mucosa. The sequence goes on from WNWU01000001.1 coordinate 22,113,900, forward strand.
GTCACAATGGGCAAAACAATAGCCTGAAGATACTACTCCTGTAGCTCAGTTCCAATGCTATGCGAAATCACAAATACATAAAACTGCATGCTGCTATAGCTCGCCTCTGTTGGTGAAGAAACACAATATAATACTCTTTGATCATATAAATAAGCTTATATTTCCATTCTTACTGTGTCCACAAATTAATCTTTAAATCATAATCAGATAGAGTGTACTTTATTAAAGTAAATATAGAATAGAAATCACATCATGATTTTTTTTTCTAAAATGGTGGAAAAATAGTTTCCCTAAATACATATGAAAGGTTTCCATGCATTTTAGAAAAGCTAGAAATAAATATATATTCCTACACTATATGTCCAAGACTACATTCATGCTTGCGTAAACAAAAGCCCCATATGGGTAAAATGTACCCATTAAAATTCACTCTGCTTTTGTTTAAAAGTATAACAAGCCTACTTTCAGGTGATATCCCCAATTTCACAGTTCTAAGAATCCTTCATACATTTTATGAATTTCCTTTTATATTGACCGCTAGCCTGCCATCAAGTTAATGTCAGTTCTTAGCAACCACACAGATTTTCTCCATGGCAATCTGTCCCTAACCTGATCAACTGGGTTATCCAAAGGTGCACCCATACCAAGTATAACTGAGTCCATCCACCTTGCTATTGGTCATCCTCTTCTTCTCCTCTTTCCTTACACCTTTCTCAGCATTAGAGCCTTCTAGAGTTAGATTTTTATATAATCTGTCCTAAGTTTCCCTTATATGGTTATTAATATTAATATACTTAATATATGCTGAAATTCATTGTTGGACTGTATTTTTATTTAGCCAGTATTTAGCCAGTTAGATGACAGTGTTTACAAATTTGGATTTATGGTATATACTCTATATCCGTGATGGCGAACCTATGGCACGCGTGCCACTGGTGGCACGCGGAGCCATATTAGTGGGCATGCCAGCTCAGCTCTGGGGCGCATGCACCTGCCAGCCAGCTGATTTTTGGGCCTTCTGGGCCCACCAGAAGTAGGGAAACAGGCTGTTTCCTGCCTCTGGAGGGACTGGGGTGGGTGGGGAAGGCCCGTTTTTCTTTCATACCTGGCTCCAGATCCTGTCTATTTATCTGGGAAAGGCAAAAACAGCCTTTCACACTCCCTTGGAGGCCCTACGGAGGCTGAAAGGGCCCATTTCCTGACTTCCGGTGGGACAGGAAGTGACTTTTTTGCTGTCCCCGGCCTCCAAAGACTCCTAGAGAGGCTCCTAGAGATTCCTAGAGAGGCTCCTAGAGACTCCTAGAGAGGTTCTGGAGGCTGGGGACAGCAAAAAATGTCACTTCCTGTCCCACTTTCAGCCTCCGTAGGGCCTCCAAGGGAGTGGGAAAGGCTGTTTTTGCCCTTCCCAGATAAATAGACAGGATCTGGAGCCAGGTAAGAAAGAAAAACGGGCCTACCAGGCCATCATGTGCCAGGAGGGGGGGAGGGGAGTTGCACGCACATGCATGTGGGCACGTGCGCGCACGACCCTCCCCCGCCCCCCCTCTCCTGGCACGCAATGGCAAAAAGGTTAGCCATCACTGCTCTATATTCTTTTGTTCTAAGTAGATTTTCCTCTTTCCTATTATATTGAGTAGTAAAGCACATAGTGACTGTACTCTTTGTTTGCTCTATGTGGTGTTTTATATAAACAGAATTTCTAACAATATATGTACTTTTCATTGTTTTTCCTCCCGTTCTCTGATTCAAAAATGTTGCTTCAGAATACCATTGCTCTTGCAATGCACATTTAGTGGACAGAGAGAAGAGACCATCACATCCATTAATTTTAAATGCCACATGTTTTCTAATATTGATTTGGCTGCAAATCATTGGCTACAAGCACATCCAGAGCCTGAATTTAACTCCAAGCCTATTATACGGAGACCAGCATTAAGAATGAGACTAGTTTGTGGTCTACTTTGTTGTAAGTCAATGGGATGGGCTTCTCGTTGTTTGGACTTAGGCTCAATGAGCCAGTTCTTAAACTGAAGTGGTTCCTTAAAGGTCTTTGCCACTATACTTCATGGAAAGATAAGTAACCCATAATATGAGCATCCTCATTCTCACAATCCTCAGAGATCTAATTAAAATAAGGCTAGAGGAGGATATATTCCTGTGCACAAGAAATCTTTTAAGGCTTTAGAGGGAACCCATTATTGCTATAACCTTTCAGGCTAATAAGACAGTAAAGTCTTCATTTCTGAGTTCATATACTAACATATAGATCAGCTAGATGGCTTGCACATTTGAAATATTAAATCCACAGTCCATAGGACTATTGAAAATGGCAAGGTAATATCTCCCTGGGAAAAAAACCTGAATTCCTGCTGACTAGATGGACAGTTTCATATACTTTTTTTTTGGCAATGCTATAAACGTGGTTGCTATTACTTTCTTCCAGAATCTAATTATTTTTTATTCTTTCCCTGTCTAGACTACAGCCCTTGAAATCTCTTATTAAAGTATAACCAAGTCCAATCCTGATTGGTATTCTTGAGACTGAACATTTACTGTAGAAATATTTAATTTAGGAACATGTAATTAAGCAGAGTTAGGCAATACAAGCTTAATTCTCTTGTTTTGTTATCAGGAAAGACAACACAACGGAAAATAGAGAAAACAAATTATGGATATGTACAGATGCGATTTGCTAAAGTTCTGCAAATTCCTCTTTAATCTACCAGGTTAGAATGTCAGTATATAATCAATGACTCTCCAAATTTAGTTATAAAGGAAGATAACATATCTTTCTTTCCTGCATTACTTTCTTTCCTGTATTACAATTGGGGCACTGGCTGAAATGCAAGCATCACTGAGTTTAAGTGAACATGACAAAAATCCATCTGCTTCTCCTGTCTTCTCTTCCCTCACTACCCAAAGGCATACAGCATATTATGCTATCCAGAAAGAAGACCATCCTGCTTTGAAAACAATTTGGGTAGAGAAAAAGAAGTGGATCTTCTATATCCAAATATACATATTGCATTGCCTATAAACAAGTAAAATTCATAATGTATATTTTTTAATTCTAGAGAAAGCTCCAGAAAAGCTACAAAGGTGTAAGTGAAGTAAGGTGATAGTTCTTTGCTTATTAATGGAAAACTGTATGCCAGAAAAGTGGGTGTCAAAGATTTCTACCCTCAAAACAACGTACACCAGAACAACTAAATACAAGGACAGTTTTTTCCCGAATGCCATCACTCTGCTTAACAACTAATCCCCACAACACTGTCAAATAATTTACTAAGACTGTATTACTATTATTCTTCTCTTCCTTACTAATATCTATCTCTTCCCACTTATTACTTATAACCATTTTACTTGTATCTTTCAATTTATATTGTTTTTATTTGTTTCCTAGTACGATTTGATAGCTTATTAGTAACCTTGACTATCACTAAGTGTTGTATCTTTTTATTCTTGAGGAATGTATTTTATTCTCCTTATGTACACTGAGAGTATATACACCAAAGACAAATTCTTTGTGTGTCAATCACACTTGGCCAATAAAGAATTCTATTCTATTCTACCTATTCTATTCTATTATTACTCATCCATATTGTGAAAAAAAAAGTTCTGTAATGGGAAAGAGTCTTAAATAAGAATGGAAAAATAAGAGCAAGTAGAAAAGTATTGGGTGTTTTCATTTTTTTCCCTACTGCAATATAAGTATCAAACGAAATTATGGAAACCAATGTCAATAAGGAAGCATCTAGAAACATGAACAAAGCACCCAAAATTGTGTATGGTAGATTAAAGATGAATGGTGATAAATGAGTAAATGTCTCTTTGTAAAATAATGAGAAAATGGAAGCACAATTTAACTACACCTCTTTCCAGCTACTTGAATGCTTCATTTTATACTGATTTATCAAAATGATTAACATTATTTTTTTTAATGCAGAGAGTAAGAGAGTTCAGAATAAAACTTATTTAGCTGCTTCTTCTATGCTGTTAGCTGTTGATTGCTGCTGTGGGCTACAAATTTAAGTAAGCAGAATAGGTACAAATCTTGGTAAAGTAATTTTTCACTTAAATATAATGCAAAAATGCTAGAGAAAGAAAAACATTTTTTCCTCTAAGGGAATGACTAAACTTGTCTTGCTGCACAGCCAGGGTTAAACTAATCCCACTATTTATAAAATGAAAAGAACTTTCTTAAATCACCCATGGATTTAAATGTGTTTTTCACTTATTTTGTTCTAATCTTTGAGTAATTAATTTTTATTAACAATAAATATTAAATATTTTGCTCCTGGACTTAGACATTTTTTCTGAGGTTTGGAATTATTGAAGTAATCAGGGTGAAGTAAGACCAATAAATTGGGGAAAGTGAGTTAATTTGAATAAATGCAGCTCCTATTTCATTAATCCAAAATGTTACTTCTGTAACATGTGTAACAAAATGTAAATTCTAGAAAGATGACAACAGTAGAAAATGTTCAAAATCTGGCTTGTACAATTTGAACGAAGCTAAGCTAAATTCAGTCATTTGGCATCATAGTTTGAGATTAACAATCCTTTTACTTTAATGCCAAGTACAAAGAGGAAGCAAAAACCAATCAGTAGATACAAATTGTGTATGGATCTGTCCAGAATTCTTTGTTTACTATTACCAATTGATGCCAGGAGACTGGACCTGAAAATACATACGGCACAATCTTGAAGAACCAAAGCAAGCAGGAACAATTTACTTCTCATCTGCTTCACTATGTGCCGATAAATTGGCTTGCATCAATTTGATGAAACAAAATATCTCATAAATTTTTATCTGGTGCTCACCAATAGTTATAACATCTCATTGTCTGAGAGCATCTTAAATGTCTTTTTTGGTTCTACCGTACTCATAAATATATGCTCATACATCAGTAATTCTGCCTTTAGCATACCTTAAATACATTTTGTAGAATATGAACAAAATAACTGACACTTGTGGGACCATTAAATTACAATACAATTTCTTAGGAAGGAAGCCTTGCTTCCAAAATAAAATATTTGTAGGAGACAACAGATGTGACCAAAAAGACAAAAATTAACAACCTTAATATACATGTTCATGCCAAGACAAATATGACTAGAATCTGAGGTACACTTTGGATAACTATACTTTTATGAATTGCACATACTGTAAAAATAATTATACATGCAAATTATTCAGGTGATCATAAATTTAAGTGCTATTTTTTTCCAGTTAGTGTGAAAGAACAAAAAAGGTGTTGTGGTTCCAACCCCCGAGCCCATTGTATCGGAGGAAGAAGGCTCCGAACATGAAGGAGAGGAGCTGGCCAGGCCTCCCTCCCCCGGCCCCTCCTCTCTGACAATTCCTCAGGTGTCGGCCGAAGGAGAGGAGACTGGCCAGGAGCCAGGTGTCTCCGATCGGTCGGAGAGTGATGAGGGAGACAAGTTGTGGCTGGACCCATGTCAGTGTCGGCGTGCTAAACGATCACAGCAGATGAGGAGGCGTGCCAGGGATTAAGCTGAGTCACTGGACCACACCCCACAGGCTATATAAAGGAGTGGGGTGGCCGTTTAGATTCTGTGACGGACAAAGTTAATTCTTGCAAGTTCCGTTGGTGCAAAGCCTCAGTCTGCTGAAGGATTGTGAATTGGACTGTTTTTTCCCAGCCGGTGTGTATTGTATTTGTTATCTGGTGGAGGAACCCTCCCCCCCTTCTTGTTATAGTAAAGAACTTGGCAGCCAGTTCCCGTAGTGCTGCCAAGCCTCTGATAACGGAACGTTTGTGTGTGCCAATTATTTAACCCTCGACTGTCTGTGTGGGTTTGTGCATGTGGAGGACGGGGACAGAACAAAAGGCTGAATATGTATGTGTGAATATGTGTATATATGTAGGCATACTATAATTCAGATAAGACTAGTAATATATATTGAAAAAGTGGTGAAAAATATTGAAAAAGTGGTGAAGTGACCTATCTGCTACATACACAAAAATAATTCATAGAAATATTCCAGAAGTTGGACCATACATTTAAGTTACTTTTCTATCTATAATATTTCATGGTATTCATTGTAACTCACTAGTCAAGAAAAATAAATACAAAATACACACAGAATAAAAACAAAATTCCTTTAATGTCTAAAATGTAAGGTTTATCAAAAGCATGGGTGAAATGCTCCCAGTTTTGACCAGATCACTTGATCTGGTTGTGATGGTGGCAGGTGGTTCGGAGAACTGGTAGCAAAAATTCCTGCACCCCCCTCCCCCGCCCAGCTGAGCTGTGTGATCATTGGAGGCTGATTTTTTTTACTTTTAAAACCATTTTTTCTACAACCTCTTCGGCCAAAAAAAATGCTTTTAAAATTTTTTTAAAAAAGCCTCTGATGATCGCGCGGCTCAGCTGGGATCATCAGAGGCTTTTAAAAGCATTTTTTTTTCTGCAACCTCTTCGGCCTGTATTTGACAGGCAGGAAGTCCACAAATGGCTTTCATCTCTGCAATGGTGACCACTGCAGGGATTGTATATGCTAAGCATTGGAAGGAAAAGGGGACGCTGGCTATTGAAGAGTGTATTTTAAAATTGAGTGAATCAGCCCTGTCTGCTGATTCAGTCAATTTTAAAATACATTCTTCAATAGCCAGCATCCCCTTTTCCTTCCAATGCTTAGCATATACAATCCCTGCAGGGGTCCAGTGTCCCAAACTGTTTTTCAGTTGGTTTGTCCATCATATCTTAAAGAAAGAATCTGACTCTGATCTGCAATCTGACGATGTTGCACCATCTGAATTGTGCTTCAGGAAAGTGAGCTCAGGATTCAGTAAACCAGGATTCAGTACAGGTTGATCATCTGTGGGCATTTCATGTTCAACTGGAGCAGACAGATGATGAAGAACAACCTGCAAGCCCTAGGTCTAGACCCATATTGAGATGAGCAGGACAACTCTCACAATGAGGCTCCTTGCTGGACAAAGGGCAAGGCAAGATTGATTTCAACCAGCTGTCAGCAAATTTAGGTAACTACTTTGCTTGCGGTCTGTATTGGAGACAACTGTTCAGCCTTCCAACTCTTGTGCCTGCTTCTAGTTTGTGACCCTTTAATTCTTGGATTGGCTGACTACATGAATTGGCTTCTTGTGACTCTTGGAATGTATTTGGACTACACTACTGCTTCTTGGATTGTATTGGCATTTTTTTCAGTCGAGCACTCTCTGCTAGGTATTTGAATTACATTCCTGTCTACTGCTATCAGCTTAAATAGTAGTAAATATGCAGCTTCTGAGTGTTGTGTGTATGTGTGTGAGCCAGCAACCTTGAAACAGAAGAGCATCAGCTCTCCAACCACTATTTATTAACTAAAATATATACATCAGTGGTGGGTTTCAAAAGTTTTTACTACCGGTTCTGTGGATGTGGCTTGATGGGCGTGGCATGACATGGCTTGGTGGGTTGACTTGGTGGGCATGGCAGGGGAAGGATACTGTAAAATCTCCATTCCCTCCCTACTCCAAGGGAAGGTTACTGAAAAATCCCCATTTCCTCCTGATCAGTTGGGACTCGGGAGGCAGAGAATAGATGGGGGTGGGGCCAGTCAGAGGTGGTATTTACCGGTTCTCTGAACTACTCAAAATTTCCGCTACCGGTTCTTCAGAACTGGTCAGAACTTACTGAAACCCATCTCTGATATACATCCTGGATCCAAATTATTTATAGCTTTATAAATAGGATCCAAGTTCTTAGAATTTCATTCAAAAGTGAATGAACTACTAATGCAATTTATTTTTTTTAAAAAAAAACTGGTAGTCCTCTCTTAATGACTACATGTTCACTGACCATTCAAAGTTATGACAATACTAAACGAGGAGAATTTCAAGTGATCCTCATGGTTGGAGCCATTGTAGAGTCCTTGCAAACATGTTACTGCAATTCGGGCTCTTGGCAATTTGGTCTCAGTTATGACTATCATAATGTCTCACAGTCACATAATTGCCATATGTCACCATCACTTGTCAGTTTCTGACAAGTCAAGTGAGTGAGGAAGCTGGCAAGAGGTCACAAATGGCAATCAAGTGAATATTCATATAATGAACACATAAGATTTGCTTAATGACAGCAGTTAGAACTGATACAAACGGAGTAAGGGACCAATATTTCAATAATTAAGAAGTAGTTCATAAAATAACAGAATAACAGAACTGGAAGGCACCTTGGAGGTCTTCTAGTCCAATCCCTTGCTCAGGCAGGAAACCCTGTACCAGTAATGGCTAACCTTTTTGCCATCGTGTGCCAGGAGAGGGGGGCGGGGGAGGTTCGTGTGTGCATGTGCCCACACCCATAATTCTATCCGCCCTGCCCTGGGCATGCAACCCGCCCCCCCCCCCCCCCCCCCCGCTCCTGGCATGCAATGGCCTGGTAGGCCGGTTTTTCTTTTTCACCTCGCTCCAGATCCTCTCTATGCATCTGGGAAGGGCAAAAACAGCCCCTTTCCCACTCCCTCTGAGGCCCTCCGGAGGCCTAAAATGGCCTATTTCCCAACTCCCAGTGGGACAGGAAGTGACTTTTTTGCTGTCCCCAGCCTCCAGAGCCTCTCTAGGAGTCTCAGGAAACAGCCTGTTTCACTACTTTTGGTGAAGTAGTGAAGACCCACTACTTTTGGTGAAGACCCAGAAGACCCAAAAAACGTGCCAAAGCTGAGCTGGCATGCCCACTGATATGGCTACCCATGCTACCTGTGGCACACGTGCCATAAATTCGCCATCACGTCCCTATACCATTTCAAACAAATTGTTGTCCAATCCCTTCTTAAAAACCTACAGTATTAGAGTACCCATAATTTCTAGAGGCAAGTCATTCCACTAATTAAAAATATAAAATCAATCCCATATGAAGAGAAATTTGTAAGTAATCAGGAGCCATATTTTCTACTCTGGAGCAATTTGGTACATGCGTAATAGAATTGGAATTACCTGTTTTTCTGGTTGAACAGGGGATTGTTTCTGCCTTATTTTTTTTACTTCATTTTTACATATCTCTAACCTCATAATGATGGCAGATTGGAATGCATGGGAGCCTAATACTGCTGGTTGCCTACCCTGGACTAGAGGAATGATGGTATTAAAACTATAATGATAAAATAATGAATGAAAAATATGAATAAAAAATGAAATTATAACCAGTAAAAACAACAAGGCAGAAATGGAACCTAATTCACAGTTAGAATTATATTGAAGAATTTAGTTCTTTTTCAATTGATCCATACATAGATACTTATTACACTACTTACTTTCAAACTTAAAATGCTGTTGTGCAAAGCTCAGAAAGGACTAAGAAATAACAATAGAAAATTATACAAGTTTGCTTTGAGTTAAGCAAAAAGAAAGGAAATAGAACAAAAACTATTGGATCCTGCAAAAACTAAATTATTTAAATACCATTCATTATATCTCATTTGTTACCAGATAGGATCATAAATATTGCCCTCTACTGCATATCATGTTTTTGATCAATCAAAGCTTTCATAAAATATTTTAAATAAGACAAACAAAGTTTAGGGTAGGTTAGGAGAATTAGTCATAGCCATGCCATACTCAGCATTCCATAATGATTAAGGACAATACCAGTCGGTTTTTATACCCATCTTTTCCCCAAAATAAGACCAGGTCTTATTTACTTTTGGGCCCCAAAATAAGCCCTAGGGCTTATTTTGGGGGATGTCTTATTTTGTTTTTCCATATACAGGAGATCCACTTTTGCTTGCTCACAGTGTTGTGGTGTGGCAGTACTGCCACCGTGAGGTGGGTGGGTGGAGCTCTCGTTTACCCCGCGCTGGCTTACCTCACGCTGGCCTCTGCAGCCAGGCCACTCATGTCCCAACACCTGTCTTGCTTTGCGGCAGTGGTTCCAGCAGCCCCATCCAGCAGGATCCCACATGGCCGCCAACCCATTTCTGCTTGCTCATGGCTGTAATGGAGCAGGAGGACAAGCAACATGCCAATGCCACAGCCACAAGGCGAGGCAGAGAATGGAGCTGCCCCACATGCCTTGCACCAGCTTATCTCAGGACTCCACAGCCAGGCCATCCACCCTGACATCTGCCTCGCCACGTGGCCATGGCACTGTGAGCAACCAGATGAAATGGGCAGGTGGGCAGCTGTGCAGGCTCTTAAGTAGGACTTATATTAGGCACACACATAAAATATGCTAGGGCTTATTTTCAGGATAGGTCTTATTTTTGGGGAAGCAGGGCACCTTTCAGTCCATATACCACAAGTACAAGCAAAACCCAGTTTTAATTTAAGAATGCTCACATTATTCTATGCAAGCCAGGATCTCTAATCTACGGAGTACTTTGCAAGCCAATACAACGTTGCCTATATTCCATCAGCTAGAAGGTCTATGCAATGTACATATTGTTACGTTGCTAGGCAGATGGGATAATAATTCCACCTGTTTTACATCCCCATTTAATTTTTAATATCAGAGGATGATTCAGTCTTCCTTCATAGTCATTATCCCATTAAATTAATGAATGCCCAGTAATTGCTAATAACCATTATAACATGTCTGATACAACCTCTTACCACCTTGCAATAATGGAATCATGTCGCTGTTTTATCGCTGAGTTCAGTAGAGCAGAAAAACCGTCTCCAGTCAACCCCCCACAAAATGTATGTTTAGTTAACTCTGCAGTTACTAAAGACACATGCCATCTTTAGCAAGGACCTTTTCATATGTTTCTTTAGTTATGTGTCTTTCATACAAACCACTGAAAAAAACAAGCTGTATTACATTAAAAAGTACATTTGGATCTGTGGTGAAGAAAAGTGGGCTTATATATATTTAATGTTATCAGGAAGACTGCAAAGTCAGTGTCAGCAGAAGGCTTTAAATTGATTCTTTGGTGAAATAAAGCTTGCAAACTACATTCCATTACAAATGGAAGGCTCTTCAAAATGCTAGATGACCTTTTCACATGGGCATTGATTCAGTGAGCTGAACTGAAAGCCAAGAGGCAAATAAAGCAACATAAAATGCAACAGGTTATAAAGTCAGCTGCACAACAGTGCAGCAGGGCTGACCTTCAAAAGCCAGAGTATCATCAGTGTTTACAAACCAAATGCTAGAAAGGACACATGGCCAGAATAATGTGGATTTATATTCTGTGGATTTAACCCAAATTATTGTAGACCAATTCCAAAGATGTTTTTGACAAAGGATACATGGAAAAGATCCAACACCCATTAACAGTTTCTTTGCTCCCTTTAACATCACTGGTAAGCAGAAATACCTATAGGAACATGTTTTTCATTTATCTTGTTGGCAGGAAATACTAGGAATAAATAAGCCGATTCTACATTTTTTGCCTTATCATTCCACTTGCTTAAGGCTGCTGTACAATAGGTCATATGCTTGGATGAGAGCAAAAAGTTAAAAGGTATATTGTAAAGCCATATCTTTTGTTAAATGTTATTTGTAAAGACCCTATAACTTGTTATTTGATGATTTAAGGCAAGGACTTTTGGGGACCGTTGGCATATGTTGAATATTGGGAACTTGTTATGAGCACTGTCATAAAATGGTTGTTAAGGAGAGCATGGCCAGTCATAAAACATTTATCTACCAAAGATAAAATTGGTAGTATTAGACTTCAATCTCTCTACAGCCGTAGTTTATATTTCTTGTTATTAGTCCAACCAATACATTTACAGTAAATCACTAGACTTCAGCTGCCTTTCATTATCTTAAGAACTCTATGAGGCTTACGTAGGATCCTGATAGATTCTTGAAAATGAAGACAGGGTTTGAAGCTGGAGTTTTATTTTGAAGCATATTAATTTCTTAATTAATTTTTCATGTTAAATGTTTTGAAAATATCATCTGGGATATAAAGCTTTGTGTGCATCAAAAGAGGATAGACAGTACCACACAACCAGAACCTGTATTGAATTTATATTTACCAAAAAAGAAAGCAGAAGCAGTATGCTCCATCCCATATTTGGATAGATCAGGTTGCCATGATAGAAAAAACACTTAATCTCTTCCCTGGTATAGCCACCAAAGCGAGGAGAACCCGTATCTTAGAGGTTAATACATTTATCTAATATGCAAGCAGCCCTGGTTTGAATCCCAGAAGGGTATGGCTAGTTGATGAGAGATAAATAGCTTGAAATAGATCTATACTAGTCTCCCTTTATTTCTTTGTCAGTAAATATAAATTCAACACAAAAATTGTTTGTCGCGAAAGCGACTGCCTGCAAAGGCTCCTGAATTGAGGCTGAAAGGTGAAAGTGGAAGCAGTATGCTCCGTCCCATATTTGGATAGACCAGGTTGCCCTGATAGACAAAAACACTCAACCAGAACCTGAAATATCACAAACGTTGGTAACTTTTTTAAAGAAGTATTTTCTACATTTTATATAATTCAAAACAAGTACAAAATAAGGAGTTTGGTATGCTAACAAGAGTTAGCATTTCTATACCTGATCTCCAATCCTACTCGTTTTGTCCTATCTCATGAAACCTGCCATCCATATTGAACAGAATATAAGTGAGATGGGTCATGTAAGAATGAGGATGTGTATGCTTGCACCACACCCAAATCCCTGTGAATGCCTACTCCACCACTGCAGTCCTTGCAAAACTTTACCCAAGCAGATTCTACTTGTAGATTGGTTGTTTGAAGCAGCAACCTACTTTGATTATAATGAAAGCACACAGAATTCATAGCACATTCACGCTGCATGATAAAGTAGAACCCTTGATGCCAGGTAGTAAGAATTTGGGGGGAAAAAACCTTTTCAGGAAAAAATGCAGATGTGATAGGATTGAGATAGGCAGACTGAATGTGACATTTTTATTCACCTTGATGACAGTTCAATATACCTGTATATTATTGAAAGTGCTGATAGGTTGTTGTCTAAAGACTGTAACCAGCCAGGTCAATCCATTCTGGGTTTTGTTTTTGTTGGGTTTTTTTTAAAGTAAATTGAAAGGCAATATGATTAATGAATGTATGACTTAAGAGTCTACATTTACAAATATGGAAATTGTTTTTTATATCTGCAGATGCCAATGCATATTCATGGCTTTTACTCCAGCTTCAGCAATAAATATGGTGAAGGCATTCAATTGCAATTTCTGCATTAAAGCCTAAAGGTGAAAAATGATAGATGAATAAGGCGGATAGTAATCATAATGAAGGCAGGAAGGAAAATTGGCAAATGGAAGGAAATCCTGCACAAAGAGGAGTGTGATGCATTTTAAAGAGAAAGACAGCACCTGTATTTCAACCAGCCCATCACCCAAAATATACATTCGGCTAATGAGAACAGATGCACCTGTAATTCATGTAGAAATTTTGAAAGACTAAAGTATACACCCATATACATCACCCATATTAATTTTTCATTCCCACTGAAAAGTGACCTTGAAAGTGCTACAAATGAAGTCGATGAATAGTATTGCCTTCTGCTAACTGACCCTTAATAGTAGATCCAATTATAATATAAATCTCTATCTCAAAGGTCTCTAAACTGTATTATTAGCAAAAGCACATTTACCAGGATAATTGGAAGAAACAAAAAATGCAGAAGTAATGAAGGAAAGTAAAACCTAGCATAAAACAGGTTGTGATGTCCATGGCTTAATAATCCTTAAAAAGTATTCCTAAGGTAGTCCAATCTTCTAAATAAATGTCTCTAGCACAGAGATGAAAAATATAGCTAAGTAGTAACATAGCAAGAAACCAAAATGTAATTCATATCATAATATCTCCTGGGTTTTATTTATTCATAGTTGTCATAAAGATATATCATATTTCTCTTCTTAATTACAGGAAATAAAATCTGTGTATCGACACAACATAAATGGTAGAAACTTTTTTATTAAAAGAAAACATAAACATTGGTAATACAAAGACCCAGAGCTCACCAGAGGTCTCCATCCTTGCAGATAATCCATTCTCAAAGTACATTATTCTGAATTAATTGTACTGACAAAATAATTAGACATCAGATCTCACATATGTGAACACATTCATTGTAGCAAGTTACTATTTTCCTGAACTACAGTGTTATCCTTTTTACTATCATCACCAGAAAGACCATCAACCTCAACGACTTATAAACTCTACCCTACAAAATTAGAATAGCATTGCTCAATGCTATTGTTTAGCATTGTTCATGGTATAATCACTTTGATTATACCATGTAATTGCTTAAATTATATTTGTTACAATGACGCCAACCATCACCACAAATTATCATTTCATATAAATTAGATTATTCATCTTTTTCTCTTTCTCTTTTTCTCTTTCTTTCTTTCTTTCTTTTTGTTTTGGAGGGGTATTAACTGCAGGCAACCAGCTTTTAATTGTATGCACCTGTACATCTCCTTCTCTCTCTTGAAAATCATAAAACAGCTACCATTATCATTAAAAAAATTGTTTATGGGCATCTTAACTTTGCTGGAATTGGACAGTTACCTTTGCATCTAGAAAAGAAGTGTTTACAAGTTAACTTCCTTCTTAACGTCATCAATATCTAAGTAACTAATTTTGGTAGTCCTATAACCAGTCTATTCCAATATTCCAACACAATTTCAGAATGCTTAAGAAATTTGTTCTTAAGAATTGCTTGGAAACACCTGGGCTATTAAAATGTTGTTCAAATCCCCAGTAATGAACAGACTTCTGAAAAATCCCAGCTGACAAATAACATATTATTATTGAAATCGCGTGATTGGTAAATACGACTTTAAGCCTGACAATTACAGGTTTTCTGTTTATCCAAAAGACTTGGAAAAATAATCAGTTACAAGAAAAATGATCAGATGACTTTCAAAGATAATTATGCTGAACATTTTCCACAGAAATTGAAGAACATGTAGATGTGATTTAAAAGCTTGTTGTTATTGTTTTATTCTCAGAAATTTGCTAAGTAAAAAAAAAAGGGAATATTAGGACAGGGACGGTAAGCATATATAAGACATATATATATATATATATATATATATATATATATATATATATATATATATATATATATATATATAAATATATAATATATAATGATACCAAATTTATATTTCACTGATAAAGATGGTTTGTCATGAATGCGACTGCTTGAGGACTCCTGGATTGGAGCTGAAAGCCAAAAGGGATGCAGTATGCTCCCTCCCACATGCTGGGTAGACCAGGTGTCTCGATAGAAAAACACTTAATATATAATTATGTATATTATTATTATTGTTATTCATATTTCTATGATGCCCACTCTCTGAGTCTGGGAGGCTTACACCAAAGACAGTATACTAAATAGCATATTGCCCCCAACAATCTGGGTCCTCATTTTACCCACCTCGGAAGGATGGAAGGCTGAGTCAACCTTGAGCCGATGAAATTTGATCCCCTGATCTGCTGAACTAGCAGTCAGCTGAAGTAGCTGCAGTACTACACTCTAACCACTGCGCCACCATTTATATATATATATAAGACAGCTGACAACTATCTTTTCGATATGAGCAGACATGGTAAGCTAATATATTATTTATTTTGCCTTGGCCCAAGTCCTATGAATGCCTTGATGAGGAATATGAAATTTTGTCTCAGGGTGAGAGATAACCATTCTATTCCGCAGATAGAGAATGGTACCATAACAATAGAATGGGTAAAATAGAGAAAGATCTTTCAAACACTATGGTCATCCATATGTTATTATTGTCAGCACCAAATGGAGAGTATCCTGTTCCATAGCTTTCCCTACTGCAATTTTCTGTTAAGATCAATAGCTAGTTTAGTCAATGTAGGAATTACTCTAACCCATTCAGATGTGTCTTAATCAGTTGGAGAATAGGCTATTGTAGCTCGTGACAGATTGTCAGCAAGATACACCAATTTGTTTGGAGTACACACTATATTAAGCAGCTTAGAAACCCACTCTGAAAATAGGCACAAGTACCATTGATTGGCTTTTTAAAAAATGATGTTTGTGATCAATCTGAATCAAAACAACTATTCTGAGCATACATTTACAGAGGCTAAATAAATGTCTGTGGAGATTCTCAGTCATCCAGGTCATAGTTATCTCAAGGGTGCTTTTTCAAAAGACAACTGGGACTGTTTTTTTCTTTGAGGAAGACGTTTCGCTTCTCATCCAAGAAGCTTCATCAGTTTTTTTATGGACAGAGATTTTATGGAGGTTGCTCATTGCATGTTGCTGAGGGCATATATTTGTGCATAATTTGTTATGATACAGTACATGCAGCGTTCCGGAAGCATAACACTCTAGTTTATTCTTTGGGGTTAAGTCTGACCCAAGATTATGTTTTGATATATCCACATACATTGGCTTGTCACCATCAAAACATTGAGCAACAAGTACCTGATAAAAGTGCTGTATTTCAACAGCAGCAGTTTTATGATACTCTGCAAATTCTGAATTTCTACATCATTCTTCAGCAAATTCAGAACATGTGCCATTGACTTTGTTTGTCTCAAGAGTGTCTTGGGATGAATATTATACACATCCAAACAATCTCAATACACTTTGTTTGTTCTGTAGGTATGCCATGTTTCTAAGAGCCTAAAATCAGACTGAATACTATCAACTGTTTCTGACTCTTTAACTGAAGAAACATTGAACTATATGTGTTATTTGTTCAACATTTTAACACATGCTGTTTCTATACCTTGAGGGAGAATCTGAAATCTCTGCTGTGATTATTGTATCATCTATTATCATATACATCTCTTTTATATGATTAAATGTTTCTTCGGGTTTTTTTTCTGCTAAAAATTTTCATTGAAGGGCTTAAGCCAAATGGCAAACAATAAAAACAATATCTTCCTTGGGGTTTATAAAATTACACAGACTTGATGAAAACTCATCTAATTTCATCTGCCAATACATATCTTTCTATCCAGAATGGTAGCAATTTTCATGCCTGACAGATGGCCTAACTCTTCTTCAGGCTCTGTGATGTTATATAAAGCTGTCTTCCTAAATCTTAAAATAGATCCAAACATTTACTTAGTTTCCCATTTTTATTTCCTATAATAATTAGACTGCTCACCCAGTTCTATAACTAGAAATATATTTTCAATTTGTCCCAAAGTATCTTTTACCCTATCAAGGATTATAAACATCAACTTTTGACACTCGTGAATGAAAAATAATTATTGCTGTATCAATAATCTATATGTATTTAGCAAAATCTTTCAAATTCACTACAATCAACATCTGAATTTAAATTGAATAATCATTATTGCATTATAGGCTAAGCGGTAAGTAGCATTTTAATCAGATGAGCCAAATCAAAAACTTCACATGCTGCTCTAGCCAAGATACATAGTACATGTTATCAAATTACAGAACAAATTAAATTGTCAAAGAAAAAAAATAAAGAGTGAATGAGGAAGGAACAGGCAAAGAAAATCATGGCTGGATGGAGTTGATGTCTTCAAAAAAAAAGTTGAAAATTTTAAAGAAAAAAGGCAATGTATCAAATATTATAAGGAGACTGCAAGGCTGGTTGTCAATATTTTATCAGGTTCACCTGATCCGCCAGTTGCGTCCCTTTCTGGATCGGGACGCCTTGCGCACAGTCACTCATGCCCTAGTCACCTCCCGTATAGACTACTGTAATGCTCTCTACATGGGGCTCCCCTTGAAGAGCACCCGCCAGAATGTAGCCGCGCGGGTGATTATGGGCGCAACTTGTTACGCCCATGTAACACCTCTCCTGCGCGAGCTGCACTGGCTCCCGGTGGTCTTCCGGGCACAATTCAAGGTGTTAGTCATCACCTTTAAAGCGCTCCATGGCTTAGGACCTGGGTACCTACGAGACCGTCTTTTGCCACCAATAGCATCCCACCGACCAGTTCGTTCTCACAGGGAGGGACTACTCAGGGTACCGTCAGTCAAATCATGCCGACTGGCTACTCCCAGGGGGAGGGCCTTCTCTGTGAGGGCTCCAACCCTTTGCAATGAACTGCCCCCGGATATAAGGAATATCCCTGATCTCCGTGCTTTCCGCTGTGCCCTCAAGACCCTGATGTTCCAACAGGCGGGGCTAAACACATGAACATGTGAATGATCTTTTAAAATGTACACCGCCTTGAGTCCTACGGGAGAAAGGCGGTATAGAAATATAATTAATAAATAAATAATAAATAAAAAATAATGGAGAATAGTAGTGATTGATGTTTCTGTAAACTAGTTGTACAGTGATATCTAAAGGTTTGTGAACCTTTTTGAATTTTCAATATTTCTGAATAAATATGATCTCAAATGTGATCTGTTCTCCACACCAGTCCTAAAAAAGCCCAATTAAACAAATGAGTCAAAAACATTATACCAATTCATTTATTTGAGGAAAACGATGGTAATCAGGTGTGAGTATGAGCAGCCCTGCCTTATTATTAAATAGGTTACCATGTTTTGAAGTACCACTATAGTTAGATTTCTTTTTTTTCTCCTATTATCTCCTTCCTGTTTTTGTTTTCTTTTGCTCCACTGTGCAAAATGTTTTCCCCCAAAAGGAAATAAAATCATAGCCATGTACACACAGTATGTAAGATATATCTATTATATAAAGCCATAATATTGTTGTCCTCCCTGAAGCTTTGCATTCAGAATTACTGCCTAAAGTCTGTATCTGAGCTATTTCTTATATTCCAAAGTTACACTCTGGGGCAGTGTTTTCTTGCTTGGTAACTCATGAAATGTTTTCAGTGGCAAAACACTTTTCTCAGCTCTTGTATCAGGATGAAGCTTTATTTGAAACCCTCTTAAGGTTATAGAATGGGTATATCTTACATACTGTATGTATAGCCAGCTTTCTGATTTATGCTGTCAGCAGATGTAGAATGTATTCATCCTCAACTTTTATTTCACTTTAAATGTTTTTAAAGAATTTCAGGGCTGATGTCCTATTCCAAAAATAAGCCATGATGAACATAAGGTGAGGCAGCCATGTGACCGAATTCAATTGTACAATTTCTTTTGTAGCTAAGCTTGTGAAGGGAATGCTATGATTGTTAGATGAATCAATGCATTTCTACAGGCAGCAAAAAATGTTATAAATCACAGTCACATGACTGCAGAATGTTGCAATTGACTATAGAGGTGAGCTGATGGCCAAGACTCCAAAATGTGGACCTGTGATTATAGGTTGTGTGTGCAGCCATGGGAGCTCTGGAACCAGGTCGTAAGTAGCTTTGGGGGGTTCATAATAATTTGAATGGTCACTAAGCTAAGTGACCGGTGGCTGAGCGGAGACTATTTGTATTCTTATTTCAGTAAGTTATTTGATAAAGTAGACCACAACCTACTACTTGATAAGATAGAAAAATGTGGTTAGACAGCATCACCACTAGATGGATTTGTAACTAGCTGACCAACCACACTCAATGTTTAGTTCTCAATGGAACTGCATCTAAATGGAGGGAAGTATGCATGGGGTACGCCAAGGCTCTGTTTTAGGCCCAGTACTCTTCAATATCTTCATCAATGATTTGGATGAGGAGATAGTAGGGGAATTCATCAAATTTGCAGACAAAGCCAAGCTGGCAGGAATAGCCAACACTCCAGAAGATAGGCTTAAGATACAGAAGAATCTTGACAGACTTGAACATTGGGCGCTATGTAACGAAATGAAATCCAATGGTGAAAAAAGTAAGGTTCTACATTTAGGGAAGAAAAACAAAATGCACAGGTATAGGTCAGTGGTGGGATTCAATTTTTTTGACAACCAGTTCTGTGGGCATGGCTTATTTGGGGGCATGGCTAGCTGGTCATGTGACCAGGTGTGTGTGGCTACGTGCATAGGGACTACTCAGCGGGTTGAAAAAAGTGATTTCTGACCGGTCCTCCCACTTTTGACCGATCCTTGCACTTACGACTGTCCTCATATTTATGCCCATTGTAGCATTCTTAACAACTTCATTTCACAATTGCTGTGCTTCCCTCCACCATGGTGAAAAGATAGGGCACAAAACATAAAATATGAGGACAATGTAAGTGCGAGAACCGGTCAAAAGTTCAAAGACCGGTCATCATTTATGCCCATTGCAGCATTCTTAACAACCCTGTCACTCATTTCACAACTGCGGTAGGCATGGCCAGTCACTTTTTTCAGTGCCATTGTAACTTTGAATGGTCACTAAATGAACTGTTGTAAGTCAAGGATTAACTGTACAAAAATACAAAACGCTTCTTTGCTTGCAAAAAGCTGCCCTAAATACCAATCATTAGATTAGAAATACCTTCAAACTTGAGTTACAAATCAGGCAGGATGCCAGAGCACCTTGAGGAATTAAAATAGTTAAACTGCAATGATAACTATCAGCAGCCAACTCTTGCTCATAAAGTGAAACCCTTTAGCACAGAGGTCATTTAAGCTCTCCAGAAAGAGAAAACCAAGCAGAAGCAATCCTTAGATCCATTTGCACCACTTAAAGATACCAGCTGGTCTCACTCACCTCATAAGATATCCCAAGGAAATCATCCATATTTAAGGAAGGCTCACATGCCCCCCAGAAAGGCAGTAAAAAAAATCAGTGCCAAGCTTGCAACCTGCCTCTTGGAAGTACACCCCAAAAGGACAGTGCCAAGAATGACTAAAGTTGTGAAGGAAGACCCCTTCCCCAGATAGAAAAAGCACTTGAGATAAGTCTAATACAAAGAAAGCAATTATACTAGAATGAAGCAAAGGAGCAAACATAGTAGCTGTTGCTTGTTAAACCAATTACCAGAACAAATAGACACAGGAACTAGCCAGATTTCTGAAGTTGCTTCTTTTCAGGAACAGAGGTTAACATTTTTCCTTCCAAACAAAGCTGAATAGGGGAAATTATCCCATCAATAAACACAGGATTAAACATCACCAAGCATAGATTTAAACTTCACTAAAAACCAGCTTTAGACCAAAAGTCAGAAAGGATATGTAAACTCACATTTGAATGTCAATCTTTCTAGCTAGCCAAGAAGCCTTGCTGAATGACACTCGTCTTGGTTCCTTGTCATTAAAAGCTTCTTTCCAGCAGCTCTGCTTCATTATTCAATTATTTCTTCAAAGTGCTGATCATTGCATCCCGGTTGGAAGAACTCCAACAGGGGAGTATTTCCTCACAACAGCAGTGTAAAAAGCTTAAAACAACCCTTCCCCTTTAAGAAAGACAAGCAAAGGAAAAAAAAAACTGTGGAGGAGCTCCTGAGGCGACTCCTGAGGCGTCTAGGTATACTGCCAAGAATGTAATAAGGGTTAACGGAGAGGCAGTTTCTGTAAGCAGGGCAATAAAGATTAGGCTAGAAACAACACTAGAATATTGTAATTCCTTACAGGATTAACCCTGTAAAGTGGAAAAAAACAAAAGGAGATTTCTTCTAACAACCGGTTCTCCAAATTGCTTACAAAGTTAATAACCAGTTCTAGAGAACCGGTGCAAAGTGGTAGAATTCCTCCCCTGGTATAGGTGGTACCTTGCTCAATAGTGGTGACTGTGAGATGGATCTTGAAGTCCTACTGGACAATCACTTAAATATGAGCCAGCAATGTGCTGCTGCCAAAAAAGACAACATAGTTCTAGGCTGCATAAACAGAGGGATAGAAGATCATGTGAAGTGGTAATACCACTTTATGATGCCTTGGTAATACCACATTTGGAATACTGCATCCAGTTTTGGTTGCCATGATGTAAAAAAGATGTTGAGATTCTAGAAAGAGTGCAGAGAAAAGCAACAAAGATGATTAGGGGACTAGAGGCTAAAATATATAAAGAACGGTTGCTGGAAATGAGTATGTCTACTTTAATGAAAAGAAGGACTAGGGGTGACCTGATAGCAATGTTCCAATATATAAGGGGTTGCCACAAAGAAGACGGAGTCAACCTATTCTCCAAAGCACCTGAAGTCAGGATAAGAAGCAATGGATGGAAACTAATCAAGAAGAGAAGAACTAAGAAGAAATTTCCTGACAGAACAATTAATAAGTGGAACAACTTGCCTTCAGAAGTTGAGAATGCTCCAACAATGGAAGTTTTTAAGAAGAGATTGGACAACCATTTGTCTGAAATGGTATAGGGTTTCCTGCCTGAGTAGGGGATTTGACTAGAAGACCTCCAAGATCCCTTCCAACTCTGTTATTCTGTTAATCTATTACTGCTGTAGTATTAATATGACTATTACAATTATCGCTATGCTCTTCTCTATTACTTCTATACTATGAGCATCAATATTAGAATTACCCCTTTACTTAATTACTATTATTTCTATACTATTACTATTTTACATCAATGTTTGCTTTTTACAGAGCAGTCTTATCTTATCTGTTAGGTCTTATCTCTCTCTCTTTCTTTCTCTGGGATTTCTACTTTTTTCTTCTCCGTTGTTGCTTTTTAATGGCCAATACAAAGCTATTGCACATTGTTCTTGGTCTCTGTATTTTGTTAAAAAGAAATTTCTGTATTCTTTTTTCCCTCCGGAATTCATTTATTTGTTTATTTGTTTGTTTATGCTACTGCACATCTTGGCTACAGAGCTCCCAAAACACATATCATGTCTTCTCTTCTTCCACATCTTTATCAAGATTGCTGCTTTATTGGCAACTCTGCCATGCTGGGGAAGGAAGAAGGCTCAAATGGGTGAAAAGGAGAGTAGCCCAACTCTCCTCAATCTTCCTAAGCAGCTTACTCTTTGGAATTCTACCTAAAATTCAGAAAACATTACAGAAGCTGTTTGAGATTCCTTTTCAATGATGTATATTGTATGTAGCAGCTCCTTGCAATAAGCTGAGTTCTTATTTCTTTGGCTTCTTAGCCTATATCAATTGCTCATCTCATTAGAATAAGATGAGACATCTTTAAAACTCTTTTATTCATTCTTTTCTCATTTGAGTGAAATACAAACTTCTCCCTTACCAGATCATTGAGTTGTAAAACTAAATCCAGGGATATTGGCTTTCAAATGGAATTCTGTAACAAGCTATTCAGTAACATGTCCATGAATATTCCAAGAGTCTGCATCCAATTCCCAAGGGGGATAACTCAAGCTTATTCAAATTCTCAATATTCCTATGAACTGAGCAGTGTGTGTTGTGAACTTCAAAATAACCTTGAATACTGTTCTGAACTTCAAAACAAATAAAACATTATACATAGTAAGCTCTTCACCTCCCACTCAAAGTAAGCAGGTAAATACTTATCATTTCTTCAAATCATTATCTGCCCCATTTGTAGCTAAGTACAACAAAAGCATGCTCCCAGAAGTTACAGTACTAAATTCCAAAAATATTGATATAGGCAGCTAAAACTTTCATAATCACAAATGTTCTTATGTGCCCACAATAGAAAAAAAAGATCAGCTTCTCAGACCACATGATGTTCATTGCTTAGAGATGCTCAAATTCAGAAGTATGTATCCAATTTTTCTAAAGCTAAATATTATCAAAGGTTGAAGGACATAGACAGATCATCACTAGTAAAATGAAGTATAATTTGCAAGAAATCAAGATGGTAAATTATTCTCTCACATTAGCTAAGTAATAGTTATTTATAGCTTTCTTTCTACACATGAGAGAAAAGTCAAAAAAAGTTCTCACACAGTCAAGCAAAGTTAGTAGCTATGGTATTCATAGACATAGTGATACTTTGGCAGAGCAACTTATTCTTACTTAGTGCTTATACACAGCTAAAAATACTTTTCCTTATACCCTTTAGCAAGCAAGCAAGATGTTTCAGCCATATCTCCTATCATGAGACTTAAGGGAGTATTGTTGTGAAATTAAAATATTAATGATTATCCAGGTTCTAGAAAGGCCATTGAATTGCTGATCTTATTTTATAAAAATGAGCTTTTGCAAATTATTAACTTTATTTTATTAATGTTATCTTATTAATATTTTGTTACTGGGATAAATAGCCTTCTCATATATTATTTACTTTTTAAACCTTCTCTTAGTATGAGAACTGTCTTCTAAATTTGTTCTCTAAATAAATGTAAATTTATTCACATTCCTATTGAATTGTGATAGGACAGCTTTTACAAGTCAGTGTTGAAAGCGCTAGACTAAACATATCAATGGTGCTGATTCATTATAAGTCATATTCCAAATGTATCTTTTTTTTAATTAAGAAGTCTATTTGGCTGTTGGCTTCTCAATTTACAACTTCAAAGTTGCATTCACACATTTTCATATGTCTTTAAATTTTATAGCTCATTCATCACTATTACTCATTGTACCTGAACACTTTGGGATTATGCTACTTGATGTTTGATCCAATATACCGTAGATTTTTTACATGCATTACCAATATTATCAAACTTGATTTTCGGAGAATATGCAGTAATGGGAGAATTAACTACATATCTTCATAACAAATATTTAACCAATTTTAACAAAAATATTTTCGATACATGTTATATACTATGCAGTAATGCATATACAAGTATGTAGAATATGATTTTTAAGAGGAAAAAGAATTAAGAAGTGTAATAGGAACCACATTAAATTTTTAATGTTTATAAATAATGTATCTCTGTCAGAGCAAAACAAAGTGATGCTAGAAAATAAATATTTATGTTTTTAGTACATATTCCTTTTTTATATTTTTAAATAACAAAATGTGGAGATTTGGCACTCAGCTCAGAGATTCAAATCTTTTCTTGTATTTTTAAAGTAAATCAAAGTTCATTGAACTCATTTAACTTCTAATCAATGGAATACTGAGCAGTAACTATACAATTTTGAAAAATCCTTTGTCCATTTAGTGATATGATCTTTCTGCATTAGTTAAAAAAGAGAGAACTGAAAGTGAAGAGAGTTAATATATGCATGGTAGTAAATAGAAAAATCTGTCCATGTGAATTAATGTCCTGACATGCTTGTTTATTCCCCAACTCTATATTCTCCACATTTATTCTAAGTAAACAGATTACTGCTAAAAAATAAAATTAGGTCAGAATGGTATTACAGACAATAAAATGAAATTTGAGGTATGTTCAGGTGCTTATAAAAATAAGAAAAATGCAGGGGGAAACACCGATTCTTCTTCCATTTTGCAAAAACAGGTGTAATTTATCTTGAATTGCAGAGTTTATCTTGAAGCATACTCAAAGCATTCAGTTTTTCAGTAAGAATATTTAAAGTTACTGGGCTAAAAAGCTACAAAAAATAGCACCCTACCTCTTGTTATTCTATTTCACTTTATCAAATTCTGTCCTGCAATTGCAGGCTTGAGGCAACACTCAAAATAAGCGTAATTCCATGCCCCAAAATTATGGAAACAGTGTTTAGTGCTCTACCATGGTACTATAACTATATATTATCAATTGCTTAGCTGTGCAGAAAGTCTATATATCCATGGTAGTACATAAGTCAGGGAACAAAACATCTCTGCTCTGAAAAAAGTAGAAGCTAGTAGCCCAGGGCACAGCTTTCATTCCAAGTTGCAATCTGATATACTACTTAAACATGTGCCCATATTTCTTTACCCAGGACAATACTCATGTGTAATACATTGCTGATCCTTGTGAAAGAGTGTGCTTCTAAAATAGTATGCTGCTAAAACTGGTGGATGTCACTGCTTATTTGTACCCTATAACTATCATTGTGTTGTACCTTATGATTCTTGATGAACGTATCTTTATTTTATGTCTACTGGGAGCGTATGCACCAAGACAAATTCCTTGTGTGTCCAATCACACTTGGCCAATAAAAATTCTATTCTATTCTAGCTATTCTTTAAAATTTCTCAACTTGGGGCTATATTTATGATCTCAATGCATAATAAAAGATATAAAAGGATCACTTTTCTCTGAGCATATCAATAAAATGGCATGGAATGAAATGGCATGAAATGGCATCATATTTGGTGGACTTGCAGGAAAGTGAGGGCTTTTTGGATAAAAATTTGGTGAGTTATGCAAAATGTTTTGAAGAAAAAAATACAATTTTCTCCGCAATTATTTTTACTGGGTATAGTTAAAGATTTTACACTGGGTGAAACAAAATTGATTTTGTATATGGTGACAGCAGCTAGGTTGTTGATTGTCCAATATTGGAAGAGTGATGCCTTACCGACTATGGACCAATGGATTCAGAAGATGGCTGGATTTGCAGAAATGGCGAAGATTTCAGCCTTTTTAAAAGATCAGGTGCATGAGAAGTATATACAGGAATGGAAAAAGTGGATTGAATATATACAGAATAAATATCAGACTAGAAAATATTATGTAGCTTTCAGCTGAGAGGGACTGATGATTATGCTAGTAAATAGAGAAAAAGACATGGAAGGGATGAATAACATATATATTGTTTGGAATTATTAGTATTGCATATAGGGGAAGTCAAGGGGAAGGGGAGGGAAAGGGGTGGTGGGGGAGGGTTAGGGTGGGACTTGTAGGGAACTATATTTTTGTAAATGTGATTTTTATAATGTTCAGGAAGGGGGGGAAAGGGGGAAATTTGTATATGTAAAACTTTTTCAATAAAAAATAAAATGGCATGGAAGTGAAAGATATGCAAATGTAAGCTTAATAATATGGATAGAAATCATTAAAACATATAGAGCTACAGGTTCTTCACTCCTATGTACACAAATAAAGGAATTTTTTTTTTAAATTACAACAATTCAGCCTCAAGTACATCTGTGCATAAAATAAATGATAAATTAATAAATTTAATAAATGGATTCTATATTTCTGAAAATAAAATAGTACACACGATACTCCAATTATAGAACAGAAGCATTGCTAGTTAAGGCATAGTCCAGTAGAGAAATGATTAAGAAAACAGATTATGTTTGCTACATTTGACTGGCTGGCCTGTTACTAAAATTTGGGGTTCATTAGATATCTGCATAAGGCAACAGTATTAATAAGTGTCAACAGTAACGGAGTGGTACAGTTAAGGTTAAGCACCTGTGACATATACACTGATACTATAAACAGGTAGAAATATAAGGAAAGCTTTAAAACATTAATTGAAAATTTAAATACATAAAAAACTGAAACTAACAAAAGATGTTACTGAAGAGAGAACAAATTGTTCAGGTAAAAATATCAAATGGAATAAGAAGACAAAAACAAATTGAAATCTTTTTGGTTTTGATTAGGACAGCATTTACAAAATGACCCAAACTATAACTATAACATTTGAAATATTAAAAGAGATAATCAAATAATGGGACTAGAAATTATAGTACAATAAAACCAGTAACAATATCTACTTTTATGGACAGATTGTGTCTAAAGGTTGTTAATGAAGAAATGAAAGATGTGAAACAAATCTTGCTTGAAGCAGAAATAGTAGAATCAGAGATATTGCGGGGGAAGAGGGTATGCCTGAATTGCAGGTGATATACAAATAATAAACCAGGGAAATGACCTGTTTTTTTAGATACATCATTTTTGGGTGAGCCATTCAGAATCTGTAAAGCGGGATACGTATCATACAAATAAAGAAATGCATAGCTGGACTCCATGCTGCAAGCAGACATCCCAAATTGTTAGATGTTTGCAAAGCGCTTGTGTTGTTTTAAAATTGTTTTGCGATACTTTCTTTTTAAGACTTCAGCAACCGAAATTCAAATGTGTTAATTGATAAATTTATTGACATAATCAAAAATTCTATTGAAAGAGTTTGGGGTTAAAAGTCAAGTGTTCAGCACAAATAAACTTGATTGCAGAAAATACGACTTCAGCAACAGAGTGGTCAATGCACTACCTGACTCTATGGTTTCATTCCCCAAACCCCCAAATTTTAACCTTAGACTACCTACTGTTGACCTCACCCCATTCCTAAGAGGTTGTAAGGGGCGTGCATAAGAGCACCAGCATGCCTACTGTCCCCATTTATTCGTAACCATTTCATGTATTTATAGTCATGTTTATACTTATATCTGTTATCTTATACATGCTTGACAAAATAAATAAATAAAATAAAAATAAATAAACAAAAGAATGTTGTGCAGAATTGAATGTTACTTCTTACTTAGCAGCCTTTCCTTTTTAAGAAAACTTGCCACCCATAACCTTCACAAACGAAAGACATTCCGAAAGGAAAGAATGCCTGTCAGCTCGCAGTTTGTGCTCGCTTTACAAAGTGTTCCCTTATGCTATAGATCATCTTGTCAATTTAAACAGCCATAAAATGTTAGCATTTTGGAAGAAATGACCTTTCAAGTACCGCAATGTAATTAGCAATGCACTCTGGAGTGACAGTGTCCTCTGCAAAACAGGTGAACTGGCAGCTGAAACTTTTGATACTATTGTGAGAGGAAAAGGACAGCTTGAAGCAACACCACATTGTTCTTATTGACGGACAGTTCATTCCCTAAGCTTTTAGGAATAAAAATTACATTTTTTTTTTGTGCTCTGTCTTTGGATACAATTGGCCCACAGAGACCAGCATTCACACTCATAGACCACCAGCTTCCGAAAATGTACTTATGGAAAGTTATTGTCTACTGCAGTTAAGAACTACTGTAAAGGAGCAGCAGGAAGATAACTGGCAGCCTTAAATTGTATAACGTAATCCCAAAGCTCTTAAATTTGCAGCTAGAGGGAGAAATAACACGGAGGCTCAAAAGGTAATGAGCACTTAATTCATAATGTAATGATGTTCCTTTTATTTTTTTGACAATAAGTTTCTATCTCTTTTTGGCTTTTTCTCAAAAGTTCTTAATCTCTGATCTCTATTTTCCACCTTTCTTTTCTCACTGGCAGCTAGGTTATGCTGCCTTCATGGTATTTTATTAAAACTTGTGAAAAAGCAAAGGAGAAAAAAACCTATTGGACACAAATAAAAAGTGGATGCAGAAAGTTTTAAACCTTAATATTCAGATGAAACCATAACCTACGACTTATGGATGGTCCGTTAAGCTCATGGATGGTTGGTTTTTATATGTGGTGATTGCAGCAAGGCTACTTCTTGAGGTCCGCCAGCAGCCTGCACAGCTGGCAGCAGAGTCAGACAATGAGGAGGCTGGGGAGGAACATGGGCCAGTCCTGGAGTCTGGGGAAGGCTCGGATGAGGGCTCTGCATCAGAGGTAGAGTTGGGGACAGGGCCATCTGGGAGTTATGTGCTGACTCAGGAGCCTCCAGAGTCTGATGTCAAAGAGGCAGAGGAACAGAGGGAACCTGTTCCCAGTGCGTGTATGCACAGAACTGCCAGAGGCAAGAACAGTTAAGACAAAAGGGGTGACTCGGGAGTAAGGCTTGGAGATGATTGGCCCCTCCCATAAGACATAAAGGAGGAGCAAAGGCATGTGAGCCTTTGCAGGAAGCAACATTGTTGATGCTGGTCAGTTTGTATTCTGAGCTCCATTTTGACTCTGTGCTCCATGTGGCCTTGCAAAGCTAATTGCCAATTAGGTCTTCGGCAGTGTGTCAAAGGAGATAAAGGTGGGTGCTTATCAGCCTTATCCCGAAGGACTGCGGTAGACTTCTGTCAGACTCTTTACAAACTCTTGGTGATTCAGCAGAGGCTGTGAATAAACAGAATTCACAGCCATTGAAATAAAAAGAGGGTTTTGGGGACTAATTGTGTGCTTCTTACTACTGTATGTACAACGATGGAAGAATGTAGAAACATTTATAATGGAGAAATGGATCGCAATGATGGCAAAACTTGCAGAAATGGCTAAACTGGCTTTTTTGATTAAGGAGGAAACAACAGTTGCAAGCGGTCCTTGACTAACAACTGTTTGTTTAACAACCATTCAAAGTAACCACAGCACTCAAAAAAGTGGCTTACAACCATTCCTGGTGCTTACGATCAACTTAGTTAAACCTAAATTTTAACCACACAGCATATGCACAAAGTAAATAAACTACAGATTAATCTGTACCACAAAACAGAAGGAAAGCTAAATAAAGCTTCATCTTCAAATTCAAAATCCTGGATTTTTATTCAAAGAAATGCAAATGTATTCTTAATGTTGTTTAGCAAACTCTAAACAGATTTTGGATGGCTAGGGAAGGAAATTAAAATAATTGATTCCCCAGGGACTTAATTTAATTCTACCTGACACAAATTTAACACATATTTCAACCATCTCACAGATCCTTCTAAATGATAAATTATTAAATATGCACTGTATAAATAAGGATGCGAGATTGCTGAGGTAGTTACTTCGTGAATTAAACTTATGAAGAAAATACCTGATCAGACAAACATTCATCAACAAAGAGGGGTAAAACAAACTTTGGTAAGTGAGAAGTAGTAGAAAAGGTAAGCCCTTTTCCCCCCTCAGAACATCCTTTATTGATGAATTAGTCTCTTCAGAACAAGATTGGCCGTTTGTTTTTCTGACCGAATCAAAGCCAGAAGAATCTATCCATGCATCTCATCATGATGGAAGAAGCAGTGGACAACTAAGTTCAAGTTCAAGCAAAAGAGCCGAGGTGGTGCAGTGGTTAGCGTGCAGTACTGCAGCTACTTCAGCTGACTGCTAGTTCAGCAGATCAGGGGATCAAATTTCACCGGCTCAAGGTTGAGTCAGCCTTCCATCCTTCCGAGGTGGGTAAAATGAGGGTCCAGATCGTTGGGGGTAATATGCTATTTAGTATACGGTCTTTGGTGTAAGCTGCCCAGAGTCCTCGGAGAGTGGGCGGCATAGAAATATGACAAATAAATAAATAAATAAATAAATAGGTAAGTAAGTAAGTTCTATTTATAAAAATGAAAATGCATCAGTCTGGCAA
This sequence comes from Ptyas mucosa, assembly GCA_012654045.1. Classification (NCBI taxonomy): domain Eukaryota; kingdom Metazoa; phylum Chordata; class Lepidosauria; order Squamata; family Colubridae; genus Ptyas; species Ptyas mucosa. Next base: position 22,144,599 of record WNWU01000001.1, read on the forward strand.
ATTGAAGTCAGACCCAGTTTAAATCTGCCTTAAGCATCGAGTATCAAGTGGACTAGAGGTAGTCTTCAACTTACAACAGCTCATTTAGTGACCATTCAAAGTTACAACAGGACTGAAAAAAATGACATGACCATTTTCACAGTTACAACCTTTGCAGCATCCTCATGGTCATGTGATCAAAATCCAGATATTCGGTATTTATGACCCTTGTTGTGTCCCAAGGTCGTGATTCCTCTCTTGCAACCTTTTGTCAAGCAAAGTCAATGGGAAGCCAAATTCATTTAACAATCAGGTTACTTACGTATCAACTGCCGTGATTCACTTAACAACTGAGGCAAGAAAGGTCGTAAAGCAGGGCAAAATTCACTTAACAAATGTCTCACTAAATAATGGAAATGTTGGGCTTAATTGTGATCGCAAGTCAAGGACTACTTGTATAACAATGCCCTGAAAAAGTCTGCATACAAGACTAGCAAGCCTGCATATCCATTGATCATTCCATGTTAGCTGCACACTGGATCACGCCTGCTTGATTCCTGGAGTCCAAAAATAATTTCAGTACAGAAATACACAGAGTACATAGAAAAGCTAGCTGAGCTATTTACTAGAGGAATATTTAAAAGTAAACATACCTATCAGTAAAAAGAAATAAGTGTGAAATATAAAGGGACTTCATGCTATTCAGTTGTTAGGTGAATATTCTATAAAATATGTCTAGAATAAAATGTATATTTCATGGTTAAGAAAGCACAAATCAGCAATGAAACTGTGATCACTAATAAATGGAACCAGTTGAATTAATGCATCAACTTTTTACTTATTTGGAGAGTCACCATTTCTCAGGAACATAAGATACGATTTCCAGTAAAATTCAATCCTTGCTGCCATCAGTTAAAAGGATATCAGATAACAAGGATTAGGGAAGGCAGCTGTGTTGTTATTCAGTAAGAACAATAATCGGATCCAAGACAAAGTTGTTTCATGTGTTTATTTAAGAAACCTGTAAGAGTCACTTTCTGATTCTTGATACTTGGAATACAACTGGAAGAAAATGTTGCAATCAATGATGGTAGCTGAATATTTTGATAGAAACGGGCATATTTCTATAAATAACTAAGGAGCAATGGAATTTGCTTGAAATTTGCCTTTCTAATAGATTCCCTATCCATATCAATGCATTTCAACAAAATGTCAAAATATTTACTACCAGTTTCAAAATGCGAGGAGAATAGTAAATTCATAAGGAAGCACATTTACATTGGTTGTATAACATACTGTCATAATTATTTGACTTTGGCTTTGTGTTTTGCATGTAGTCAGTAAATTGTGGTTTATTCATAAACCATGGTAAATTAAACCATGATTCAATGCAATATGAGAACCTGATCACATTTTAGATCAGCGGTTCTCAACCTGGGGGTTGTGACCCCTTTGGGGGTTGAACAGCCATTTCACAGGGGTCGCCAAAGCCCTCTCTCCCCCCCCCACGCCTTCACTCACCCTCACCCTCTGTCTCTGTTGGATTGCCGGTCGCCGGTCATTTACCCCGCCCACCCCCAATCTATTGCTGCCTCCTGAGTCCCAGCTGATGGCTAAAGGGAAAAAAACTGTTTAAATTCTTGCCACGGGGCTTCAAAGGGCTGCCTTACAGCTGATCAGTGTTAAGAGAAAACAAATGAGTAGACCCCTGCCTGAAAAAATAGAAAAAACAGCCCCTTTCAGTTCCAGCATAGGTTAATTACCATAAATTGATTAGATCGGCCTCCCAACTCTCAGCTGATTTGCTCTCAGCTGTTTTGCTAGCTGCAAAGAGGTGCAGATTTTTCCCCCCGCAAGCCATGCTGAAAAGCGAAACTGAAAGTAAAGCAGGGTCTTTGCTGCAATGTGACAAAATGAGGCAGAGAGAGATTTCTTTTTCTTTTTCTTTTTCCTCACCAAAAAAGGTAGGTGGAACACTGCAAACAATGGGAAATTTAGGGCAAAAGAGGAGGTTCAAGATTTTAAAACACAAAAGAAAAAAAGCTCTATTTAACTAGGGAATTGTAATAATTGAGATACTATTAATTGTATATTGTGTTGAAAGCAGAAATGGTTAAGTTGTGGTTTGGCGGGATATATGGGGGAAATTATTTGGTTTATTATTATTGGTAAATATAATTAATTGATTTGTAAGAAATTGGATTGCATGGAAATAATTGGAATATTCATGTTCATATTGATTAATATACAAAAAAGATAGTTATATAACTAATTGATTTATATTAAAATGTTGAATTTGTATTAAACAACTGTATTACATAATTACATAATTAACCAATGTGAGGATGGATATAAAAATAGATGACAATGGGAAGGGATATAATATAGAATAGAAGGGAAAATTGAATTTGATTAAGATTAGAGATGAGGATGAAGGGTAATATTGGTTTTTTTAAAAAAATAGATGAGGAATAAATATGGCAAAAAGGAAATATAGAAATTGTAAATTTAATTGAAATGCCTAAACACTGTTTAAATTTGTGAACTGGCCAAAAAGTCTGTTCAAAGAAAATATATTGTATGTTTGTATGTGTGTTTCTAATTATTGCTATTTATTCATATTTGGTCTCTTTTATTCTTTAAAGTTTAACAATTCATTCTTTATTTTAATATCTTTATATTTGTTTGGGGTTGGTTTTCTTCCCTTTCATCTTTTTTATTGTACAGCAATCTTTCTCCTCAAACCTATCACCTCTCTCTTTTCTTTCCTTTTTACTTTCTCTTCCCCATCCTGTCTTCTCCCTACTTCCTCTTCCTTTCTCCTTCTCCTCCTCTCTTCCTTCCTCTCTTACCTTCCTCTGTTACCTTCTAATTTCCCTTCCCTTCCTTCTTCCCTCTCTATTGCTGTATCCTTTTATGCACATGGACTACTCAGAGGGCTGAAAAAGTTATTTTTGACTGGTCCTCGCACTTTTGACCAGTCCTCGAACTTACGTCTGAGCTCACATTTTATGTTTTTGTCCTATCTTGTCACCATGGTGAAGAGAA
>WNWU01000001.1:22147635-22167558 GCA_012654045.1 Ptyas mucosa
CTATCTTGTCACCATGGTGAAGAGAAGCAGTTGTGAAATGAGTGACATGGTTGTTAAGAATGCTGCACCGGCATAAATCTGAGGATGGTCATAAGTGTGAGGACCAGTCAAAAGTGCAAGGACCTGTCAGAAATGACTTTTTTTAGCCCTCTGAGTAGTCCCTATACACATAGCCATGGCCACCCGGTCACATGACCTCCAAGCCACGCCCACAAAATAAACCATGCCCAAGAACCATTGGTAAATGTTTACTGTAGTAAAACATTACAGTTATGAAGTAGCAACGAAAATAATTTTATGGTTGGGGGTCACCACAACACGAGGAACTGTATTAAAGGGTTGCGGCATTAGGAAGGTTGAGAACCACTGTTTTAGATATTCTTTTCTCCCAGGCCTTTGTAAATGGTTTTTTTTTTTCTAGAACATCCACCTGACATTAAAAGAAGTAAGGCAGCCAACCTAATCTAGCTACAATTATATGTGTCAGATATTGCCTACGTATGATGCCCCAGGCACCAGAAGGGGTTAAGTCTTCTAAGTCTACAGACATCCCATGTGACTGTATAAACCAATGAACTCCCTTATTGGAATCATACCCACAAATCAATTGGATATCTTCCCTAATTTCTTCCCATCCATCTCAGCAAGACAGCAGTGAACTTCTCTCCCTCTCAACCTCTGAGTCATACAGTCAGGGTAATAAATGCAGCAGGACACCCTGTTCATTATTGTATATTTGTAAATAATAAAATAAGTTTTAAACCTGAAGCTGTATGGCCTAAATAACTTCCACATAGACTGAATGAGCACGACCATCAGTATATATCTGACAATATGACTGTATATACTTCACTGATATCAATAAGATTTAAGCTACCTATGTATTTAAGTGATGTATGAACAAAATAATTAATGATAACAATGTATCAAAAGAGAATCAATACTGCTGTGCACTTTCTGTAATAGTATCTACAGTCTAGAAATAAAATGCTATCATTATCGCACTGTATATTTCATTATGCATCTGAAAAAAAATAATGCCTTCATATCAAAAAAATTTAAGCTCTCGGATATATTTTTATCACCATTCTTAACTTTACCTATGCAGGAAAACTTTGGGAAATTTTTTGAGTTAAATTGTTACCCAAACAAACAATGTTGGATAACATTCCAGTATCCACATTAGACTTCTGCTCACAATGCTTACCACAGTTTCTGATGCACAAGCATCAACGTTTAATGACTTACCTTTAACATTTATTTCTTACTATGGATAACATTAGAATTAGGCAATAAAGCATTAAAGTCAATGTCAAGGCTCTGCTTGACTTTAATGGAGACTAAATTAATATGGTCATTCAGCTAGTATCAAACAAAAGACAAACACCCACTCACTAATTATTAGCATAGATAAAGTAATGGTAAGACTTCACGATAGCCAACTATTAACGACAGCACATACTGTAAATACTAAAGCTTGGGTACATTTGCTGAATGAAGAGGCATTATTGCAACACTGAATGTTTTCAAAGATAAATCTTACCATGATAGTTACAATCTGTTTCACTAGTGAGCTGTTAAACATAAGAAATGATTGCAAGGTGGAATTTATTTGGAACAATAATTATTTATGACATTTTGGTGCAGCATAACTCATAAACATATGGGTATCTTATTAGAAATTGAAACTCATTTTTAATAAAACTCAGTGTGATATTGCACCAATATAACTAAACTGACTCCAAGGAACAACAAATAATTCCAGTTTAACTATTCCAAGGCTTGGCAATTTCCATGTGAAGTCTAACTCCCCTGTCAAGGCAGCCTTTACTAACACAAATATATCTATGGGCAAGTACAGACATAAATGTTATTTTCCTATAAGATTTGGAGACTGCATAATTTACTTATTCCACACAAAATTGATAATTACTTTGTTTGATGTTTTCATCTTTAGAGCAAGCACCCTTTTTTTCACCCTCAAATATGAGACTGCAAACAATCCATCTTGACTTTGCCCAGTAATAATGAAAATGAAATCTCAGTACAATGTAATCTGGTTCATAGACAGGCTAACAAATTGAAACACATGTGCTATTTAGCATCTTCAGGAAATCAGGCCTTTCGGTCTATAATTCAGATACTGCTATCCAATCATAAAACCTCTTGACTCTGATTATGGACTTGTTCATTAGATAATCACTTTAGATTTTCTCTGAAAATAACATTATCAGGATTCTTTTCTATGATGTTATTTAAATAAAGGAAAGGAGGATAGTATTTCTAGCAGAAATTAAAGAAAGTCATCCCACACCATCCAGCCCAGGAAGTCCATAATATCAGTTCATTGAGCAATCTACAACTATTAATTCATGACAGAAAAAATACCCTATTCTACATCCTAAAACATTTATACCTTCAAGAAAAGTCACTTGAACATAAATTGTCTGCCCCTCTGTGTGTTTTGAATACAATATTTACATGTCTTTTATATAATTCTGTCACCTATTTTTAAATCAGCAAAGGGTTCAGAAATCTCTTGGAAGCTGTCTTTACTTTTACAGGCATCGTGCAGTTCTCCACTCGGATATTTCCATGGTCCCTTACTTATATATGGATATGTTAACTTTCATAGTCTCTAATTCTACTCTCTAATTTTGGTGTGTTTTTGTGTGTGTGTGTGTGTGTGTGTGTGTGTCTATCTAGAAAAATTCTATTATATGGGCTTTCAAAAACTGAGATACTCTTTTGCAAAAATATATTTTCAGTTTTTTAAACTAAATGACTCTATGTGTTTGAGAGAAAGAGAGAAAACCAGTGGGCCTTTTAAATATGTAAAGTTGGTGCTGCATGCGTTCTCTATAAAAAAAAAACACTTTTCATTGAGTGCCCCATTCCTGGCTTCTGAAATCCTGCATTCCCACTTTTCCACAAATCCAAGAAGGCCTAGGATCTCTACAAGATCATTAGGGAATAAAAATTTGCTACATGAATTGTGTCTAATCCCCACGTGTATATTTACTTTTTTTCCTTTCTTGTATAATTATTTATGCTATAAAATTGGTGTTATGATGATTAATTTGATTTTTATTTGGATGTTAACTGTTGGAAATTTCTAAATAGCTGGCAAGGTAGAAATGTTAGCAAATGAAATCCATCCATACATCAATAAGTAGCGTAAATGAATTTCTATGATAAAAAGTAGAAGCTCAGTGTTTGCATGCATAACTGCCAGTTGAATTATTACTTATACTAAGATGTACTGAAATTATTGATATATTATTGACATATTATTGTTTCCATCTTAATGTGTATATTGGTGACATTCATTGACATTCATACTCTAACTTTTTTAAATTTATCTTACTGATTAATGGCATATAAATCAATCAATCACTTAATTAAATATACTATCACCCAGCAATAAGAGCCTTTTCTCTGCTTTCATCAATATGCTCAAGAGAACAGCAGAAAAGAAAAATATCGTTTCCATCATCTGTTGTAGAAAGGCTTCCAATTGGTCTTGAGCCAGCATACTGAACTGGTGGAGAATAGTATTAGTTGCACATGCTGGAAGGTCAAAAGAAAAGTAACTAGAATTGCTCGGCTTAAATATCTATAGTTGAGACCACAAGGAGGGCTCACTGAGTCTGTGGGTAATACAGCAGGAGAACAAGCTTCAAACTGTTACCACCAGATCAGTCTTCTTCATTGGTTAATCATTTAATCATTTAATTATGAACATTACTTTCAACTCTTGATTTGGACTGCTGAAGCGCTAAAATATTTGCTTTTAACTCCTACCCCTAAAGTTGCCAGGGACTGGAGAGAATAAACTTCAACATGTTCTGTATATCTTTAAATAATCCCATGTTTTCTTTCAGTTATATGTTAGTCCAGTGATTCTCAACCTTTTCTTCACAATGGACATGCTTTGAATACCTTTGGTGGCCATGGACTATGGCCACAGACGCCCCCCCCCCCCAAGACTTATCTCAATATTTAAATCATAACATTTCCTCAAGCCTTTGCAGACCCCCTTTGCTGGCATCATGGCCCCCCAGAGGTCCACGTGCCACAGGTTGAGAACCACTGTGTTAGTCAGCTTCCCACCTCTCTTTCTACAAGGGTTTCTGCTAAATGTACAGACACTACTTTTGTGATCCTTATTTCCAACTAAACTGGTCCATTTGTTATACAGTGTGGAATTCCCCAGAAATTTTGTCTGTGAACTTTCCTGCATTAGTACATCTGAAGAGCAAGCTCAGTACTTTCCTCTGAATGACCTAGATTTTATACTGTATTACAATACTATAAGTCTTCTGGTTTCCTTTCATTCTTCTTACAAAGAAAAGGCTGAAGTCCACCTAATGCCAAGGACTGTTTTGCCCAATTGCTTACTTTTATTATGAATATACTATGCCTAGACACATAAGATTTAGTCTACGTTTGTATGCTACAGCCTGAATAAATGCCGATATTTGCATTGGCTGGAATGACTCTGCATAATTTACTGACTAAAAACAGGATGTCACATTTTAAAAAAAAATGCATCAAACTATAATCATGAACAGCCAGAACTATTTAGTAATTAGGAACCCATTCTGAACTACATTAATCCACAGCAGCCCCAAGAGCACTGTAACTTCAAGATCACTGTCATATTTAACCAGAAAATAACATTCAGTAACCTACTGCTTTTCATTAAACGTCAACTGGTTAGATCAGATCAAATAATTATAGAAATTGAAGCATTCTCCTAATGGAAAAAATGGAAGGTTAAGGATAACATAGTCCCTAAATTTGTAATTCATAACAGTGCAAAAAACATCCCAGATTGTGCAGAAAAGATGTCTAATTTTTAATTCATAGCTCAAGCCTGTTATGACTCATGGCATATTGTAAGAAGTGCCTCTGCAAAGAGATTACATTTTTAATATCTGTTAACAGCTTAATGAGACATCAATTGGGGCCCAGTTGTAATAGCTGTAAGCTTGGCCAAAACAAAGCCAGTTTCCAGCATTAATCATGTGGAATTCTTGGTGCTGAGATTGAATGTTTGCTTTCAGATGTTTCGTTACTCAACTAGGTAACATCATCAATGCCAGTAAGTATGGGGTTTGCTGCCTGTTTGTAAGTCTCACAACTGGGACTGGCAAGTCTGTTACTAAGTGAAGTAATCACTAAGCAAAACACTTTATGACTGTCCCATTTAGCGATGGAAGTTCTGGCAGTTCCATCACTTCTGGCAATCCTTGTTGCCATTGTTCGATGAATTTTGTGCGGTCATTTGGTGCCACCCTAGTCTCTCTAAGCCCCAACCTCAGTTCTCCAAACTGCTTCCTCTTCAACTCACCCACCTCCTGCCCAGTGCAGCAAGATGCAGCAAAGCTGCAGCAATGCCACTAGTAATCCCTGAGCTGCCAAATGGCAAGAAGACCTAGTTTTTACATCCCATCAGCAGCTTCACAAGTGGGAAGCCCCAGCAAAGAATCTCCTTGGCCAATAGGGCTATGGTCCCTTTCCTTCCCAATAATACAGTGGCATATACCTGGTCATCTGTAGTTCTCACCTATCAGCCTACAGAACGTTTCCATGGAACCTGCCCCCTCATGAATAGAATCATGAGCCCAGTGAGGGGAGGCTGCTGAAGATCAGTTGACAGGGATGATTATAAGTGCAGGTGAGCCTGAAGATTTACCATCATGACCATGCAAAGTTGTAAGTTCAAGGAACAATCACAAGTCAATTTTTTCTGCACCATTGTAACTTTCAACAATCACAGACATTAAGCCAGTGGTACTGATCCTGGTTTCTCGAAGGTGGGTTGTTGGAGTGGATGTGTTATAGACTTTTTGTTTTCTTTGAAGGTTTTAAATTAGAAAAATACTACTGGCCAGATTCTCTGAACAGATATGTAATCATCCTCAGTTCAATTAGATAACCACCAGGAAAGTACATAAATATCTGAGATTGGACAACCATTTGTCTGAAATAGTATAGGGTTTTCTGCCTAAGCAGAGGGGTTGGACTTGAAGACCTCCAAGGTCCCTTCCAACTCTATTATTCCATTCTAAATATGAGATCCATCCCAATCCACACTAATAACTAGAAGAATGACAGAATCAATGTTCAAGGCCCAAACATATTTTTTTTATTACAGGTTTTTCACTGCTCAAAATTCAATCGGTTCCATTTGCCACTCTTTCAGATAAAAAAGCAAATGAGGATGTTCAACCCAATAATGCTTTTATGCCCATAATAAGAATATTGACCTTTATTTGTAACATCCAATGGAACAAATCTGCCACACTGAGGCACCTCTTAATATCGAACAAGGCTTTTTCCCCCAAATCGCCAATATTAAATACAGGACTGTGTGTGTATTTGTAACACTAAAACCACTAAACATGAAATACAGCTTAAAGAAATAGTACCTTGGAGTAAACTGAAACAATTAAGTGAATATTTTAGGTTTTTGTTTTTGTTTTGTTTTTTTGTTAATGAAGAAATGTGAATTAGTTACACAAATCTAAATGAAATGTGTGGATGAAATACAAATTAGTTATAAAAATCTGCATGGAATGTGTTAGTTGCACAAAAATGTCTATTGACACAGATGTCTCCATTGACATTAATGAACTTGCTTTTAAAAAATGGTAATCTGACTGCCTAGCAGATTGGCATGCTTGGTAGCAGAATTCTATTTTTAGAATGAAAGCTAGGCATTGCAGTTTTTAATTGTCCCATTTTTTAAAAAAAAATACACACTTCTGTTCAAAAAAAGCTGGAACCTGGCTATACTAAATTTCAAATTGGTTTCTGGTTAAAATTTGGGGAGTATTTCAAATAGGAAAACATCTTTCCTATCCATAGAAGCACAAATAAGCAACCTTACTTTGTAACATGTGTATATGTTCATGTACATACATACATACATGAATATGTTTACAGTGCCTACACTTTTTTATTAACATTCCAAAACTGAATTAAGAAGCTGCATAAGAATTTCCATGAATCACTTTCAGTTGTTAGTAGAACAAAATACTTGTTGGTTCATGTTCACTGTGCTAAAATCCTATACAAACGTGGACAGAATGTAAGTCAAAGATAATAGTTGGTACATAACATTTAAATCTGCAGTATAAAACACACATATCTAGTTTTAATAAACAGCCAGGGTCCCTACATATATTAATACATTCTATAAGAATGATGTTGGCTCTCATTAAATATGCATTTAAGGTAAGGACAGAAAGGGGGCATATTGACATTATTTCTCCAAAATAAATTCAGGGGAAGAAGTCTATTATTGACTTACCTATTTTCCATTTTAATTCTTTTATTATTAGGATGTTGTTGTTGTTAGTTGTGAAGTCATGTCTGACACATTGCGACCCCATGGACAACTTTCCTCCAGGCTTTCCTGTCCTCTACCATCCCCCAGAGACCATTAAAGCTCATGCCAACTGCTTCAGTGACTTCATCCAGCCACCTCATTCTCTGCCATCCCTTTCTTCTTTTGCCCTCAGTCGTTCCCAGCATCTTCTCCAGTAATGAGACTCACCCTCTCATTAAGTGGCCAAAGTATTTGAGTTTCATCTTCAGGATTTGATCTTCTAAAGAGCAGTCAGGGTTGATCTCCTCTAGGACTGACCGGTTTGATCGCCTTGCAGTCCAAGGAACTCGCAAGGGTCTTCTCTAGCACCATAGTTCAAAGGCTCACTTCTTTGACGCTCAGCCTTCCTTATGGTCCAACTTTCACAGCCATACATTGCAACTGGGAAAACCATAGCCTTGACTATACACACTTTTGTTGGCAGGGTGATGTCTTTGCTTTTTAGTATGCTGTCTAATCATAGCTTTCCTCCCCAGGAGCAGGCGTCTTTTAATTTCCTGGCTGCCGTAGTCCCCATGTGCAGTGATCTTGGAGCCCAGGAAAATAAAATCTGTCACTACCTCCATTTATTCCCCATCTATTTGCTAGGAATTGAGAGTGCGGGGAGCCATGATTTTAGTTTTCTTAATGTTGAGTTTCAAGTCAACTTTGCACTCTCCTCCTTCACCCACATCAGAAGGCTCTTAATACTGTTATCCTAATAATTATTTTATCCTTTTATTAGGATAAAATAAATTGTTCAGAAAACATGATGTTTAATATTTGTAAAAAAAAATAATCACTGATGTCTAAGGGACTTTTTTTAAAATTATTGTTGATAAAACTTCCTACATCAGCAGTACTAGAAAAGGGGTGATTTCTGTTCCTCCACAAAAACTTTTCCAAAGAACTGAAGATAATGTTCAGAATATATTTGGTGGAAGGAGTGTGGTAAGAGAAGAGTAAATTGTCATTGGACAACTACTGTTATAAATATGGTGGAAGAACAAGTCTCCCTAACTGAGGAACGTAATAGATAAAGTAAGCCACACAGTAAAAAGAACCAAGAAAACAGAATTCAGATAAAAAAGTAACTGTTTCCAATTCATTACTTCCTTTCATGTATTTTATGAAGACAACCCATAATCTCGACATTAATCATTATCCATTTATTATATAAAATCTGGGAGGATAATTATGATCTGTGACTGTTAATATCTCTACCACATTCTTCTTCATTATGTCTAATGTTAATATAAAATTGCTTAATGGTTTTATGTATTTTCCCCTAATGTGTATTCTGTATTATTTTCAAACTTGAAAATAATTTATGAGTACTTTATGGTTGAGTTATTCAAATAATGTAAATCTTATTTCTTGTTACAGATGCTAATGCTAAGCTGTGATGAATCATTTAGTCCTAATCAGTTCCCGTACCTGAATTGGATACATGTCCCAAAGGTGCTTTTTCAAAAGGCAACTAGATTTTCTTTGTTTTTCCTTGAAGGCGTTTTGCTTTTCACCAGGAAGATTCCTCAGTTCTGAGAATCTCCATAGACATGAATTGGATGGAGGTTTTTTTCAGTTGTGTCTAGAATAGGTCAGTTGCTGAATTAAGGAGTGAGCAGAAGACTTCTTTGCATCAGTCTACTGTTCATGTTACAGATATAGTACTTGTCAATTTTTCCTATACTGTTATTTATGTTAGATACCTTCTGGGTAATATTAGATTTATATTAAATACCTCTGAGCAACATGTAGCGCAAACTTCATAATCATGTTCTGTATGTATTATTATGATGATTATCATTATTCCGTAGCTTTGAATGTAACTGTTTCTGCACTGGGTGTTCATAGTCACACTCGATGTGACAGATAAAGTATTCAATTCAATTCAATTAATTTGCTATATAATCATTTATTTAGCATACGGCTAAATAAATTTTTGGACTTGTAACATTTCACCTAGATTTTTAATGTATATAATAATCAGGGGTGAAATGCTCTGGGTTTGGACCGGATCGCCCGATCTGGTAGCAATGGAGGCAGGTGGTTCGGAGAACCGGTAGCAAAAATCCCTGCCCCCCCCCCCAATTGCCCAGTTGAGTCACGCAATCATCAGAAACTTTTTTTTAATTTTTAAAAGCATTTTTTCTACAACCTCTTTGGCCGAAAAAATGCTTTTAAAAGTAAAAAAACAAAAAGCCTCTGATGATCGCACGGCTCAGCTGGGATCATCAGAGGCTTTTAAAAGCATTTTTTCTACAACCTCTTTGGCTGAAGAGGTTATAGAAAAAATGTTTTTAAAGGGAAAAAAAGCCTCTGCCGATCAGGCAAGTCAGCTAGGATTGTCAGAGGCTTTTAAAAAAAAAAGAAAGAAAGTCTCTGCCAATCAGGCAAGTTAGCTGGGATCGTCAGAGGCTTTAAAAGCATTTTTTTTACAACCTCTTCAGTGGAAGAGGTAGAAAAAATGCTTTTAATAGTAAAAAAAAAAAGTTGGCCACGCCCACTCAGTCATATTAACCCCCCCCCCACCAAGCCACACCCACAGAAACAGTAGTAACAAATTTTACATTTCTCCACTGATAATAATATTTTATAGGAAGAAAAAAAAGTGAAATAAAAAGGCAGTAAAATGGCAGTCTGGACTCATTTTTCAAGAATTTAGATCTTTTTGTGTTAACAAGAGAAGCATTTACTAAATGGATCAGAAGATTTAAAAAACTTTAAAAAAACTACCTTTTTAGGACTGAAAAAGAAATGACAGTACTAACTGCATTTGTGCTAGAGAACTGACAAAAGAGGAGTAATTATCCACAGACAAGCAAAGTGTATCTTGCACTGCTGATGTCAATTTTCTGATTTGCAGGCATCTCCTGGAATAAAAAGTTGAGGGAGAAAGTGCCATTCCACAGTTGCTTTCAACTTCTACATCAACAACAGTTTCAACTAAATTAAATCATGTTCTTGGCTATTGTATTATGACTAAATAGAAGATGTATGTCTTGACAATAGAAAATAACCCAATCATACTCACATGTCCTGCATAACTTGGATTTTATTGCTTTATGAAGAAATTGCAGAACAGTGGTTTTTGGTTTTTAGTGGGGGATTCTAAACTTTTTTTTTTATCATCACATCTCCATTTAGTGTAACTTTTATACCCCTCCTCTAAAAAATTCAAAACCCAAAATGAACTAAATAATGAAAACAATACAATGAAACTTTGGGAAAATTTTTGGATTCATTGTAGCAATGTAATTAAAAGGTTCTTCACACTTCTCATGGACTCTGCGCTTCCCCAAAAAAGGAACACTTCACAGTTTGGCAAACCCTGGTCCAGAGAAAAATATGTAGCTTACCAAATATTGTATATGAAGGTTTATTTACTATCATTGCTATTTAAAAGATAGCCACTGGAAAAGTTTCCCATTTAGGTATGAGGTTGTTGAAATACAAACATAAATGATGGGTTAGATATGCTAGTGATCATATGGCAAAAATCTAAAGTCACCTTTTCTTGGAATAAAGAGGAATAGAAATGTCCTGGCTGACTTGTTCCTTCAAGTTATTTATTGGGGGGAGGGGGGCAAACAATTAAGCAATTCTACCATACAGGCATTTCAAAGCTGATATGATTAAACAATCATACAAATTAACTAAAAATTGAATTATAAGCAGAGAATCTTCTTATATTTTCATTTGATTTACAACCAGAATGAGACTTTTCTCAATTGAAATGATTAATGCAGAAGTGAAGAAATATGTTAATGTGATCCGATTTTCTCAATCACTCAGTTTCCAAGTAAGAATATAATTAAAATTATTACCAATTAAATGTGCAACTAAGCAGAATGGAGCGTTAGTTTAAGGAATAAAAATGTACAAAGAACCCATTAATTCTGCATTATTGACTAAGAACATTTAATTCTAAATGAGAATTTAATATTTCTGTTCACGATCTTCCAAGAAAAGATGATCCATTGAACACATCCATTACATTATAAGCATAATCCACAAAGCATTTAAAGAACAGAGATTAAGTGCATAAGCAGAACTGTTGCTTTTATTTTTACATTAAAGGGGAAAATAATAACTAACTGACCTTTGAAAAGAACAATTCCAATGTAGTCAATCAGAAATGGGGTGGGCTGCTGCGGGTTCGCAGGAGAACCCCTAGCTAAGATTCAGTGCAATTCAGAGAACCCCCTAAATCCCACTCCTGGCTAGCCCCGCCCCACCAACCTCACCCACCCCGCCTCTCACAGGAGTCCCCACGCAGCCCGTTTTGGATGCAGGTAAGTGTAGGGCATGCACGGAGGCTCGGGAAGGTGAAAAACGGGCCTACTGGAAGTTCGGGAAAGCCGGAAACGGGCCTGTTTCTGGCTTCCAGAGGGCCTCTGGAGCCTGGGGAGGCTGTTTTCACCCTCCTGGAGGCTCGAGGAAAGTCTCCGAAGCCCGGGGAGGGCAAAAATGCTTCTCCCCCCCCCCCACCATGCTGCAGGAGGCTGACTAGGCCACATCCACCATGGCCACGCCCACCCAGCAACTAGTCAGAGAACCCCTTGCTAAAATTTTTGAAGCCCATCCCTGATCAGAAACCAATTGTCCCTAAGAGTGTTTCAGCTAATCATCTAATGTAAATACTACATCTCTTTTCTATTAAACAAGGGCAAAAGAACAACAGGAGGAGAAATAAATCCAAATATACCAATACTCCTTGTTGAAATCAGGCCCAAACTTTGATTCCTGGAGCCAAAGCTCAATAATTAGAAACTATTTTCAGATTAACTAATATTTCTCTCTAATCTCGTTCTGTCACAGAAAAGGAAAAATTTAAAAAAAAATTTAAAAAAGACTGAGAAAGCAAAAAAAATAAATGGATTTCATCACTTAGAATCCAGTTAGAAATCCACTGGACAGCTATAAAAGGAGTCTAGACCAGGGGTCAGCAATCTGTGGCTCTGGAGCCACATGTGGCTCTTTCACCCCTCTGCTGCAGCTCCCTGTTACTCAATCGACACACAATTTATTGAGCTTTTCAACCCCAGTAGGCCAACCATGGATAAATCCAAGAAAAGAAAAGTTTCAGAAGAAAACAGAATGTTTAATTCAACTACATATGCTAGTTTTGTGGCCACTCAAGAAATAGTCAGGCACAGGAAAGGTTTTGTGGCTTCCAATGTTTTCTTTTCTGTGGGAAACGGGTCCAAATGGCTCTTTGAGTGTTTAAGGTTGCAGACTCCTGGTCTAGACTATCCACTATCAAACTTACTTTATAGAACAATATACTGGGGGAAATGCACCTGTATAGTCAGACAAAGAAGAGGAAAACTCAGATTCTAATCCATCCTCAGATTCTAACCCATCCTCAGCACCTTCCCAGCTATGGAAATAAAGTGAGTGAGGTTGAGTTTCTCTCTCTCTCCCTCTCTCTCTCTCTCTCTCTCTCTCTCTCTCTCGTTTTCTCTCTCTTTCTCATTCTCTCTGTCACTCTCCATCTCTCTCCCCCACATGGTTGTTTTTCTCCATAAAAGAATATAGGGGAGTGTTGTGTATGCTGCTAAAATGAAAATAGTTTATTACAGGCTAAGATCAAATGTTTTCCAGAATGTTATTTATAATGCTTTAAAAAAAACCTTCTGCTAATGATCTGAATATAACTAATTTTATATGCATATATTTGCCTAATTTAAATCTGCAGAAATGGGGACAAAATACATGGGGGGGATTAAGAATGCAGACAGTAAAAAGTTTGAAATATGTTAAAATTGCAGAATAAGTTGGAATGGCTATGTGTATGTTTCTTTTGACAACAATCTGTCAGAATATGTCCAGAATATGTTACTGTGTACATAAGGTGAGGGAAAAAATGACTATATGAGGCATCCTTTAGAGGTACAGTTGAGAACTAGGACAAAGTATAACAAAATGGTGCAGAGATATTGCTACTACATCCTAAAATTACAATGTGGAGTGGCTGTTTGTAATTAATTGATGCTTCTGATGGCTTCAAAGGTACTTGTGGCATCATCTGAAAAATGGCTGATCTATATAAGAGGGCAGTTAGAAGCAAGCATGCTGCTTGAATAAAAATCAATACAGTGACTCAGTCAGGTCAAGGGGAACCATGCACTTACCTGTTTTCTACATCTGGTAGGATCATCAGTAACTAGATAGAAAGTATATCGTATCATCATCATCATGTCATAGCCATAAATATTTTAAGAATTGATAATTATTTGATAGACAACTAAGGTTGGGTGATCTCAAAATCTAAACAGATCCAAACCTGCTTAGTTCTTGCACATGGGATCTTCAGGAACTACTAACTATAAGATAGGAAACTGCCAAGACATTTTGAAGAAGACAGTTACAAATTACTTCTGTATTGCTGCCAAGGAAAATATATAGAGATATATCTATGTCAGATGTTGAGCTTAGCTCAAAAAATATCTCTCTGTTGCAGATAACAAGCTGTTATGGGGAGGATCTGATCGGCAATTAAAATCCTAGAACAAGCAATAATGTATTTTCTTATTATTGTTTTTGAAGAAACAACTTGCATGGGTGAATGTCTACTGAAAACTTGTCCTGAAAGTTTTGACGTCTGTGGAGCATGTAAAGGATTTCACTTTTGAATACGAATATTTTTTTCCTTAAAATCATAGATTATCTTCAACAAAAACTTTATCACCAACAGTATTCCTTCTCTGATTTCAAATTCTAGTCAGGAAGAATGAAAAGATCCAGTGGAGAAGACACAGTATAGCAAATTTATATATTAATTTTTATACGGTATATACAATTAGCAGCACACTTTTAACAATAAAACAAGGAAATGTAAACATATCATTGGACACTGGCTAATCTTATGAGGAAATGTCCAATTTCCAATGATTTAAATGGCAGAAAAATGAGCTAATTTGTAGCTGTAGTTTCTTCTATAGCTACTGGTGGAGAGATTTATGCTTTAACTTTATGAAAATATCTATTACACTGTCAGAAAATGCAGCATACAAGCAGACGGACAACAAACTAAAGTCATTTCTCCATAGTGACATAACAACTTCATAGCATCACCTGGCTACCACTGATATGACAGAAAGCCTGTCTGCATTACTATTATTTTGGGACAACAATGATTGAATGACTCTAGAAGATGCTATAAGTCACCAGTGAGAAAAACGAGCAAAGACCACTGGCCTTAGTACAGAAGCAGAAAACAGCAAATATTAAGAAAAGAGCTGTCTGTACTTTTGAGTCAGTGTGAAAAACAACTACAATTCCCTCTACACATTTCCTAGCAAGGCTGGATTGCAACAATTGGCCAAACTAAGAATTTATGTCCAATATTCCAATGTTGTTTCAATCTATTCTGTCCCTCAATCCCTCAAATCTAGCATCTTCCAGTAACCAAGAAGCCTTATGCACAACACTAGAAGTGATGCTGAAATATCATGGTAAATGGTGTGAATGCTAAAGTACATAAGAAGCAAGCTCATCCTGATTTTCATACACAAAAGAAAAAGAATTGGAAGACTATATACCAGTGATGGCTAACCTTTTTGTTGTCACGTGCCAAAGCGGGGGGAGCACCAGGGGGTCACGCATGCGCGTGCCCACACTCATTAATTCAATGTGTGTGTGACTCCCCTGCGCTATCCCTGCTTTTGGCACGCAATGGCACAGTGGGCCCGATAGGTCTACTTTTCGCACTCCCCAGGCTCCAGAGGCTTTCTTGGGGGGGCGGGACCAGAAGTTGGCAAACAGGCCATTTCCGGCCTCTGTAGGGGGAGGGGAAGGCCATTTTTGTCCTCCCCAGGCTCCTAGAAAGCCTCTGGAGCCTGGGGAGAGCAAAAAATGCCCCCCCAGGCCCTCCCACCAGAGCTCAGCTAGGGCAACACTCGCGTGCCCACTGATATGGCTCCATGTGCCACATGTGGCACGCATGCCATAGGTTCACCATCACGGCTATATACCAAAGACGTTTTTGTCCATAGCCCCAAACCAAATAACAGGCAATTTACATAGTGGTTCATCCACTGCTGATTAGTATATTTTGGAAATGAGTTACTTATTCCATCACATATCCAGAAAAAGTTTTCTTCAACCCAGCATCCATCACACTATATCCTATTAAAATTATCAGACATCTGTCTTAATATTTCTAGAGCTTGGGTTCCCTTCACCTTACACCAATTAATTTCAAATGTAAATCCTTTCTGAAAAACACAAACTAGTTATAAAAACCAGCCTTCTCCCAAACCACTTGCCATAATGGTTAGCCGCAGATGGTATACTAATCAAAGTGCTAAAAATTTCCCTTCCACCAAAACTGCAAATATCTATCCAGTGAAACTTTAAGCTAAAGCCCTTAAATTCTTGCCAGGTTACATAAAATCTACGAAAAAAGATTCCCTAGCTTTATTTTGCATGCCTCAAAGAAAATACACATGAATAAATTAAGTTTAACAAATACAAGTAGTTGAAGAAAATAAATATGCAGTCAATCTGAATCTTTATTGAGCTGCTGCCAAAATGGTTTACAGTCTTTTATTGATTTGAAAAGAATTTTTGCAACATTGATAGAGCAATTTCTGACTTACAATTCCTATGGAATACACTTTTCCTATGGCAGGAGCTGCTGCTATAATTTGAGAATTGTGACTCATAAGTCACATGGTAATGGTCATTTTCATTTTAAAAAGATATGAAAAACCATAGATTTACAGATCTTCACTACTCAAAAGTATGGGAAATAATAGCTTTACAGCGGTTCCTATTAGTCTGAATTTTTTTCTCTCAATCTCTTTCTACCAAACAACAGCTCTTTTTTTCTTATTCCACAGTACATTTTAACTTCTTGTCAGCTAAGTGTCTCTTTGTCGTCTCAGATATAGACAGAAAGAAAGAAACTCAGGATCAATTTTAAAGACAGCATTTATAAGAAATGAAAAGAAGAGATCCATGAAGATGAAATTCATAAATACTATAAATAAATGGCATAGAGCAAAGTGAATGCTTCTTCTGACAATATATAAAAAGGAGAAGGCACAATGCTTCTAAGGGGAAAAAAATCATTTTATAACCAGTTTATAGAGATATTCGTAATATCCTTATTTTTCTACTTTTGACTGGAATGTCTGATCACTCAAGCCAATTTTACATCTTTTTTTTTCTCACACACACAGTAATTTTTTTATAACACATAGTGTTGCAAAATCTTATTCTGCAGCATGTCAGTCTAACAGGACACTAATAGGTATCATTTTTTGGTTGGTATATATTGTAAATATTAACCTTCACCCTACTTGTATCACAGTCCTAAAATGTTCTCCTTGTCCTATTTCTAATTGGTAAGTATAATATTGATAGACATAAATTATATTTTAAATTGTTTAAAATAGTTACGTAAAGCCTCTATACATTTATTCATATGATAAATTTTATTTAAGATTTTTTACAGCAGAATTATTTTTATTTCATGCTGGTCAAAGACCATAATTGCATTTGGCTTTTATCCATTTACAGCAAAATATAAATAATTATATAACCACAGCAGTTCAAACCTCTTATTAGACTTTAAATTGTGCTGAATATTGGAATCACTTAGATGCTCATATCATGACTTAAATTATAATAATTTGGATATCCTCAAGCAGTTCAGCTGATTTGAATTTAATGTCTGAAGTTTAATCTCTGATCTGAAGTTAATGTCCGAACTGAGATCTTATATTACTTTTGAGCTAGCTTTTCTTCCAAGTTATTCTCCAATCTGCTCTTGCCAAGAATGAAAACTTTTGTTCCAGTGCAACAAAAAGAAAAAAAAAACTACACAGAAACTTTTCTGGTTTGGGTAAGGAACCACATTAGGTGGCGCTTTGCTTTGATGGAGAATCACATTACTTCTATAGCACACATCTCATTACCGATGAAATTCACATGGGCCTTAATGTTAAATCATTTTTTTTTAAATGAACAATACCACCTAGAATCAGAAACTTACCTGTACTGAAATTAATTAATTAATTCTATACTCCAGGGAAACTATTAAACCATACGCTAGGTTTTAAATGGTGCTAGAATAGCACAATTGATGATAACCTATTTGCTGTATATACTATAAAACCCTACAGAATTTGTTTCAGTGCAACCAACTACCATATAATTGAGTATGATTGTACCAGATGCAAAGCAGTAATCACATGTCTAACAGGGAACCCAATTAGTCTTTGGAATCCAATTAAGAGAATGAAATGGGTGTTAATTATGCAGAGTTACTATATCAGTGGAAATTAACAAATAAATAAATATGCACCTTTCTGCATTTTCAGCCCAGAGCTAGCCCAGCATATATGCAATTTATGATGCCAAAACTATTTATTTCAAAAATTTTCCAAGAGTACTTAAAGGGACATCTCAGACATAAAAACAAATTATTCAGAAAAACTTTTGGTAGGCTTTAAATTTCCCAAGGTATCGAATGAAGTCACACATGATTCTTATATCATTTTTCAAAAGGCATTGATTTGATTTCTCAAGCATGCTATTTTTCCTATCAATGTAATAAGCAGCATACTTGACATCTGTATGACAAAGCTAAACAGGCCAGGAGATAGCACTTTTGCATGTTAAGAAGCAAATCCATCACTTGGGAATTTCAGAATAAACTTTTCTCTAGATCATCTGCACTTTCTAAATAAAAAAAAATTCAAGTGTGGGTAATATTATTAGTGCGGCCGCGAAGACTAAACTTCATAATTAGACACTCTGCATGGTCTTTGTTTTAGCTAAGTATTTCTCACTAGATTACAATCAAGTTACTTTCAGGAGCATATTATTTACCTTCACAATAGGCAGAGTCCCCTTGGACAGAGACATAACCACTTTTGCATTCGCAAGTAGCTCGTGTGTTCCAGTTTCTGCACTCTGAATTTTCACCACATCGGTGCCCTTGTGCACAGAAATTATGACCTGAAAAATGAAATGCATTTACTTTTGAATAAATCTGTAAGGAATAAAAAATTAACTGTTAAATTATCCTTTATGCAATTCATGTATTCATATTAAGGCATCAAAAAATAGATACTACTGATTAATATACAGGTGAAACTCGAAAAATTAGAATATGGTGCAAAAGTTCATTTATTTCAGTAATGCAACTTAAAAGGTCAAACTAATATATGAGATCGACTCATTACATGCAAAGTGAGATAGTTCAAGCCCTGATTTGTCATAATTTTGATGATTATGGCTTACAGCTCATGAAAACCCCAAATTTAAACCCCATTTAACAGAGCACATAGACTTGCTTTCCCTGAGCTTGCCATTTACTTACAGTACGGTATATACTAAACTAATATGCCTTGTTCTTCCTCAGTGATAGAAGGATCTCCTACCATTTTGTTCTGGAATTTGTCAAACCAATTTTAACAAAAAAATCATAATGTACCTCAACCTTATCCTGGCTGCTTATTTGAGAGAAATCTAATTAGCTGTTACTCATATTACTGATGTACTTTACTGAGTCATGCTCAGATCTATTAATATACATTAACAGAATCTATTGAGGATGAATGGACATTAGATGAAACAGGTGGGCCTTTATAAAGCAAGGTTCCATGCATTAAGGACTTTATAGAAGATAACCAGCACCTTCGATTGGTCCCAGAAGTCCACCAATAAGCACTGTTACATTACTGCCCCTGCCACTGCATTTTGAATCAGCTAAAGTTCGTGAATGGCCTTCAAGAAAAACTCCATTGCAATAGTCCATGCGTGAGGTTAGCAAAGGGTAGTTCCATAAGATGAAACTATGCAAAGGCCTTTCCAGCCACAGCTGCCAAGTGCTCCTCAAGCAGGAACTATAAGTCCCCAAAAAAACCCCAACAGTGCACTATTTCCAAATGCAGAAGTGTAACCCCATTCAAAACTAACAGAATAACAAGAGTTGGAAGGGACCTTAGAGGTTTTTAGTCCAACTCCCTGCTCAGTCAGGTAACCCTATACCATTTCAGGCAAGTGGTTGTCCTATCTCTTCTTAAAAACCTCCAGTGTTGGAGCACCCACAACTTTTGGAGTCAAGTTGTTCCACTGATTAATTGTTCTAACTGTCAAGAAATTTCTCCTTAATTCTTGATTGCTTCTCTCCTTGATTAGTTTCCATCCATTGCTTCTTGTCCTGCCTTCAGGTGCTTTGGAGACTAGAATTCTTTGTGGCAGCTCCTCAAATATTGGAACTAGAGGTTGAAAGTCTCCAGTTCCAAGTGGTCCAAACACCTAAAGCCATTTGATCTTACTATAGTCAAATTTGAATCTATTCTTCTTCCTTAAGACACACACACCTCTGAATATTTCAGCATATTGGCAACATCTGACCCCAAATCAATGGATGAAGGCTAGCCAACAGCAATTCCATTAACAAAGCCAAAATTACTGCATGAACGATTGATTGATTGATTGATTGATTGATTGGATTTCTATACCGCCCTTCTCCCGAAGGACTCAGGGCGGTGAACAGATTAAGATTTCATATACATATT
>WNWU01000001.1:22167658-22185528 GCA_012654045.1 Ptyas mucosa
ATATATATATATATATATATATATATATATATATATATATATATATACACACACATACATACACAGGTGAAACTCGAAAAATTAGAATATCGTGCAAAAGTTCATTTATTTCAGTAATGCAACTTAAAAGGTGAAACTAATATATGAGATAGACTCATTACATGCAACGCGAGATAGTTCAAGCCTTGATTTGTCATAATTTTGATGATTATGGCTTACAGCTCATGAAAACCCCAAATTCACAATCTCAGAAAATTAGAATATTACATGAAATCAATAAAACAAGGATTGTACATAGAACAATATCGGACCTCTGAAAAGTATAAGCATACATATGTACTCAGTACTTGGTTTGGGCCCCTTTTGCATCAATTACTGCCTCAATGTGGCGTGGCATGAATGCTATCAGCCTGTGGCACTGCTGAGGTGTTATGGAAGACCAGGATGCTTCAATAGTGGCCTTCAGCTCTTCTGCATTGTTCGGTCTCATGTCTCTCATCTTTCTCTTGGCAATGCCCCATAGATTCTCTATGGGGTTCAGGTCAGGCGAGTTTGCTGGCCAATCAAGCACATTAATCCCATGGTCATTGAACCAGGTTTTGGTACTTTTGGCAATGTGGGCAGGTGCCAAGTCCTGCTGGAAAATGAAGTCGGCACCCCCATAAAGCTCCAGCATGAAGTGCTCCAAAATCTCCTGGTAGATGGCTGTGTTGACCCTGGACTTAATGAAGCACAGTGGACCAACACCAGCAGATGACATGGCTCCACAAATCAACACAGACTGTGGAAACTTCACACTGGACTTCAAGCATCTTGCAGTGTGTGCCTCTCCATTCTTCCTCCAGACTCTGGGACCTTGGTTTCCAAATGAGATGCAAAAGTTGCTCTCATCAGAAAAGAGGACTTTGGACCACTGAGCAAGACCAGTTCTTTTTGTCTTTAGCCCAGGTAAGACGCTTCTGACGTTGTTTGTGGTTCAGGAGCGGCTTGACAAGAGGAATACGACATTTGAAGCCCATGTCCAGGATCCGTCTGTGTGTGGTGGCTCTTGATGTACTGACTCCAGCCTCAGTCCACTCCTTGTGAAAGTCCCCAACACTTTTGAATGGACTTTTCCTGACAATCCTCTCCAGGCTGCGGTCATCCCTGCTGCTTGTGCACCTTTTTCTTCCACACTTTTCCCTTCCACATAACTTTCTATTAATGTGCTTTGATACAGCACTTTGGGAACATCCAACTTCTTTTGCAATTACCTTTTGAGGCTTTCCCTCCTTATGGAGGGTGTCAATGATGGTTTTCTGCACAACTGTCAGGTCAGCAGTCTTTCCCATGATTGTGATTCCTACTGAACCAGACGGAGAGACCATTTAAAGGCTCAGGAACCCTTTGCAGGTGTTATGGCTTTTTTTTTTATTGAAAAAGTTTTAAAAGTTTTACATACATTTTCTCCCCCCCTCCCCAACCACCTCCCCCGACTTCCCAGAGCAAGTACAAAATAAAATACAGCTTAAATTCTCTAAATTAAACTCCATTTCACACTTATTATAATCATGATCATTAAACAAATAGATAAAAGGAAAGCAAGTCTTTTTTCTCCTTATTCCATCTAATTCAACAAAATTATCTCCATTTATAATTACAGCAATTAAAACAATTAAGTATTATCTAATCAAACCTATCATTACTCAATTTGGCTAATTGTTACTTAACAAATTATTAGGTCTATACAATTTAACAAAATATTTTATAACTTCTTTCATTTAAAACAAAACAACAACAACAACAACAACAAAAAGAAAAAAAAGGAAACCCTCACTCAAAAAACCCCCGATTTAAAAAAAAATTACTATATAAACTCTTCCGTCCTTCACTTTTAAACCATCAAGGTCCAATTATAATTAAAACACTTAATAAGAAATAATATTAACAATAATTTTTTAATTAATAATCAAACCTCTTATATCAATACATATTAACAAATCAACTAAGAACATCATTTAAGAACTTTATCAATCCTTTAAATTCTTCATACTAGATTGAACCAATTGCTAATCTTCTTGTCTTCACATCTTCCAACAGCATATAAGATATCTTCATTTACGTCTACCCACCTAAATAAAAATTGCTTCTGTATATATAAAAAAAAAGCCCCCCGAGTGACTTTGTAATTGTAATTATATTTGAAATGATATCCATCAAATCCAGTCAAAAATTAGATTAATAAATTCGTCAGACATATTAGGGAAACCACCAGATCAACTGCAATTGCCCTAGGTCCATAGTCCTTTTGCCTTGTATTCATTACCATCGAGCAGGAAACTTCAATTTGCTATATTCAGTAGAACTTCTGCGATTGCAATTAAGTCCAAATTTGTTGCAGTCCTTAATAAAATAATCCAAATCACTCAAGTCAGGGCATATTTCACAACCCAATACACCAGCATTGCTGTGATCTGTTTATTCTTCTCAAATATTCCAATACAGCTGTAGGTTGCCTCCTCATCGTCGCTCATCGCTTAGTTAACTGGCATTAAAGCAGGTGTTATGGCTTAATTAGCTGATTAGAGTGGGACCCTTTGAGCCTAGAATATTGAACCTTTTCACAATATTCTAATTTTCTGAGATTGTGAATTTGGGGTTTTCATGAGCTGTAAACCATAATCATCAAAATTATGACAAATCAAGGCTTGAACTATCTTGCTTTGCATGTAATGAGTCTATCTCATATATTAGTTTCACCTTTTAAGTTGCATTACTGAAATAAATGAACTTTTGCACGATATTCTAATTTTTCAAGTTTCACCTGTATATACACATACATACATACATACACAGTAAATAATAAATTGAGTCAACTTGGTGTATCTGCTAAGACCTTGGCATAGAATTTAGGTGTTTATGTTAGCCCTGCTTGTTGAAACAGAAAGGTCTTCAGGGCACGTCGGAAAGTGCAACGATCTGGGATTATTTGTATTCCAGGGGGTATTTTAAAGAGTAGGTGCCCCCACAGAGAAGGCTCTCTCCCTTGGAACTACCAGACAACATTGTTTTAATGATGGTACTATGAGTAGGCCTACTCTGTGAGAGCGTATTGGTTGGTGGGAGGTTATCGGTTGCAGTAGGTGGTCTCGTAAGTACTCGGGTCCTACACCATGGAGCACTTTAATGGTAAGAACCAACACCTTGAAGTGCACTCGGAAGGCCACCGGAAGCCAGCGCAGCTCGCGTAGAAGAAGTGTTACATGTGAGCGCCATGTTGCTCCCATAATTACTCACATGGCCGCATTCTGGACCAGTTGGAGCTTCCGGGTGCACTTCAAGGGGAACCCCATGTAGAGAGCATTGCAATAGTCAAGTCGGGAAATGACAAGGGCTTGAGTTAAACTATTATATAAACTTGCCTCAAGCACCCAAGATCATGTTTCCAGCACCTTGCCAATATTTCTTTCAGGTACCTGTTCCCCTCTGTTAACCAACCAGGAGCTTGGGATCAAGTGAAAGTTGCCTCCAAAAGTTGTGGGTGCTCCAACACTGGAGGTTTTTAAGAAGAGATTGGACAACCATTTGTCTGAAATGGCATTGGGTTTCCTACCTGGGGGCAGGGGGTTGGACTAGAAGACCTCCCTCCTGAATCCCAGTCTACTCTTTCCATTATTTACTCTCAGTATCATTTAAAAAATAATTCCCTTGACTAATTAAATGGTAGTTTGAATGGCAATCAGTAGGCAGCAGTGATTACTACCCCATCTATTTTGGGGCCCTGAAATAAAAAGTAAAGGAGTCAAAACAAATTTGTTTCATGGATTTCAGAAAAAAAATAATTTTACCTAGATTTTAATTTTCTCCTTTGGTGTACAAACTATCAAAAATTGAAATATAATTGGCATTTCATTAGACATCTTTTTAAAGTGTATTCAGTTTCTCACAACTATACTTGCATTGGCAAAAGTGTTTTGCCTGATATGAGTTTTCATATTACAGGAATTGCTGAAGAGCAGATAAAACATTTATAAAATGTTTTTCCCTCTTTCTCTCTGCCTTACCCCACTCCATGGATTTCACCGGTGATGAAATAATTTCATACTGATTTTTCTAAAACCTAAAATACACTTAGAAATTTCCAAACAGTGAATCTTTTTGAAAAACACTACACTCTAGGCCTTTGACCTCTTCAAATATTACAGCTGAATCCTTCACACCTCAATCAAGGTTGTAGTGTAATTTTCCTACACTTGGCTTTCCTTTGATGAGGGCATCCTTATATCTTTATTACAATTGCTTCCACTAGATTAAATTTTCCTTTAAGTTATTTGACTGTGCGATGATCCATTTATCATTTTAAGCTAATTATAACAGTAATCAAATTCCATGCTTCAGGGAATAGGTAGACAATCTTATTTCACATTGGTGAAGAATATTGTAACTGGTTATGCCCTTAGTCTCCTAAAGGGGTCACTCAAATTAGATATAGGTTAACATCCCTAAAATTGGAAGAATTTAACAATTCACTTCTTCTTCCAAAGTATTCTGATTGCAGCCTTATTTATTTAATTTTTCCTGACTATTTTTTTTTTGTCAAGGCAGTGCTGATAGCTCTCACTTCCTATTTGCCCCACAATAATTCTAACATCTGGAATGGAATTCCAGTCAACTAGACCTAAATGTCATGAAAGGAACTTTTCCAATACAAAAATAAATATTCCAGCCCAAATAAGTAATGTCCAACAACATTAAAAGGAACAAAGGAGGGAAAAAACACATACAGTTATGTGTCTGCCTGAGCATCCCCACAGTCCAATATATCTTTTTATTGAGGTTGTTACAAAAGGCAACTCTTAACTGATTTCTCCTGAAACCCAAGAAGAAAGATCTCCATAAAGAGGAAATTCCAAAGCATAGAGGCAACCACTGAAAATACTTTATTTCCTAGGTCATATGATGAAAAGTCAATTTAATCAGAATTGGTGTTATTCTATGTTAGTGAGACAACTCTATCTAGTTTATTTGTCAATTAGGGCAAGAAAAAAAGGTTCCCCATTAATTTTTATTTATTTATTTATTTTACTTTACTTTACTTACACTACCCAAGATCAATGGCAGTATAAAAAGATTCATGGCAGCGCAGAATTAAAATCAACGAATATAAAAAATCTGTAAATGAATGTATCAAAACTAATAAATCACTATTTAACACTACAATTTATTATTCTATTAATATCCTACTTTCAAATTGGCAAATATTCAAAACAATTAACAAAGAACTTTAAAAACCCCAATTCAGTCTGTCATATTGCAAAATTTGGGAGATATTTTCAAAACAAAGATTCAGAATACCTATAATTATGTAGATTACTTAATTCGTCAAGCTAATTAAAATTCACATCATTAATTATCTTAAAATTTCTTCAGTCAAATCATGCTTATAATGATTGGGGAAAGATTGTAATAATACCACACGTGTTTTGAATGCTGAATATCATAGGTTTAGTCTGACACCCATAAAAAAGGTTCTTCTTTAAAAACCTAGAGAATATTTCTTAGTTTGAGTCATTAACTATATTCATCATATCATCCTAAATCATAGTAACCTTCAGCTCAGGCACCAAACTTTTTTTTCTTTCTCTGTGTAACTGGGAAGAAAAGACCAGAAGATTTGCTTTTGTTTAATTACTGTGTGAGGTATCATCTCAGTAACAAACTGTGATTAACACCACGGTCAGTTACAAAAAGCCATAAATGTGGCTTCAGGAGCTGCTTCAATGAAACTAACCTTAGTTAAACCAGTGGTACACTGAGATTGATTAAAAGAGAAAGCAAAGACTTCTAAACTCTTATTCATCCATACTTGTGAAATGGGAAACTGAAGGCTGCATAGTTCAATTCCTACACCTCGTTTTAAATGACGACTTTACACCAGAATTGAATGTGATCATTATAAGACCTGCTCTCTGCTCTTAATTTCTAAAAATAAATATCTAAATTTCAAAGTTTAGAATTCCAACATCAAAATTTTGAAAATGCTTCTATAGTTATAATACGTGCAAAGAATTTAATAAAACCATGCTGATATATACCCTTTCTGTAACACAAGTACATTTAAGGGATCTATAAGAGGTCACTAGAACTGTGTCCCTCCCCCCATCTCCAAAAACAGAAAAAACAAACATCACAAGCCTATGTTTCCTAGCGTCTTCAGCATAAACATTTAGTTTATATATTTGCATGTCATTCAGTCAAATTCCGGACAGATATAAAATATGTGCACAATATGTGAAGTCAAACAGCTGTTCCTCAGAAGAACGTATTGTGTCTGAAAGAATTCTTTGTAAACCTTCATTTCTTGCAGCAGAGTGATTAAATTCATATTTTCCAACATCTATCTAATATTTAATCAAAATTAAGTTATAGAAATAATTCAAGGTTCACAAACAATTCACCATTGTTTATCTTTATAGATATAAAATTCTAGCAAGTTGCTGTGGGAAACAATTTATATTTCCCACAGCAACTTGCTAGAATTTTATATCTATTCTCTAGAAATAGTTTAGTCCAGGGGTCAGCAACCTGCAGCTCTGGAGCCGCATGTGGCTCTTTCACTCCTCTGCTGCAGCTCCCTGTCACTCAAAATATGTGTCACAACTGCCAAAGTGCGACACCCAGCGGCATGTGATCTATTGAGCTTTTCGATCCCCAGTAGGCCAACGATGGATAAATCCAAGAAAAGAAAAGTTTCAGAAGAAAACAAAACATTTAATTCAACTACATATGCTAGTTTTGTGGCCGCTCAGGAAATAGTCAGGCATGGGAAAGGTTTGTGGCTCCCGGTGTTTTCTTTTCTGTGGGAAATGGGTCCAAATGGCTCTTTGAGTGTTTAAGGTAGCAGACCTCAGGTCTAGTCTTAGGGCTAAATTCAAAGAGGTAAGAACACTACTCTTTAATGTGTCTCCTAAAGCAGCCACTCAAAGAAAATATAAATCTTTTTTATGTAAGTAAATTATAAGGATTAATAGAGGCACATTACTACCCTCTCATTGCATGTATTCATGTCTAGACAGTAACCCAAACCTATTAAAATCTGTTTCAAAATAATACCCATTTTAAAGACATTTCAACTATAGGTGACCACACTATACCACAAATGTCAGTCATAACAATGAAAGTTACTCCTGAGCAGAGTGTAAAAGATCAATAGATATATTTTTGCATTAGAAAATACCAAATAGTGTGACACAGAATGATGTGGTAAAACTTTTTCTTCCAGGAAAAAACACATACTCCAGTCCCAAATTATGGCAATAGTGAAAAATCACAAAACCTGCTTGGGTTAAGTTGAAAAAAATGATTGCATTATTCTACTTATTTATTTTTTAAAAGAAAATTTATATGGATGCCCAACTCACTCTCTTTGACTCCGGGTGGCTTACAGAGATAAACTATACTTTCGATTATTTTAGTTTTTAAAAATAGCAAAAGGGAACTAACTGCAACAATAATTACCTATCAATTTGAATACTTAGAATTATCGTGCATCAATTTTATATGCAAAAATGAAAAAAAATACAAGTGAGATATTTGATAATTATGAATGTACTACTTTCAGACTAGGTTTGGAAAAATTCTGGAAAGCTGAAACATCAGCCTTGTACATGAGAGTCCTTAACTTTTATCTACAGAATTTGAAATACAGCTATAATATTGAAATATAGCTATATATGGCAATACTTAGATCCAGAAGAAATGCTGTTATTAAGGAGCAATAAACATTTATTTTTCCTTGCCATATCTTATTCTATTAATTGCCTCAGAGCATTAAAAATTACTACTATTTTTTTTAACATAATATAGATATGGTTCCTTGATTTGAACTAATTAGCTTTTTTATGAATTTGGAGTTCAGATTTGGGTTTACTTTAAAATCCCTAAATGGCTTGAGATCAGGGTATTTTAAGGACTGCTTTCTTCCATATACTTTTCTTTATATGCTACAGATCCCACTGCTTTGCAATGCAACCATGACAAATAATTACTAATAACCAAGTTACTCCTGCAGTTAGCATCCATCTGATAGAAATATATTTCCTACTGACATTAGACAGGTTAGATGTCACCATTTTATTTATCTTAGCATTTGGGTAAACTTAGCTGTTTAGAAATAAACAGATTGTCTTGATGCATTACCTTAATAATGTTTCCTTGATGACTCATCTTTTAACACATTTCGTAATTTTGTGATTCTGCTGCTGCAGAATCTGCTGCTGCTGCATAATTTTTAATTACAAGTTCAGGATTTGTTCATGCAACACTGCAACATTTGAAGGATTGGGATTGGAATTTGCAAGATTGTCTCTCAACCTGGGAGACAATCCAGGGATTTTATGATGTTTGTTACCGGAACTGAAGGGGGATCATTTTTGACCTGTTAGATATTGACAACCTAAGTTTTCCCTCTGGTCCGCTTTTGAGCAGCAAAAATACTCAAATATGATTGGCTGATTTCCCTGACAATTCCCTATAAAAGGGTTAGCTGTCAGAGAGGCTGGCTGATGGATTGTAGATAGTTGCTGAATAAAGAGCTGTTGTCTGAAGCTTGTCTCCAGTCTCTTCAATCTACCTTCTTAACACTGGTGACAAAGGTGGGATCTTGAAGGAGTACTGAAGACCAAAAAGAGCTGACAATGACACAATCCAGCCAGGCGGCAAAAGCGAATGGCGGCCATCCTGCGTGCCAAATTCAAATACAAGGAATTGCAGCAAATATATCTGTGTTCCACCCGCCTACACCATTTGATCCATCGAAGGAGAAATGGGGCACTTACATGACTAGATTTGAGTGCTTCATGGAAGCGAACAATCTTCTCGGGTTGTTGGATAACCGCAAAAGAACGCTGTTCCTGAGCCACTGCAGGCATGACGTATTCAACACAGCTGAATCTTTGTCCGAGCCAATGCCAGTACAATCTGTACTGTGGCAAGTGCTGCAAAATTCACTAAACACCCACTACGCTGCAGCACCATCTAAAACAGTGATGCATTATGAATTCAGGCACCGCATGCAGCAGGATGGCGAATCCATCAACCAATATGTCGCTGCACTTCGAAAAGCCACTGCCCACTGCAAATTTAGAGACTTGAATGACATTTTGATAGATCAGATAATTTGTGGTGAAAAAGATCTCCGACTGCAATGGTGACTTTTAGCCAAAACAAATCTGACCTTGTAGGCAGCATTGGACGAGGCAACGGCAACCAAGTCATCAAACAGAGCAGCTGAATCACTTCAGAAGCTTGCTACCACCCCAGCAGCGACAAAACCGACAGCCACAGTACATACACAGTACACAGTACACTATCAGGATGAGGAATCCGAAGGAAGCAAGGACGAGGTCTATCGCACTGATAGAGACCCAGAGATCAGGAGAGTAAAAGGCAACCATGTGCCAGCTGCGGGGGTCAGCACCCTAGAGCATCCTGCTATTACAGGGATGCCATCTGCTGCAGATGTGATAGAAAAAGGGCATTTGGCAACAGTTTGCCGAGCAAACCTGCCCACCAATCACCGAGTTGCCTCAGACATTCATAAATTGGACGCCCCAAAACCACCTAAGCAGGAAACGTGGAAGCCAAGGTACAAAACTGTCAATGCAAGAACGCCTGAAACAAATTACCAAATGAGAATAGGGCAGGTGAGCACCTGCTGCAGGAAGAAATTACATGTCACTGTGCAAATTGAAGAGTCACCCTATGACATGGAAATTGACACTGGGTCATCAGTAACAATCATTTCCTGGCAGGTGTTGAAGGCTGCAGTTCCAAGGATCCAGAAAAAGCAACTAGATTGCCAACAATTGCAGCTCAGCGACTACCAGGGAAATCGAATCCCTGTAATTAGCTGTGGAACCTTCAATGTCCAGTTCAACAAATTCCAGGGAGACCTGTCCTTAACGGTTGTTGGTGGAGACCTCCTGAACCTGCTCGGTTTGGACTGGTTCAAATCCCTTGGACTAAGAGTGACCGGCATCAAAGCCATTGCCAGCTTCTGGGCCGATGACCTGATTTGGGAGTTCCAAGATGTGTTTAACCCAGAATTCGGCAAGTATGCGGACACTCCATTTTGTTTAGTTTAGACCAGGGGTGAAATCTAAAATTTGCTACTACTGGTTCTGTGGGCGTGGCTTGGTGGGGGTGGGGTAATGTGACTGGGTGGGCATGGCCAATTTTTTTTTTTACTTTTAAAACCATTTTTTACATGTAAAACCATGTAAAAAAATGCTTTCAAAAGGCTCTGACAATCCCAGCTGAATTGCCTGATCGGGAGGCAACTCAGCTGCGATCGTCAGAGCTTGGATCGTCAGAGCCATGTAAAAGAAAAACAGTTTTTTCCTTTTACATGGCTCTGGCGATCCAAGCTGAGTTGCCTGATTATCAGGCAATTCAGCTGGGATTGTCAGAGCTTAGATCGTCAGAACCATGTAAAAGAAAAGAAGTTTTTTTTCCTTTTAAATGGCTCTAGCAATCCCAGCTGAGTTGCCTGATTAGCAGGCAACTCAGCTGGGATCATCAGAGCTTGGATCGTCAGAGCCATTTAAAAGAAAAAAAAAGGCTCTGATGATCGCACGGCTCAGCTGGGCATGGGGGACAGGGGCAGGGATTTTTGCTACCGGTTCTCCGAATTGCCCTCCGCCATCACTACCTACTCACCCGAGCCGGTCCGAACCAGGAGCATTTCACCCCTGGTTTAGACCCCAAGGTAGAGCCCATCCAATTAAAGCCCTGGAGGGTTCCTTTTGCCCTCAAACTCAGGATAGACAAGGAATTAGATAAACTTATCCGGCAGAGAATACTTGAGCCAGTTGACCACGCCAAGTGGGAGACCCCAATTGTTACCCCAGTCAAGAGCGATGGCTCTGTGCGCATCTGCACTGACTATAAGTGTACTTTAAACAAGGCAGTTCAGCAGAGCGCATATTCAGTACCCATAGTCCAGCACTTCTTGCATTCCCTTGGGCCGGGGAGAATTTTCGCCAAATTAGACCTTGTGCAGGTGTACCAGCTGTTGCCTGTAGATGGCGCTACTGCGGAGGTTCAAACCATTGTAATGCATAGGGGGGCGTTCTAATGTCACCGTTTACAATTTGGTGTTAGCATTGCCCCGGGACTTTTCCAGGGCGTAATGGAAAGGCTATTGCAGAAAATTTATGAGTTAGTGCCATACTTTGATGATGTTTTAATTACTGCCGGTGACGAACAGCAACTATGCTCACATTTGAGGAAGGTGCTGTCAAAATTTAGGGCTGCAGGGCTCCGAGTCAAGGGCATCAAATGCCAGATCGGAGTCCCCTAAGTTGCGTTCCTGGGTTACAGGATCAATGGGGAAGGCATCCATCCTACCCAAAGCAAAGTCAGAGCAATTCAGGAAGCCCCTACTCCATGGAACCAGACCGAATTGCAAGCCTTCCTGAGCTTGCTCAATTACTTCAGCAGTTTCCTGAAAAATAAGGCCATGGTTGCTGAACCGCTCCACAAGCTGCTGGCTAAGAAGAGCCTTTAGGTCTGGGGGTGCAAAGAAGCCACCGCTTTTTCAGCAGTAAAATGCCTCCTTTCTGTTGACAGTTTTTAAATCCAGTACAATGATACCCTACCATTGGTACTGGTTTGTGATGCCTCTCCTTTTGGTGTGGGGGCTGTGCTTAGCCACTGACTCCCTAATAGGACCAAGGCCCCAGTTGCCTACTTTTCCAGGACGCTATCCAACGCAGAAAGAAACTATAGCCAGCTGGACAGGGAAGCGCTGGATGCAGTGGCCAGGGTCAAGCAGTTTCACGAATACTTGTTTGGGAGAGATTTTGAATTGGTTACGGACCACAAACCTTTATTGGGCCTCTTGGCAGGAGACCATCCCACACCAGTGGCTTTGTCACCTTGTTTTACGAGGTGGCCCATTTTCTTGTCAGCTTCCTGCTATAAGCTACTTCACCAGCCCGGCAAGACTTTGGGACATGCCAATGCCCTCAGCAGATGCCTCCTGCCAGATTTATTGGATGACTCAACCCTGGACATTCCTGTCCTCCTCATTGACTGCCTGGACTCTGGCCTTGTGACTCCTGCCGCTGTGGCCATGCACGCAGCTAAGAATGCTACGTTCAAAACGCTTTTGAACTTGGTATGGAGGGGACAGCCAAAAGGCTCATCTGGTGCAGAGTTTAAGCCATTTGCGGCTCAACAACATGAGATATCTGCACAGGGGGTTGTTTACTATGGGGAGTCTGGGTAATCATACTGCCAAGTCTAAGGTATTCTATACTAAAAGCATTGCATGAGGGACATCTGGGGATTGTCTGGGTGAAAGCCCTAGCCCGAAGTTTTGTGTGGTGGCCCAACATGGACCAGGAAATACAAGAATGGGTAGCCAGGTGTCAGCCTTGTAAGGAGTCACAGCACACTCCCCCTAGGGCACCCATCCAAGAGTGGGATCGCTCTAGAGCCCCCTGGTTTAGGGTTCACATCGATTTTGCTGCGCCCTTTCATGGCCAAAACTTCTTAATGGTTGTGGATGCCTACTCTAAGTGGCTGGAGATCATTCTGATGGGCACCACTACTGCAGATGCAGTAATCAAGGTGCTCCATAAACTATTTGCCACACACAGTCTGCCCAATGTCCTCGTATCGGACAACGGCCCACAATTTACTGCCACCGAATTTAAAGGTTTCCAGGCAGAACTAGGCATACGCCATGCTCTCACAACTTCCTTTCATCCGGCCAGTAATGGGCAGGCTGAAAGGATGGTAAGGTATGCCAAGGAGGCATTGGGCAGGTTGGCACCAGGAGATTGGCAAGAATGGGTAGACAAATTCTTCCTGTACCAACACATAACACCCAGTGTGGCCACAGGAAGAAGCCTGGCAGAGCTCCTGATGGGTCGCCAGTTTCGATTGGTCTTAGACCACCTTCACCCAGATTATGCCCCTGAAACAACAACAGAAATGCAAAACCGCACCAGGTATTTTAGCATCGGGGACCTGATTCATTCAAAACTTTGCTAAAGGACCCCTATGGCTATCTGGCAAAATAGAAAAGATAACAGGGCCCAAGTCGTATATAGTTAGGCTTAACAACGGGTGCCAATGGAGGTGACACATAGATCAATTACATAGCTGCCTCAGTCAAACTAAAGAAAACTTAAGAAATTGAACAACAGGAATTTAACTCTAATCCCTTCCTAGCAGACTCAAGACCGATGGAACCGGGGAACGCACCTCCGTGAACCAGTTCCCATAGAATCCAAGGCCCCACCTGAAAGTTTCCAAGACTTTTCATGGGCAGAACAAGAGGCAGCAGCAGGCACAACCTCTCAGCCCGCTGCCACCATGCCAACTGAGCCACGCAGGTCAAGTAGATCTAGCAAATGCTCCGCCTATCTGCATGACTATGTATGTAGAGTGGATTGCTCCAACTAGAAGGGGAGGGGTGTTAGATATTGGCAGCCTAAGTTTTCCGTCTGGTCTGCTGTTTGAGCAGGAAAAATACTCAAACATGATTGGCTGGTTTCCCTGACAGCTCCCTATAAAAGGGCTATCTGTCAGAGAGGCTGGCTGCTGGATTGTAGATAATTGCTGAATAAAGAGCTGTTGTCTGAAGTCTGTCTCCAGTCTCTTCAATCTACCTACTTAACATGACCCATGTCTTATTTTAAAGAATTAGGGTAGAAATAGTAGAGGAGGTCTTTTGAGAGGCAAATCATTGCCATCATCATCATAAAATGCACCTTCTAGCTTAAAGTTTTGTACCACTGCAATTCAGCTATATTGTAACTTAATTACAGTGGTGTGATTTGGAGAATGCTGCAAAGTTGTATATGCTCTATAGGTTGAGATATATGTGATTCTCCTATATGGTTTTCTTATTCTAAATGGAATAATAATGTTGTTTTCTAACTTGGGCAGTCTGCTTCTACGTCTAGCATTTAGACAAATAAAATCTGTTCACAGAAACATCATAGAACCTATAAAATTCTTCCACTCTAAATTCAACAAACTACTCAAAAACCACTTAAATTGTCAAAAATCCAGGCAGCATGCTACTTACCTTTACAAACATGGCAGCACTGATTTTCCGGGAGTACATAGTCTTTTTCTGAACAGTTCAATGGAGGACAGGTCTCTGTTACTTTTACTAAAATTCCATTCTGGAAATAAACAATGATTCATAATTGATAAAAATGAAAGTGACAGAGTCGGCTCATACTTCTTTTTATATTTGATAGCTAGTTATAGTTATATAGCATGAATGTTCTTTACCACCAACATTGCAAACTGTCAGACACATTTAATAAGTTAAACACATTTCACACAAATAACCAAAGAATAACCAAAAAGTTATTCTTCTTTGACATTTGTATTCACAAATAAAACAGCATTGACACAGCATTCCCATTAAAAACAGCATTATTCTTAAATTCAAGAATGCATAGCTTATTATACTTTCTATATTCCATTTAACTATTTTCATGAATCAGTCTTCTATTATTTGTTGTTTATGATCCTAATGGCTTTTATTATTATTATTAATTTCATTTGTTACTGAAATGGCCTTAGACCTAAGTTTGAGCTTCAATCTATAACTTCATTTTAACCTATTGCAAAATTCAGAATCTAGAAATTTGGCATTCTTCAATCTATACAGTTCATGCATACATTTTATTATATGAGCCACAAACCAATCATTAGTCTTCCTTTAGTGGCTTCTACCTATCCTGTTCAGTCCAATAGGAAGTGTATGTTGGGTTTTGTCAATTAAAGAAGATAGCTCGTGGGATCTACGGAGCTTGTCTTCTTGTCCTGGCACCTGCTCTCCAGAAAACCTTATCACCTGA
Organism: Ptyas mucosa; assembly: GCA_012654045.1. Lineage (NCBI taxonomy): Eukaryota > Metazoa > Chordata > Lepidosauria > Squamata > Colubridae > Ptyas > Ptyas mucosa. The sequence goes on from WNWU01000001.1 coordinate 22,182,529, forward strand.
GATCAGATTAGTCCCAACCCTGCTGGTCATCCATAAAATGCTGAAGACCTGCTATTCGTCCAGTCATGAGAAATGAGTGAAGCCCATATGGTTGATATTGTTTGGTGATTGTCTATATTCCAAGCTGTCATTTTTCTTGGATGTTGTGTTGTGTGTTTAATTAGTTATAATATTGTTTTTACTTTGAAATGTTATTCATCACCCAGAGTTGCTTTGGTGAGAAGGGGGGACTACATAAATATATTTAAAAAATCAGTAAATACAACAATAAAATTCTGTACACACTACAAAAAATGCAAAAAAAAAATGTCCAAAATGCAATGTCTACGTTTTAAAAGCTGAAATGAAAAAAGACAACCTTTTTCTATTGATTCAGGGATCTTAAATGTTAGCACTTCTTTCAGACTGTATTCTAAAAAGAATTAATTCATAGCATGAATGTTACACATTTTTGCAACTCTGATCTCCTTTAAAATATGGGTCTTTCCAGGGAACATGCAGCAGAGGTAGAGGACAGATACACAATCCCAGAAAAAGACAAAACAAATCTGAAGTGCTGCAGAATCCTTTGAAATATAGCTATCTCTTTAAGACATGACCAGGCAACTAGAAAAACAGTAACACTTGGAAGCCAAAATCTGTCTCTCATTTTGATCAGCTTGTTCATAATGAAGCATTTGTGTCACTAATAGTATAATTCATGTAATTCTGTTCATTATGGCTATGAATTCCATCCATATCTCTGCACAAAAGATCTATTTTTGCAAATGTCTAAGTATTTTCAATTATTTTAGCACAAAGACAATAAGCCGAAATTTTATTTTTAAAAGTTTAAAACAGAAAACACTTCAAACTGAAAAGCTAACTAGGATTCATTAGATTCCATTTATTTTGCAAACAAAAAGAGGATAATGAAAGGAAAATTATTCAGTTAGAGAGAAAATTTTACATATTTTTGGCCTCATGTGGTCTAAAATATTAAAATAAAAATAAACCAGAAAGTCCTAAAATCTAATTCTGTAAAACATTAAGGAATGTGATATAAATTATGTCAAACCAAGTGTGCATCAAGCAGCAAACAGGAATTTGGTGAAATATAAATTAATGTAATGAATAATTATTTCATGATATATTTATTGTCTAATGTATAAATAATATAATAAACACTAACCATAATGGTTAAATTTTTCTGAAAAGACTAATCAATGCTCCATAATTAAGAGGAGTTCAATACTTGGGTTGAAATGTGTCTGGCCCCAAACTTCATCATTGGCATACTGCCTTTTGAAGACTTGTGCATATATATGTTCTTTATTTATTTCATCATTAGTTCATAGTTTCTTAATCATTTATATTTCTCTGTATATTCTCCAACTGTTTTCTAAATTTCTTTTAATTATGGAATATACAGCCAGGAAAGCAGAGGATATATTCCAATCCACTATTATATAGTCTCTGCTTAAATGTTTCCAGTCAAGCAGAATCCATCTTCTCCAGCAAATGATAGTCCTAAGGCCATCTGTTCCAATGTTGAAAAGCTTTTGCCATAAGGACATTTTTCCTGTTGTCCAATCAAAATCTACTTTCTTGTAATTAAAACCCACTCTCTTTTCTCCTGGAACAACTCTGAACAATTCCATCCTGAACTCTACATGCAGTTCTTCAGATATTTGTAGACAACTACTGTATCTTCTCATCACTAAATTAAACATGCCTGAAGCCTCCAACCATTTTAGGTTTCTCAAATATTGTTACATATTTGATATGACTATTCCAATTTTACAAAGAGTACATTTGCAAAATTTGGAAATGATTTTTTTTCAGATGCTTTGTTATAACTAACATAATATGGATTAGTGTGTTCAGCGCAATGTGTAAACAACACAGAAATCAATGAAGCAGATTAGATATAAAGAATGAACCCATTCGTTCAATTTTGGGCTGAATAATCAAACTATTTCCCTCAAAGATCAGGTGAGTAGCTCAATTTATGTCACTCCAACTCCAAATTCAATTATCTTATTACATTCTTGATGATAAGACTTTCAAAAGAAAAACAATTCACATCCCTACAGGACTCAGAAGTATTAAATGAATTCTGACTTAAGCTGGAGAAAAATTCAGCTGGGGCAAAAGGATGATAAATGAACTTCCTGAAGTCAGCAGTATTGCTAGCATAACAATCAGGTATATATTATAGTGTATGCATACAATGGGAAAGCCGCCTGGGAAAGCCAAGGGAAATCATTAAAACCATAAAAAAGCGGAAGTTAGAATATTTTGGACATGTCATGCGACATCCAGAAAAATACAGCATACTTCACTTAATCTTCCAAGGAAAGATTGAAGGGAAATGAGGCAGAAAAAGAACATCATGGCTTCAAAATCTAAGGGGCTGGTTTGGACAAAACTCAACAGCACTTATTCGTGTGGCTGTTGATAAAAATAAGATCGCCAACGTCCAATGATGGATATGGCTCAAGAAGAAGACACATACAATATGTTATGCACACTGTCGTGTAGAAGTGAAGGCAGGTAACAAACATGTATGCAGCACAAACTAGCAATAGATGGGCATATCTTTTGTATTTTGAAAATCAGGTGGATTTCCTATAACTATGTTTTTTATTATTCAATGCTATACAACCCAAACTGCACAGTTCGATAGATCAGGACAACCTCTAATAGAAAAGGCTAATGGCAACCCTAAACTTTTTTTTAGTAATATATATATATATTGATCATCTCTTTCTGGGATTCTCTTATAGAAAAAGATTGTTGTGAAATAATAATGTGCACTGGGGGACAAATGAAGCCCCTGTCTTTCCTATGCTCCCTGGGATATTCTATTGGACATCTGTGAAGATCAACAGACAATCTGGAAGAAACAGCAAAACATGTGTTCCATGGCAGCTCGTGTGGATGAACCCTTGTTTGGCTCTGGGAATGATAGATAGATAGATAGATAGATAGATAGATAGATAGATAGATAGATAGATA
>WNWU01000001.1:22185538-22209019 GCA_012654045.1 Ptyas mucosa
ATAGATAGATAGATAGATAGATAGATAGATAGATAGATAGATAGATAATTTTATTTCTATACCGCCCTTCTCCCAAAGGACTCAGGGCGGTGCACAGCCTAGTAAAAAACACAATACAAATATCCCAAATAATTTAAAAGTTATTAAAATTATTACATTTACGGCCAAAATTCATTAAAAACACAAAAATTTAAAACTCCGAATTTAAAACTCCTTTACAAAGATAGCCCTGCCTGTCGGAAGAGCAGGGTCTTGAGGGCACAGCAAAAGACTTGGAGGTCAGAGATTGTGTGTATTTCCAGGGGCAGTTTGTTCCAAAGGGCAGGAGCTCCCACAGAGAAGGCTCTCCCCCTGGGTGTCGCCAGCCAACATAGTTTGGCCGACGGCACCCTGAGGAGTCCCTCTCTGTGGGAGCGAACTGGTCGGTGGGAGGCTACCAGTGGCAGAAGGCGGTCTCATAAGATGATCATTCATCTCATTGAATAAGGACAGAAGAATGAACCTGATTTGGTCAGTGGCATGAAATGTAAAAGAGGTTGGGCCCTCACTATATCTTTTACAACAGCAGGAACAGAATAGAGAGTATAGTTGAGTGCCTGAAACTTACACAATTACAGAGGTGCAGAAAAGAGTCTGAAGATGGTGGTTGTAAGATACAGTAGATGCAAATGCAATCTTAAACACTGAAGAGAGGATTCCTTCATATATTCTGATAGGTATTTTGAAAACCAAAATGAATCTTTTAAAAACAACCATACGGAATGTCAGAACCCTTCACCAATCTTGAAACACTAATAATGTCCTACAAGAAATTGTTGCCTTGAAAGTAGACATTGCAGAGTACAGCATACACAAGCAGGACAAATATATCATGATCTATTCCAGCTGTAGTTCCCATACAAACAGCGCTGACATTACCATGAAAAGGAACATTGTGTTAGCAGTGATTGGCTTCTAGCCACTAAATGACAAAATAATCATGACCAAAATTGATGCCAAACCTTTCACTGTAGTAATATTATAGATTTGTAATCTGTAATTTATTATCTCAATAGGAAATCACTCAAATCAAGAAGAGGTTTTATGAAACAATACAAAAAGCAAAGTCTACGAACATAATTATTATGGGACATCTAAATATGAAAGTAGGGTCAGAAAATATCTACCTGTAAAGTAAAAATGGTCTAAGGCCGTGGTGGCATACCTATGGCACGGTGCTGGAAATGGCATGCAGAGCCATCTCTCCGGGCATGCCCACTGTTGCCCGTTTGCTCTTCCAGGTTATGGTGTGCACAAGCATGCTGGCCAGCAGATCTTCACACGTGGGATAGCACCATAAACTGGAAGGGCAGTTCCGCGGTGTGTGCATGTGTGTGCCAGGAAGCTGAGCTTCCGGTTTCCAGTGCATGCATGCACACCAGCCAGCTGGTCATCACATGTGCATGTGTATAAGAAATTGGAATACCAGGTGACCAGCATGCATGTGCATGCTGGAAACTGGAAGCTCAGCTTCCTGGTGTGCATATGTGCACTGGGGAACTGCTGTTCCGGTTTCTGCTTCTCCCCCATGTGCGTGCGCGCACTCCCGTTTTGGCACTCAATGCCGAAAAGGTTCGCCAACACTAGTGAACCTAAGGTATAAGGAACCTAAGGTATAAGAAATGACAGTGGCCAAGGATTTAGATCAGTGGTGGGTTTCTACCGGTTCGCCCCAGTTCGGGAGAACCTATAGTGGCACGGCGGGAGGCTCTGCCCACCCGCCCTGACGTCCTCACAGACTCTCTGTGCATGCGCAGAAGCACCGCACATGAGCATACACTCCCGATTCCAAACCGGTAGCAAAGGTAAGTGGAACCCACTATTGATTTGATAATACTTTGAGGAGCCTAAATCTTTCTATTCTTTGAAAAGTTTGAACCTTTCCATACTTAGTTCCATGTTCCAGCAACTAGAAAGAAGATTATGTACTTGAAAAAAATGCAAAAGATGCAACAAGGAACCAAACAGATTGTATTATGATAAAAGATAGATTTAAGAATTCTATTAAGACATGTCTTGATATAAACATTTATTCCAACTACAACCCTGTTATAATAAAATTCTGTATTTTATTTTAAAAACAAAGAATATCAGAGAGAGAAATAGAACATTTCCAAGAAAGACTTGGAAATATGTACCGTGTTTCCCTGAAAATAAGACTTTGTCTTATATTTTTTTGAATCCTGAAATAAGCGCTTGGCCTTATTGCCATGCGCTCAAAAGCCCTATTGGGCTTATTATCAGGGGATGTCTTATTTTGGGGAAAACAGGGTAAAAATATACTTTAAAGAAAAACATTGAAAATAGGTTTTACAATATTTTGAAGAAGATAATAAAGATCAAACTGTTAGTGTGGAAAAACAGTCAATGTTATTGACCAGGCAATGAATGCACTTAAAAAGTACAGAAAGTAACTAACTAAAGGTAAGAAGTAAAACAAAGGAAGTTTGGATAATAGAATTTTTTTTAGCAATGATAGAAATGAGGAAAAAAGTTTTTTTTAAAAAAACTATTTGCTAAAAGACTCTAAACAATCAATTTTTATTTCAATTCCTAGGAAAGCAAGAACTGAACACAGAATCCCATTAGTCTTATCAGGCATGCAGCAAAAAATGTTACTCAAAGTTAATTTCTTAAGAAATGCAGGATAGTTCAACAATGCAATAAGTGAAGTTCAGAGCACATTTATGAAATAGTGCCACTAGGGAAGGCATTTTAAACCAGAAAACCAGAATCAAGATAGTTTTTTAAAAAACAAAAAGGCATCTCTTTATACTTTGTCGATTACTGAAAAGCCTTTGATTCTGTTATTCATGAAATGTTGATCAAAACTTTGGAGCAAATTGGGATGGATGACAAAGACATTAGAATGATAATGAATCTGTACTGGGAGTAAACTTCTTCTTTTAAGACTGAAAGAGATTTTTCAAAAGAATTTTCAATCCAAAAAGGAATGCACCAAGAATGTATCCTATCACAGCTTCTTTTCAACATCTATACTGAGGAAATATTTAATGAACCAAATGCTGCACCAAGACTGTCAATAGGTACATGAAAATAATGAATTTACGATAGGGATTATAATACAGTGCTCCTGGCAGAAAAAGCAGAGAACTTGCGGCTTCTAATTTATAAAACATAAACAAGTGAAAAGTATGGATTATAGTTTAATAAAAAAAAAGTGATGATAATCTTGGAGAAAAAGAACTTTCCAAAAATAGTGGTCAATGATGCCCTCTTCTCAAAGCCAAGCATTCTGTCTATCTTGGACACTTATTAACGGAACATGTGGAAAATGGTGAAATAAAAATGCGAATAGAAATTACCAAGAAAATGTTTTTAGACATGAAGAATATTCTGACTTCAAGGGAAATAGACTAAACACTAAGGATAAGAGTAGCCAAATTCTATGTCTAATTAAGTCTCCTTTATAACTCTGAAACAAGGACAATATACAAAGAGGATAACAACAGAATGAAACCTTTGAAATGCGGCTTTTAAGACAAATCTTGAGAATCATAAAAAAAAAATCAAATCTCAAAGTTGTAGTAATGGCACAGGACAAAAGGAGCCTCAGAAGACTATTAAACAAAGAAAATGGAGATATATGCATCATATATTTGGAATATTGCATCCATTTCTAGTTCAATACCATTCCACACTTGGAATACTGCATGTAATTCTGGTCACCACATTTTAAAAAGATGTTGAGACGCTGGAAAGAATGCAGAGAAAAGCAACAAGGATGATTGGCTGGAAGTTAAAACATACAAAGAACAATTGCAGGAATTGGGTATGTCTAGCCTAGTGAAAAGCTGATTAGGGAAGACATGATAGCAGTGTTCTAATATTTGAGGGGCTCCTACAAAGATGAGGGGTTCAACCTAGGTTGCAAAGCACTAGAAGGCAAGACAAGAAACAATGGATGGAAACTATCCAAAGAGAGAAGCAACCTATAACTAAGAAGGATTTCCTAATGGTGAGAGCAATCAATCAATGGAATGACTTGCCTTCAGAAGTTGTGCATGCTCCATCACTGGAGGCTTCCAAAAAGAAACTGGACAGCTATTTGTCTGAAATGGTCTTGCTCAACCAGGCGGTTGGACTAGAAGACCTCCAAGGTCCCATTCCAACTCTGGTATTCTGTGATTATATACTATGGGCAAGATGGGGAGAGCAAATAAATTAAACAAACAAACAAACAAACATATTCAGACACAACTCAGTACAATGGGCTCTGCTAGAAGGAAAAGAACCTGGAGACATCAAGAGATGTTTGGAATAGCAATATGTATAATTGGACTGGCCTAAATTATGACACGTGTTTAAGACTGGCAAACACAATGTAGAGTTATAGTTGTCAATCTCCTTCAAAAAGAAGATAGCTGAAATGAACATATGAAAAATACAATGATGTTCTGCATTGTAATGGGCTCCAGGAGAAGGGGACACCATCTCCCCCATTGTGAAGTACACTAAAATTAACTGTGCTGTGCAAGGTGCTGTGAGAGCAGCGGGCAGGCTATGGATGTGGCAAAGCAGGGGCATTGGCCGCAGCCAGGCCGAGCAAGTGTCTCGGGGCGGAGAGCAAGTTGTGCATCTCCACGAGCAATCAAGATGTGCGCAGCACCAACAAGAGACAGAAGTAGTACAGGGGTGCTTCCAGTGATGAAATCCAGCAGGTTCTGACAGGTTCTGGAGAACCGGTAGCAGAAATTTTGAGCAGTTCAGAGAGCTGGCAAATACCATCTCTGGCTGGTCCCAGAGTGTGGTAGGAATGGGGATTTTGCAGTATCCTTCCCCTGCCACACCCACCAAGCCACACGATGCCCACCAAGCCATGCCTGGTAGTACAGAACCGGTAGTAAAAAAATTGGATTTCACCACTGGGTGCTTCGCTCTTGCTCTGGAATATGGAGTGAGTCTCCATCACCCTCTGTCGCCCTTACCTTCTCAGGCCAGAGTGACTGAGGAGTGACTGGGAGGGAAGGGCGAAGGGCATGGCCAGCCAGTGGTGGGTTTAGCTGACAAGGAGCCACAGCAGGGGGATGAAAGAGCCTCATTTATCTGGGAACTTGAAATGACTCTTGATTTAAATGTAGTAAAAAGCACCCAAAGAAGAAGAAAGAACAACATCAGCAAAAATAAAAAACATCACCAACTCTCGCCTGTTTTTGGAAATGGTTCAAGAGGGAACACATACAGAGACACATGAGACAGAGAGAGGGGGGAGGGAGGGAGGAAGGGAGAGAGAGAGAGAGAGAGAGAGAGAGAGAGAGAGAGAGATGAGAGAGATGAGAGAGACGGAGATAAAAGAGGGAGAAACAAGGACAGAGACAGAGACAGAGACAGAGACAGAGACAGAGACAGAGACAGAGACAGAGACAGAGACAGAGAGGGAGAAAGAGAAACAGACACAGAAAACACCACAGAAAACCTGGGTAAGCATGGCTGGGAGGGGGGGTCATGTGACTGGGTGGGAGTGAGTGATGTCATGTTGGCCATGCCCACCCAAGTTTTGTGGCTCCCAGTGATTTCTTTTCTGTGGGAAACAGGTCCAAATGGCTCTTTGAGTGTTTAAGGTTGCAGACCCCTGGTATAGTGCTCTATAACTGCATCTCTTTCTAGGATATGTGCTGTCCAAAATCCAGCTCCGCTGTGTTTTAAAATAGAATGAAATGAAATAAATAATACACTCCGGTGCTTTATTCATTTCCACTTAGAAATCAATAAAACCATTTGCTCTAATCCAGAATAGTATGGATTAATTCTATTACAGTCATTACAAATGGCATTGATTTCTGTCTGCATTCTTAGTGCAGAAAGAGATAACCCTTTGGGGCTAGTAGATGTATCTGGAATATTGAGTGCCTTGTGCAACTACTATCACACAGCAGTTGCCCAGGTGGTCATTTATCAAATACCACATGAACAAATGGCAAATGGCTAAAACTGAGTACCATACCTGGCTCCCCAAGATGTTAGTATTGCTTTTATTTTTATTTTCCTGATCAAGAGGACACCTTTGTAAACAAAATGTTAGCCTATGGTTTTGTATACGTCCATCATCATCATCATCATCATTATTATTATTATTATTATTATTATTATTATTATTATTATTATTATTATTTATCTCTTTTATTCATTAAACATGAAACTCAGTCAACTGAACATTCAAAAATGCGTCACAAAAAGCATTGGTGCTACTGGTTGATATGGATGGCTGCCAGTGTCCTAGATATCAACCAAGTACCTTCTTAAGATGTACAATGTTCCAAGTAGCGCAGTTTTTTGCAGCTCCGCTGTTGTTATTGCAGGAAGCTGCAATTTGTTGATGTATCTTATAAAATTCTTAGACATGATACCAAGTGCCCCGATGACAATGGGTATCACTGTTACATGTTTCATCCATAGCCGCGTAGTTTCGATGGCCAGGTCGCGATATTTCATATTTTTTTCCAGTTCTTTTTCTTCAACTCTGGCATCTCCTGATACCGCGATGTCAATAAATTGTATGTTTGGTTTTTGACAACTGTGATATCTGGCGTGTTGTGTTCCAAGTGACGATCTGTCTATATTCGAAAGTCCCACAAGATCTTCACCTTCTCATTTTCTATAACTTTTTCCACTTTATGTTCCCATGACTTTTTGGATACAGGTAAATCATATTTTTTACATAATGACCAGTGGATTAATTTAGCAACTCGGTTGTGTCTAGCTTTGTAATCAGTTTGTGCGATTTTGCTGCACTCACCCTTGGTATTACTACTACTACTAATAACACCCTTGGTATTATTATTACTACTACTACTACTACTACTATTACTACTATTGAAGGACACTTTTATGAGTTAGGTAGGATCTAAATGGATTCTTGTAAATGAACATGAAGGTGGAATCCTCTTACTTCATGCTAGATTCCTGTTTTTTAAAAAAAATGAATGGACTGTTTTAGAAAGTTGTAAATCAAATTGAACTGAATTATTTGCATCTAAATAATAACTATCAGATCTGAAACAATATCTAAGCACAAAATATAGATAGAATTGACTGTGTTTTCCAAAACATTAGTTTCTTAATTCCAACATCATTTTAACTATTTTTTAACTATTCTACATAAGCAAAAATAGAGCTTTCTTTTCTCCTCCTTAATTAACACTACTCATTTTTAAGTTTTATCTCTTTATTTCTAAATGTAACTTAAATAAAAATATATTTATTTCGCTTTGATTAAAGTAATGCTTGGCTTACTATATTAGTCTTTCTTTGTCCAGTTAAATCTTTTCTAAGCCTATTGGATTAACTGAGAAAATAAGTTTTTCATTTAGAAAGTAAAAATAAAATATGGGGAGATACCTAGTAATAGTACTTAAGAAAAAGATGTTAAGACAGTATTTGATTACAAACTGGGTATAGCGGTGTGCTATATCTATAGAAATGGTTGGTTCAGTTTTGGTCTGCATTATAGATTCGTATTTTCCTAATTGTGGGAATCAACCATTCCATTTGATTCTGTCTACAGTCCACCTCAAGTCTTATGTCCAATTCGAGGCACCACACTTTAAGATTCACTCAGATGAATTTGAAAAGATCCAGGAAAGAAAAACAAGGATGATCAGAGAAGTGGAAACGTCAGCAAAATAAGGGGAATGAAAAAACTGCAGATGCTGGGTTTTAATAGAGATGTTTACAGAGATATAAACGCAATCTTAAAGTACAGGTAGTCCTCAATTTATGACTACAATTGAGTCCAGAATTTATGTTGCTAAGTGAGAAATTTGTTAAGTGAGTTTTACCCCATTTTATGACTTTTCTTGCCACATTTGTTGAGTGAATCACTGCAGTTGTTAAATTAGTAACACAGTTGTTAAGTGAATCTAGCTTCCCTTTTGGGACCTTGCTTGTCAGAAGGTCCCAAAAGGTCATCACATGACCCCGGGACACTGCAACCATCCTAATATGAACCAGCTGTCAAGTATCTGCATAGAAACCACGTGATCATGGGCAATGCTGCAAAGGTCATAAGTGTAAAAAATGGTCATAAGTCACTTTTTCAGTGCTGTTGTAACTTCGAAAGGTCATTAAATGAACTGTTGTAAGTCAACAATTACAGTAAGTCCAGGCTTAGGACCTGGTTACCTACAGGACCGCATTCTGCCACCGATTGCCACCCTCCAAACAATACGCTCCCACAGAGAGGGCCTCCTCAGGGTGCCATCGGCCAAACAATGTAGGCTGGTGACCCCAAGGGGGAGAGCCTTCTCTGTGGGGACCCCGGCCCTATGAAATGAACTGCCCCCAGACATACAAAGGATCTCCGACCTCCGTGCCTTCCGTCGCGCTCTGAAGACCCTATTATTCCAGCAAGCTGGTCTGACAGGATAAAGGTTTTTAAATTGGGGTTTTGATAGGGGTTTTAAAATGATTTTAGTTGGATGTTTTAAATTTCGGCCAAATGATTGAATTATTTTAATACGTTTTAAATTTTTGTTTATATTGTTTTTACTATGGCTGTTCACCGCCCTAAGTCCCTCGGGAGAAGGGTGGTATATAAATATAATAAACATAAACATAAACATAAAGACTGCCTGTATCTGTTGCAAGAAGGGCCAAGATCTGTTCCCCATCATATCATAGTACAAAATAATAGAATTCAGGTTATGGGGCAGATAACAAAAGCAATAATAACAACAAAGTACGTCTATGGAGATTCTCAATCATCCAGGTCATGGCTATCTCAAAGATGTGTTTTTTTTTTCCAAGAGGCAACCAGAAAGTCCAGTTGCCTCTTGAAAAAGCATCTTTGGGACAACAACAAAGTACATTTCCAATTAGGAAAGTTTTCTGGTGGGACTATTTACACAGAAAGGTGATGAGATCATCCGTACTGGATGTATTCAAGCAGATGCTACAAAACCATCCATAAATAGTACATTAATTTCAGTTCCTTCTCTAAGTAGCACATTGGGCTCAAGAATATAATTATCCTTTCTGACTTTAGGATTCTCTGTTCTTTGATCTCAGTTCCTCTTCTCATTTCCTCTCCTTCGGCTTCTTTTTTCATTTTTCACTGATTTCTTCTATTGTTTCATGTGAAATTTTAAAACTTCTAAATCTATCTACCATCTTTCTCCTACTTAACAACCTCCTTTTGTTTTATTTCTGTTGTTTTTCACTCTTTCCTAAAATTTGTTTGCTTATTAAACATCCACTTTGATTTTTCAGCCCTATGCCACTTTTTTTCACAACCATGTGCACACATTTGGTCCATAACCCTTTCTTCGATTTAAAGTTTCTAAATACATTTATTTCCCTCTCATTTCCTGCTTAATGTTCTAATTGACTTTTTATTCTTTTCTTATTTTTAGGTTAATTGTTGCATTAATTGTTATTTAATTAAAATGGATGCTCATTTCCATTGCTTACCTGCTCAGGGCTAATATGTGATAAAGGCAGTGTCCATTATTACAAATCCAAGGAGATCAAGCAGAGAGGATAAATGCAGCTTTCTCTAGTTTCTAAGTTACTGTAATTTTTATAGCCGAGTGAAATTGGCAGTTCTGCAACCGGAGGTAGCTTTAATGAATTTTAAGCAGCTTTGCTTCCTTTTTTTCCACTAATGAAAAGTTTCCCCCACTACTTTTACCAGTTAAAATCCTTTTTCTCCCATTATTTTTAAATTGCGATCTTTAAAAAGACTGTGATAGATACCTTTATAAATGGAAGTTAAAAGAGATAGCATGTTTTCTGTATAATAAGATATTGAAGCCAAAGAATAGCAGAAGGTGGTAGTTTACAAACCTACCTTTCCTGCCATTTTATAAAATTGAGGGCTTCCTGCACACCTGCCATAGAACTTCCTTTCCTAAAGAAAATTCCATTTTACAGAATGTACACCAATCCAATCCATACTTCAGTCCTAAACCTAATATAATCTCATATTGAGAGTTTCACATTGTCTCGTCAAAATTGTGGGCAAATTTTTCAAAGAATGACTTACTCTTATGAATCTTGTTGAAGAACTCAAATTTACTTAATAATAAAGTTTTCTTCAAGTCAAGCTCAACTCCTGGAGACTTCAGGGATTTCTGCCTAATTTTCCTAGTAGTAACTCCAAAATAGCTGGCTGCGACTTTCTTTTACATTCTTTTTTTCTCCTTATCTCCCAGTCTAGCCTGTAGTTCTATTATTTCCTAGTGTGAAGGTGAAGGTTTGTTCTCCGAGCTTGTGGGTTGGTTTCCAAATGTTTCGTTACCAGGCTAGGTAACATCTTCAGGATCCACAATTCATTCTTCACTATTTCATTTCCTAGTGGAGTGATGGCTAACCTTTTTGCCATCACGTGCCAAAAGCAGGGGGAGTGTGGGAGAGTCGTGCACATGCGTGCCCATACCCATAATTCAATGTGCCCCCCCACGCATGTGCGCAAAAATCCCCCATGCTCCCCACGCTTTTGACACATGATGGCATGGTGGGCCCGGTAGATCCATTTTTCGCCCTCCCCAGGCTCCAGAGGCTTTCTAGGAGCCTGGGGAGGGCAAAAATCGACAGAGCCTGTAGTACAGTGGTTTAAAGCACCCTGTTATTAACATCTATTAACATCTGCTGCTTGCAATTACTGCAAGTTCGAATCCCACCAGGCTCAAGGTTGACTCAGCCTTCCATCCTTTCTAAGGTGGGTAAAATGAGGACCCAGATTGTGGGGGCAATAAGCTGACTTTGTATAAATATACAAAAGTATGAAGGCTATTGCTTAACGCACTGTAAGCCGCCCTGAGTCTCCGGAGAAGGGCGGCATATAAATCAAATAAAAAAAAATAAAAAAAAATGGCCTTCCCCAACCCCTCAGAGGCCGTCCGGAGGCCAGAAACAGCCCATTTGCCAACTGCTGGTGGGAAGGCCTGAAAATCAACTGGCCGGCGCACGCATATGCACTCGAGCTGACCTAGAGCAACGCTCGCGTGGCCACCAATATGGCTCTGCGTGCCACCTGTGGCACACATGCCATAGGTTCGCCATCACGGTCCTAGTGTTTCTTGATTGTGTAATAAACAGGTCAGCCCCAACCAATAATGGGCTGCTGCTGGTTCAGACCAGTTCTAGCAAACTGGTACTTCTGCCAATAAGCTGGCCCTGGCCACCTGCCCCCATCCTATCCTGTCTTATATTTCCTTCTTTCTGGCTCAACTGATTCGCGCGCCTCCACTGTTCTACTTACCGGGGCTGCCATAGAAGGTAAGCAGCTGAGCTTCAAATTGCTGTATTTTGAATGCTGCGAGCATGCACATTAGGCCTCACAGAACTGATTGTTAAACCGGTTCCAGCCCACCACTGCCCCCACCTTATCATTTTGAAACCAGCCTATCAACATATTTTTAAAAACCTCTTCAATTTTGTTTCTAACATATTAAAACCAGGCAAAATAGACGGATGGGTAATTTTTTTTCAGAAACCAGCATACAAGACTCAAAAATCTTTTCAAGGAAGGGAAAGAGAGATGTGGAATGTGTGAATGAGTGTTTATGAACATAGTGATATAGATGACAGCAGTGTAAAAAATAAATCTGTTGTCAGTGCTCCTGATGCAGGGAAGGATAAAAACAACTTCCTAAATCATAAAAACACATACTGTATGATGGGCCTGTGTACTTTTTCCACCCAAGGATTCATGAATATTTTCACATGCTGTTGTTACTTACAAATTTTGTGCATTACTTAAAACTTGTATTTATTACACAATGACATGCATGTTTATTCTGAAGAAACTTGAATGGGGAAGTGTAATGCATAGGATTGCCGCCAAATAATTTTTTTTAAAAAAAAACTTACACGACATTCTCTGCAGTTCTTGATTAAAATCTTCTGACCTTCTGCCAACACTTTATCCCCATAGATGCATTTTGCTAAAATTTAAAAAAAAGCAGACATTATTTAATCCTAAGAGCATATAAATTATACACTTTAATAGAAACAATATTGCTTAAGTAAATATGATGTCGTCACTTTGCTTTCAGTCGCAATCAGTGTTAATTGCTCTCATTTATTTTGACTGCAATAGTAAATTCATTACAAACATTATTATCTTGAAACATTTTACCACTCACAATGACAAACTAGCTACTTAGTGACCTGAAGTAAAAGCAGATCTGGAACAGATATTGAATTCAATTTATTAACAGAATTACTCATGGCAGTGACATTCTGCAGGATCTACATTTGTGTTAAAACATGCTTGTATGAAAGAATTTAATAGAATGTGAAAAACGGGCCATGATGCAGAAATAACTAAGTAGAATGCTGAGCAATGGGTCCTAATATATGGATTCTGATTAGCTCTAAATACTAAAGGAGAAACTTCAGAACTACTCGCAGTTAAATAGAAGCATCTTCCATAGACATAGCCATCAGACCTGTATCAGCCACTACCAGAAAAACAAAGTTATATGGATGTATGGAGTATCCTAAAAAGAGATATTCCATATCTAAACAGTAAGTCTTTGAATTCCTCCCTGGGAAGGGGAAAAATTCCACCGATTTCAAGTGGAATTTACTTGACTGCCAAATAAGTAGGTTCAGCATTACTTGCCAAATTTGTGGGTATGCGTGCGTATGACCCCACCGTGCTCCCCCCACTTTTGGCACGCAATGGCAAAAAGGTTAGCCATCACTGTTCTAGAAGATCCAACTTCTTTAACTACCTTTCTGAATCCTGCATCCTGTTTTATTTCTAGATTTCTTTTTGCTTGATTCTCAGTATTATACCTAGAAATAAGAATAAATTTCCTGACAGTGAGAGCAGTTAACCAACGGAAGTGTTATGAGTGCTCAATCGCTGAAGGTTTTCAAGAAAAGATTGGACATTGATTTGTCTAGGATGGTATAAGGACTCCTGCCTTGGGCACAGAGTTGGATTAAAAGACCTCCAAGGTCCCTTCCATGATTCTATGATTCTAAAACTAATTCAAAGGAAGAAAAAAGGTTTAGACATATTTACTTAAAATATGCTCTGTCCTGATTTAATAATATGAAATAAAGTAATGTCTCATAGCAATGTGTTACAAGTCCCCATTCAAGCCTTTATATATTATTATATTTCTTTCTTAAATTTATATGCTGCCCATTTCGTCATCTTCAGGCTGGTGTCTTCGGCTTCGTGCTTGTGCAAGCAAAAGCACGAAGCCGAAGACACCAGCCTGAAGATGACAAGTGGGACCTCGTTGAAATATCACCAAGATACTCTCAATCTTACATGGGAAAAGACCCGAATACGCCAAGACTTGCATATATGGTTATAGGGGATATAGACAAGAAACCCTTGTCATGGTCTGACCATGTACTCCTTCGCCTAGATCTTCGAACCGCTACACCCCGCCGCAGGGAGGCGGACCCAATTAGATGGATCCGCCCCAGGCGCCTGATGGATCCTGATAGATTCCAGATGGAGCTTGGGCCATTTCCTGAGGATCTGGCACACGGCTCGGCCGAGGACCTGGCAGCCGCCTGGGATCGGGCGGCTTGTGGAGCCTTGGATCGGGTCGTGCCTCTGCGGCCTCTGACCCGGTGCCGATCCCGCGCAGCCCTTTGGTTTACCGAGGAGCTGAGGGAAATGAAGCGCCGGAAAAGACGTCTGGAGAACGGTTGGAGGGCCAGTCTCACTGAATCTGATCGAACACTGGTAAGATCACATATTAAGACCTACCTAGTGGCGATAAAGGCGGCAAAGTTTAATTACTTTTCCACCTCTATTGCGTCATCAGGGAATCGTCCAGCCGCCCTGTTTAGGGTGACCCGCTCCCTGCTCCATCCGGGAGTGCGGGAGGATCCCTTGGAAGGCAGGGCGGAGGACTTTGGACAATACCTGTATGACAAAATCGCTCAGATCCGGGGGGATTTGGACTCCGACTGGGTAGATCAAGGCAGGGTGACAAGTAATAATCTTGAGAATATTATCTGGGGAGAGTTTGACTCTGTGACCCCTGAGGATGTGGACAGGATTCTGGGGAGACTGAGTGCGGCCACATGTTTACTGGACCCGTGTCCCTCCTGGTTGGTACTGGCTTCCCGGGAGGTTACACGAGGCTGGCTCCAGGGCGTTATCAACACTTCATTGAGTGAGGGTCACTTCCCCACTGCCTTGAAAGAGGCGGTGGTGAGGCCCCTCCTCAAGAAGCCGTCCCTGGATCTGGCAATATTGGCTAACTATCGTCCTGTCTCCAACCTTCGCTTTATGGCGAAGGTTGTTGAGAGTGTGGTCGCGCAACAGTTTCCACAATTCCTGGAGGAAACATCTTATCTAGATCCATTCCAGTCAGGTTTCAGGTCTGGGCACAGCACGGAAACGGCATTGGTCGCGTTGGTTGATGATCTCTGGAGGGCTCGGGACAGGGGGTGCTCCTCTGTTCTGGTCCTGTTAGATCTCTCAGCGGCTTTTGATACCATCGACCATGGTATCATGCTGCATCGGTTGGAAGAGCTGGGGGTGGGAGGCACCGTGTTACGGTGGTTCTCCTCCTTCCTCTCTAACCGGTCGCAGTTTGTGTTGGCAGGGGGGCAGAGGTCGACCTCGAGGCCTCTTATGTGTGGAGTGCCACAGGGATCGGTCCTCTCGCCCCTTTTGTTCAACATTTATGTGAAGCCGCTGGGTGAGATCATCCGTGATTTTGGGGTGAGATACCATCAGTACACTGACGACACCCAGCTGTACATCTCCACCCCAGACCACCCCAACGATGCCCTTGAAGTGATGTCCCAGTGCCTGGAGGCTGTGCGGATCTGGATGGGGAAGAACAGGCTCAAGCTCAACCCTTCCAAGACTGAGTGGCTGTGGCTCCCGGCATCCCGATATAGTCAGTTGACTCCATCACTGACTATTGGGGGCGAGTCTCTGGCCCCCACGGAAAGGGCTCGCAATCTGGGAGTCCTCCTGGATAGGCAGCTGTCCTTGGAGGATCATCTGACGGCTGTGACCAGGGGGACCTTTTGTCAGGTCCGCCTGATTCGCCAGTTGCGGCCCTTTCTCGATCGGGATTCCCTGTGCACAGTCACTCACGCCCTTGTCACCTCTCGCCTTGACTACTGTAACGCTCTCTACATGGGGCTCCCCTTGAAGAGCACCCAGAGGCTTCAACTGGTCCAGAATGCGGCCGCGCGGGTAGTGACGGGAGCAACATGGCGCTCCCATGTAACACCGCTCCTGCGCGAGCTGCACTGGCTCCCGGTGGTCTTCCGGGTACGCTTCAAGGTGTTGGTTATCACCTTTAAAGCGCTCCATGGCATAGGGCCTAGTTATCTGCGAGACCGCCTACTGCCACAAATGACCGCCCACCGACCCGTGTGCTCCCACAGAGAGGGCCTCCTCAGGGTGCCATCAGCCAAACAATGTAGGCTGGTGACCCCCAGGTGAGAGCCTTCTCTGTGGGGGCACCTACCCTCTGGAACCAGCTGCCCCCTGAGATAAGGAGATCTCAAGACCTCAGTGCCTTCCGCCGTGCCCTTAAAACCTACTTTTTTCAACAAGCCGGGCTGGCTTAGGAAGAAATTTTAGACGTTTTTTAAATTGGTTTGTTATTTTTAAAATTGGAGCCAAATTTATATGTATTTTAATTCTTAATATTTGTATTGTATGTTTTTAATTCTGGCTGTTCACCGCCCTGAGTCCTCAGGGAGAAGGGCGGTATATAAATTTTAAATAAATAAAAATAAATAAATATACATATACGTATACGTACACGTACACACACACACACACACACACACACACATATATATTTCAGTTTCCATAGCAATGTTAAGTAACCTCATTTCTCAAATAATTTTACAGCCTTCTCTTTTGATAAATTGCAAGTGCAAAAGAAAGGATTTGATATTAGATTTTGTTCAGCTATATTTTCAGCAAATTACTGTAATATACATACATACATACATACATACATACATACATACATACATACATATCAGAGGTGGGTTTCAGCAGGTTCTGACCAATTCTGGGGAACCAGTAGTGGAAATTTTGAGTAGTTTGGAGAACCAGTAGTAAAAATTCTGACTGACCCCGCCCCCATCTATTCTCTGCCTCCCAAGTCCCAGCTGATCGGGAGGGAATGGGGATTTTGCGGTATCCTTCCCCTGGATTGGGGAGGGAATGGAGATTTTACAGTATCGTTCCCCTGCCACACCCACCAAGCCACACCCACCAAGCCATGCCCACAGAACTGGTAGTAAAAATTTTTGAAACCCACCACTGATACATACACATACACACACACATGCTTTTCTGCATTATTAGAATCATGTAAATCAACCAAGATCTGATTTGAATGTGAAACCCAAACATAATATACATTGATTCAAACATCTGAATTCAGAGCAGAAAGATTAGATTCAAATTGAACTGATCAAAGATTTTACCATAGGCTTTAATGGAAAAAAAACATCAATATGCTTGTAGCTGCATTTCTTTTCTTTTCTTGTTTTCAGGAATGGATGAAAGTAACAACAAACATCACAATATTAGGAGCAGAATAAAATAAAGAAAAAAATTAGCCTAGCAAATTCTTAAATGGATACTGTCAAAGGTTCTGTATAATTCATTCTGAAATATTTCCCTTGCACTTCTTCTACAACAGAGGTGAAGAAAGCTAACACAGCAACCTCCCACTTGGCTAACTAGAAAATGTGCTTACTAATGCAAAAAGTATACGACACCCATTGAAAAAAATAAACATTTTCAGAAGTTCTTTAAAAGGTAGGTTCTCAGAATGTGCTGATTGCTTGCTTTTTTTGAACTGGTAAATTTGTTGCCATGGATCGTTGTGCTTTTCTGCATTTTGTAAAGAAGTCTGGTTTGTGTATAACACAATGATATAAAGAAGCAGTTTGTATTATGCAAATTAGTCTATCAAAAATTACCTTTTCATTGATATATAATTTTATACCACTCCAAAATAAGGTAGTGTTATTAGCCATCACACCTCAAAAATATACTTTTCCCAAAAGGTTTCCACAATTTTGGCCACTACTTTAATTGTTGATGTTGTTATTGCTCAGTCACTAAGTCCTTTCTGACTCTTTGCAACCCCAAGGACCATTGCATGCCAGACCCCTGTCTTCCATTGTCTCCCGGAGTTTGCCCATGTTCATTGTGTTGATGACACTATCTAACAATTTCATTTGTTCCTGTCCCTTTCTCATTTGCCTTCAACCTTTCCCAGCATCAGAGTCTTTTCCAATGAGTCCTCTCTTCTCATTTGGTGACCAAAGTATTTGAGCTTCCATGCAATTAGACAATTCATAATTAAGACTCACTCAAAACAGTTAAGCAGCAAAAAGAAACAAAAGGAGAGCGTACAATAAGAAGGCATAGACTTGAAAACAGGTAAAAGATAAGAAATAGTAGATAGAATTAATCTGAGGGGCTCTGTTCCACTCATTTTTTCCTTCCTTTCAAATGAACCTGTCTAAACCTATTCTACTAGGAGAATAGGGCACAGGCAAAAAAGAACAGGCAGAGTTTTCAGGGGTGATAAAACTCATGTCAGTATGAGAAACTCTTATATGCAACTCATCAGCTCCTCACATTAGTTATATGCGGAAACCATATTTAAAACTCTCCCAGTCTCTCTCCAGTCTTCTAATCTCTTTGAGCCAGTTTGAAGGTACCCAATTCAATTAGACACCATGTATTGATTCAAAGATTCAATTTGAAGGTGTGATTCTTGCCTTCAAGTCAAATCACCTTTCCCTGACATAAAAGAGAAAGGGGTTGCTTCAGCATTTACTCTGTTTGCATAATTTAAATTGTGTGAATGTACGTGAGAATTCACTTCATGAAATAAGTAATGGGACTGCAAACCAAAAAAAGAAAGAAAACCTAGACACTTACAAAACCTACACTGCCATTGTTTTAGCTCCCATTATAAGAAAGAACAGGTGTATACTTTAAAAACAAATATGCTTAATCCCCATCTGACCCACCCCCCCCCCCCCCAATGATACTAATTTGAGCAACCCTCGGAACATGACAAAACTACAATATACAAACAGCACAAATGAGCTGATGCTAAAACAACCTGTATAACAACTATAGATTTAAAGCAACATCCTGGGGTAGGGCTTAATGTATATTCATTCATCATAATTGAAAACAAGTGTTAACCTAAAACTGTCAGATAAATAAGAATAGAATATAGCAATCTCATCCTTCACTAGCCCAATGATCAAATAAACACATCCCTAAAACTTTTTTAAAGGCCACCACATTTTCTCAGCGATCAACAATGGAAGACAGCTGATACTAGAGCAGTGAGGCTAAGATTCTAAAGGCCTGGAACTTGACATTATGATCCTGGAGCCAAGAACCAAAGAAGACCCTATTCCCGTGGTGGTGAACCTATGGCACACATGCCAAATGTGGCATGCAGCACCCTTTTTGTGGGCACGTGAGTCGTCGCCCTAGTTCAGGTCTGCCACGCATGCACACGCACCTCCCACCAGCCAGCTGGTCTTCGGGTCTCTGCCACGTATACATGGGGGGGCACTGTGGGGGCACTGTGGGACACACACACACACATGTATGGCGAGCAGGATGCATGCGGGGACATGCACATGCATATGCATGGGGTGGGACATGTGCAGGGGCACACATGCATGCACAAGGGGCAGGGGGCATGCGGGGGCCACATGCTCATGTGCAGGGATGGGGCACATGCATGTGGCTTGCGCATGCATTGTATTTTTGGGGATCGGGCGCATGTGAGTGTGATCATGCACACACGCACATGCTTTGGGCACTCGGTCTGGAAAAGGTTAGCCATCACTGCCCTATTCAGATAAATATAAAGAACAACTTGTCCATTGAAACAAGGGCAGAGTGATAGTGTGGAGGGCTGTAAATTTAAATGCTGACAATAAGGTTGAAAAAGGAGCCAAAGAAAAGTCCTACGATATAGTAAAACCTGAAAATAACAGAACAGTTTCTCAACTTCAGCAGCTGTAAAGCTGTGTGGACTTCAACTCCCCAGTTAGCAACTTAGTCCACCCAACTTACAGCTTTCAAGGTTGAGAAACACAGACATAGACAATCCAGAACAGCCCAAAGAATGCTCCTCTTGACTCAGATCAAGGGGATAGAGAGCAACCAAGAACACCTAAAAGAAGACTGTAAATAATATGAGACAACCAAGGCATGAATCAATAATGTTGCATATTCTTCCATCAGCACTTTCCAGATCCTAGAAATATTCATCATGTGAACATTAGGAACCCAAATTGTAAAATCATTAAATAGGCAGAGATTCAGGTGTCCTCTGCTCCAAGGCTTTTGGAACAGGAAACTGGGGCACTCCAGGACTCTGCAAAGAATAGGAAATTCATGCAAGCTGAAAAATGACAATTCAGCTTAATGGTCTACCATTGACCTTCTACTAACATGCCTTGCCATGAAGGGCCACAAAAAACAAAGAAGTCAATATCATTAGAATAACAGTGATACTGTTCCTGCCCAAAATGTTGGTTTTTTTGTTTTCCTCTCTATTTGGAAATACAACTGATAATTATTCAAACTGGTCAACCTCATGAATCAGGACATCTATGGGAAGAATAAGAAAGCCCCCTTTTATAACCGTATAATCCTTTAATTCAGAGTAGAGATGGAGCAACTGGATGGAGCTGAGCATTTACAGGCCGGATACCCTTCCTGACACCACACAAGAGTTCCCAGCAGATATTTTTTTCTTTGTGACCTAGGAGAGAAACATGTGTAGCTACCTAAGATTGAACTCTGAATGGGAGGCAAAAGTCTTCACCACTAGGCCATCACACCAGTCATCTATGGGAAGAATACAAAGAATAAATAAAATATATTTTTATGATATAATATTGCTGGAACTAAATTTCACCATGCAATGCTACAAAAGAATGAGAAGATAAATGGATTTACACCAATCAAGTGCATTGCCTCTGATGTCCAAGGACCATAATCTAAACAATAGAATGTCTAGAGAACAAATGAAAGAAAGTGACTTCTCAGTTGACCAGTCTGCCCCAAATCATGATTGATGTAGATCAAAGAGGCCATTACAAGGCAAATAGCGACTCAATTGTGAGAGGACAATTCTGTCACAAGGGATAAAAGAAACAAAGACACAAACTAGTGTAATTTGAGCATAAAGAAGAATCCCAGGAAAATTTCTTCAGCAAGAGATGAATGGGAGGATGTTTTTAAAAGCCTAGTAATTAAACAATGCTTCACGAGTTGGTAATACAGGGTTGTAAAAGGGGTCAAAATATAATAAAGAAAGGAGGAGAAGCAATCAATAGGGGAAATAGTATAAGGATTGCCTTTCACAATTTATGAAATATCATCCTCCAAGATAGGGATAAATTCCGATGTGGTACACAAGAAGAAGATGGGGGGGAGGGGAGAAAAATGAACTAGGAATTTTATAGGAAATGTTCATCTTCTTCTTAATTACCTCTCTTAGATTCCTAAAGGCTCCCTAAATATTCTCTACAATTGCTAAGGCTTATATCAGAGCATGCTCGCAACAAAGAGCAATTTTCTGTAAGATCTCTATTTTTATTAGCACCTGTTTTACAACCTCAGTTTATGATTGGAACTTGCATTACAAAATATATACTACTGTCCTGTGTACTATCTGGGCACAATATACTGCCCAAAATATTGTTCCTTTTGTTTTCTCCTCTATTTGGAAATGCAACTGATAATTACTCAAATTGTTCCAAGTAATTATAGGAACTAGAAGAAATACAGTGCCAGATGTTTAACAATGAGAAACCTAAATCCATAGTACACAAGATGAATAAGAATCACATCAGCCAATGGGTATCTCCCTGACTTGTGACTATGCAGGATAATTAGTTACCGGAGGTATATAGAACCAGCAGCAGATATTCTATCTAAGTATAAGTAATGTGATGGCAATAAATACAGGTAGTCCTTGACTTACAATTGTTCATTTAGTGATCTTTTAAAATTACAAGGTACTAAAAAAAGCGACTTATGACTGTTTTTCACACTTATGACCACTACAGAATCCTCATGGTCATACAATCAAATTTCAGACACTTGGCAACTGACTCATATTTATGATGGCTGCTGTTTTCCAGGCAGGGGTGAAATCTAAAATTTCTTACTACCAGTTCTGTGGGTGTGGCTTGGGGGGGGTAATGTGACTGGGTGGGCGTGGCCATTTTTTTTTAACTTTTAAAAGCATTTTTTCTACAACCTTAAGAGGTTGCAGGAAAAAAATGCTTTTAGAAGCCTCTGACGATCAGGCAAGTCAGCTGGGATCGCCAGAGGCTTTTAAAGGCATTTTTTTTCCCTACAACCTCTTTGGCTGAAGGGGTTGCAGAAAAAAATGCTTTTAGAAGCCTCTGATGATCCCAGCTGAGCCGTGCAATCATCAGAGGCTTTTTTATTTTACTTTTAAAAGCATTTTTTCGGCTGAAGAGTTTGTAGAAAAAATGCTTTTAAAAGTAAAAAAACAACCTCTGATGATTGGTGGCTCAGCTGGGCATGGGGGAGGGGTGCAGGGATTTTTGTTACCAGTTCTCTGAACCACCTGCCGCCATCGCTACTGGATCAGGTGATCCGGTCTGAACCGGGAGCATTTCACCCCTGGTTCCAGGGTCATGTGATCACCATGTGACAAGCAAAGTTAATGGGAAAAGCCAGATTCACATAACAACCATGTTACTAACTTAACAACTGCAGTGATTCACTTAACAACTGTGATAAGAAAGATGGTAAAAGGGGAGCAAAATTCACTTAACAAATGTCTTGCTTAGCAACAAAAATGTTGGGCTCAATTGTGGTCGTAAGTCAAGGACTACCTGTATCTATCTATATGTTAAGATAATGCGTTTATTACAGATGTCTCACAAATCTCCATCCCCAAATACACAAGATTCAAGGTTGTTATTTGTTCTATGTGTGGAAGGAGTGGGTGTTTTCATTTTCTCATAGGAGAGTTTATATTCCAGAATTCAAAACAAACCAGAAAGAAAAAAAGAAACTCTGTAAACAGTCAGATATTTTATTTTAATTTTTTTTGCATAGAAATCAATCTACAGAGAACTAGCATGATGGATAGGGTTAATGACTAGCACTATGTGCCCAAATTAACATTAGTCTTGCAAGAACTTGGTTTTGATTTAGAGAGTTGTATGAACCAATACACAACCAATTATAATTATGTAAACCCACTCAGTTCTGCTTCATTCAATAAACTATGACTAAAGCAAGCCATGGTTTTAGTTTGTTGTGTGATATTAGTCATTAAGTGGAGTTCTATTTTCCTATTTCACTACAAGTCACACTACAAGTCACAAAGCATATTTTCCTTTCATGCTTTCTGCTATATTAACAATCCAAATATAGTATCTATCAATGTAGAAGATAGCACTTTGGTGCCTCTTGCTGAGATTGTAGAAATTATCTTGCAAACTCTTTTATTATTAGATTCTTTCAAGGAGTAAATAAACTAATTTCATTGTTGAATAGGAGAACTGTGCGGGAGAGAAAATATGCCTTAAGTTCAGGTTACAGCACTTAGAAACCTTTAAAAAAAATTACCAGGCTATTTAAAATTCTATAAGTTGTAGACTAGTATTACAACAAACCAGTGGTGGGTTTCAAAAATTTTTATTACTGGTTACTGGCTTAGTGGGCGTGGCATGGCTTGGTGGGTGTGGCTTGCTGGGCATGGCAGGGGAAGGATGCAGTAAAACCTCCATTCCCACCCCACTCCGGGGGAAGGTTACTGCAAAATCCCCATTTCCTCCTGATCAGCTGGGACTTGGGAGGCAGAGAATATATGGAGGTGGGGCCAGTCAGAATTTTTACTATTAGTTCTCTGAACTACTCAAAATTTCCACTACCTTTTCTTATTTTTCAGAGGCTGCTGAAACCCACCTCTGCAGCAAACCCTGATATTTTCTAAAACTAGCTACTCATGATGGTTCTTGAGATATAGACTTATTGAGATTCATTAATCCAAACTTCCAGAGGAAAATGACAGAACACGATTCCACTGGAAATATCTGGAATTGAATTTGAAATGTTTATGAACAGCAATGGTATATTCTGATTCTTGTAAGCATTGTTGCTTATCTTGGATAATGATCTTGGCAAAATGAATGATTAAGCTCCTTTACTTCATTCTTGTGATATTTATAGTAAATATATGATGTAAGATTATTCTACAACTATTTTTTTTTGTATTTGTTTACAATTTGATGTCTTTAACTTTCTACAGTTTCTGAAAAGAAACAGGAACACTCCAAATGCAAAACTTTCTATGGAATATTCTGTTTTTTACACAAATACTTTTTCATGTAAGCTGATGCTTACCGTGTTTCCTCGAAAATAATAATAATAATAATAATAATAATAATAATAATAATAATAATAATAATAAT
>WNWU01000001.1:22209029-22220713 GCA_012654045.1 Ptyas mucosa
ATAATAATAATAATAATAATAATAATAATAATAATAATAATAATAATTTAATTTGTATCCCACCCTTCTCCCAGAAGGGACTCAGGGCGGTGGACAGCCAGAATTAAAATACATACAATACAAAAATTAAGATAAATTAAAAGATATTAAATCGATCGGCCTCCCAATTTAAAACCCCAAGTCTATTAAAATTCAAAATCCCGATTTAAAACCATTTAAGCTAGGCCGGCTTGCTGGAATAAGTAAGTCTTCAAGGCTTTGCGGAAGGTACGAAGGTCCGGGATCAGTCTTATTCCAGGAGGTAGCTCATTCCATAGGGCGGGTGCCCCCACAGAGAAGGGTCTCCCCCTGGGGGCCGCCAGCCGACATTGCTTGACTGACGGCACCCTGAGGAGGCCCTCTCTGTGAGACCGTATTGGCCGGTGGGAGGTTATCGGTAGCAGCAGGCAGTCTCGTAAGTACCCTGGCCCTAAGCCATGGAGCGCTTTAAAGGTGAGAACCAATACCTTAAAGCGCACCCGGAAGACCAATGGGAGCCAATGCAGCTCGCTCAGGAGAGGCGTTACATGGGAGCGCCCCATCGCTCCCATAATCACCCGCGCGGCTGCATTCTGAACCAGTTGGAACCTCCGGGTGCTCCTCAAGGGGAGCCCCATGTAGAGAGCATTGCAGTAGTCCAGGCGAGATGTAACGAGGGCATGAGTGACCGTGCATAAGGAGTCCCGATCCAGAAAGGGGCGCAACTGGTGTATCAGGCGAACCTGATAAAAAGCCCTCCTGGCCACGGCCGTCATGTGCTCTTCTAAAGACAGCCGTGTGTCCAGGAGGACGCCCAAGTTGCGAGCTCCCTCTGTAGGGGCCAATAACTCACCCCCAATAGCCAGCAATGGCACCAGCTGGCTATATCGGGACACCGGTATCCACAGCCACTCGGTCTTGGAAGGGTTGAGTCGAAGCCTGTTCCTCCCCATCCAGACCCGCATGGCCTCCAGACACTGGGACATCACTTCGAGGGCATCATTGGGGTGGTCTGGGGTGGAAATGTACAGCTGAGTATCATCAGCGTACAGATGACATCGCACCCCAAAACCACAGATGATCTCACCCAGCGGCTTCACATAAATGTTGAACAGGAGCAGCGAGAGGACCGACCCTTGCGGCACCCTGCAAGCAAGGCGCCTCGAGGTCGACCTCTGTCCCCCTGCCAACACAGACTGCGACCAGTCAGAGAGATAGGAGGAGAACCACCGCAGCACGGTGCCTCCCACCCCCAATCCCCCCAACCGGTTCAGCATGATACCATGGTCGATGGTATCAAAAGCCACTGAGAGATCTAACAGGACCAGAACAGAGGAACAACCCCTGTCCCGGGCCCTCCAGAGATCATCCACCAATGCGACCAATGCCGTCTCCGTGCTGTACCCAGGCCTGAAGCTGGACTGGCATGGATCTAGATAGACGGTTTCATCCAGGTACTGTGGGAGCTGGCGCGCAACCACACTCTCGACAACCTTCGCAATAAAGCGAAGGTTGGAGACCGGACGGTAGTTTGCCAAAACAGCCGAGTCCAGGGAAGGCTTCTTGAGGAGGGGCCTCACCACCACCTCTTTCAAGGTGGGAGGCAAGAAACCCTCTCTCAAAGAAGCATTTATAATCCTCTGGAGCCAGCCTCGTGTTACCTCCCGGGTGGCCAGTACCAACCAGGAGGGACATGGGTCCAATAAACATGTGGTTGCGTTTAACCTCCCTGGGATCCTGTCCACGTCCTCAGGAGTCACAGGGTCGAACTCATCCCAGATAACATTCTCAAGACCAGCCTCAGTCATCCCGCCAGGATCTACCCACTCAGAGTCCAAGCCTTCCCGAATCTGAGCAATTTTATCATGCAGATACTGTGCAAAATCCTCAGCCTGCCCTTGCAAGGGGTCCTCCCGCACTCCCTGATGTGCAAGGGGTCCTCCTGCGCTCCCTGATGTATAAGACCTGGTCTTATATTAATTTTTGCTCCAAAAGATGCATTAGGGCTTATTTTCCGGTTAGGTCTTTTTGGGGGGGAAATACGGTATTAAATGAATTGGTCTGCCTGAAAATCTTAATTGGGGCTTATTTGGGGGGAGGGCTTATATTATGAGCATCCTGAAAAATCATGCTAGGGCTTATTTTCTGGTTGGGTCTTATTTTCAGGGAAACAGGGTAGTCTTTCTTAACCAGTTAACTATAATAGATGGCCTTTTAAAGATACCATCTTGCCACCATCTGGCAAGTCAGTATAGAAGATACCTGAATATATGATTACAAAAGCAGAATAAAAGTTGCTTGCAGGTTGGTGTTACCAGATCCTAATAATTTTCCCTAAAATGCCTTAATTAATATTTCTAGCCTATATTAATCAGGCTAAAAATTGGGGACTAGAACTGTAATCTCTAATTCAGAACTGTAAATTCTAGTCCTGCCTTAATTTCCCATATACAGTAGTACTTTGGTATTCATCATTAATTGGTTCCAGGAGGCATGATGAGTACAAAAATGATGAGTACCAAACAATTTTTTCCCATAGGGAATAATGTAATGAGTCACAAGGCAGCTGACACCAACAAGCGTGGCTGGGGTCAACAAGTGTGGTTTGGTGTCAACAAGTGTGGTTGGTAGTCACAAGCTTGTGCATTGAGTACCAAACAATGATGTGTACCAGGACAAAATGTTCACGTCAAAATGGGTCAAGCACCAAATTTGATGAGTTTCAAAGTAGTTGAGTACAAAGGTACCATTATATCTAACAAGGGTGGGTGGATTTTTACACATACATACATGTACATTGCTGTTGTTGTTAGTCACAAAGTCGTGTCTGATCCATTGTGACCCCATGGACAATGTTCCTCTAGGCCTTCCTACCTTCTACCATCCCCCGGAGTCCATTTAGGCTCACACCGACTGCTTCAGTGACTCCATCCAGCCACCTCATTCTCTGCCATCCCCTTCTTCTTTTGCCCTCAATCATTCCCAGCATTGATCACCTTGCAGTCCAAGGGACTCATAGGCGTCTTCTCCAGCACCATAGTTCAAAGGCCTCAATTCTTTGGTGCTCAGCCTTCCTTATGGTCCAACTTTCACAGCCATACATTGCAACTGGGAACACCATAGCCCTGACTTTTGTTGGCAGAATATTGTCTCTGCTTTTTAGTATGCTGTCTAGATTTGCCATAGCTTTCCTCCCCAGGAGCAAGCATCTTTTAATTTCTTGGCTGTAGTCCCATCTGCAGTGATCTTGGAGCCCAAGAAAATGAAGTCTATCACTATCTCCATTTCTTCCCCCATCTATTTGCCAGGAATTGAGAGGGCTGGATGCCATGATCTTAGTTTTCTTAATGTTGAGTTTCAAGCCAACTTTTGCACTCTCCTCCTTCACCCGCATCAAGAGGCTCTTTAGTTCCTCTTCACTTACTGCCATTACAGTGGTATCATTTGCATATCTGAAGTTGTTGATATTTCTCCAGCAATCTTAATTCCAACTTGTGATTCATCTATCCCCGCCTTTCTCATGATGTGCTCTGCATATAAGTTAAATAGGCAGGGCGACAATATACAGCCTTGCCAAACTCCTTTCTCAATTTTGAACCAATCAGTGGTTCTGTGTCCAGTTCTCACTGTTGCTTCTTGACCCGCATATAGGTTTGTCAAGAGACAAATAAGATGGTGTGGTACTCCCATGTCTTTAAGAACTTGCCACAACAATTTGTTGTGATCCACATCATCAAAGGTTTTAGCATAGTCAATGAAGCAGAAGTAAATGTTTTTCTGGAACTCCCTAGCTTTCTCCATGATTCAGCATATGTTGGCAATTTGATCTCTAATTCAGACAGCCATTTTGCTTTCTTGCATTTCTTTTTCTTTGGGATGGTTTTAGTTGCTACCTTTTGTACAGTGTTGGGAACCTCCTTCCATAGTTCTTCAGGCACTCTGTCTATCAGATTTAATTCCTTAAATCTATTTGTCACCTCTACTGTATATTCATCAGGGATATGATTTAGTTCATACCTGAGTGACCTAGTGCTTTTCCCTACTTTCTTCAATTTAAGCCTAAATTTTGCAACGAGAAGCTCATGATCTGAGCATACATGTACATACATGCATACAATTCTAGAACAGAAAGAGGAGAGATCTTTACTTACATTTGCATACTTTGCAACACTGGCCAGTTATATGGACTGGAAGGCCATCAGAAGAACAATTCAATAGTGGGCAGGCCATTCGTCGGCATTCTATTACTCCATTCTAAACCAAGAGCGGATAAATGCAATAGTGAATGTATGAAATGTTATAATTAGCAGTATTTAGGCACTATTAGATGTCATTCTTTAATGTGCAGAATCTTATCTAACCCCTACCAATATGAACCACTATTAGATTTCTGGGGAAAAAAATTATTTTATCTCACCCGACCCCAGCAATTGCCTAAGTATGGCAACAAAAAAAAGAAGAAGAATCCTATTTCTCAAATGCATAAATAAAACCTTTCACATTCTCTGTCAATCATCTTCAACATTTTAATGAAAACTTTTCTATTTTCTTGAGCAAACAAGACTTTTTTTTTCTGATACTTATCAAATAATTTCAACCAGGCAAAGTTTTTGTACTAATTCAGTTCCTCTGGTATTCAAAATGATAAATACTAGTAACATAATATACATATTTCTGTCATGTACATTACAACTTAAGCATAATATTAATGTTTCTTTTTCCCATGATCACAAAGAGGCCATTTAACTGTGCACTGAAAGCTCTGAAATCTATAAATCCTTCTAATATATATAATTTAAGTGGTAAACTTTTTGTTTTCTTCTTTATGTTACACAGGTAGGTCACAATTAGTGTGAGATTAATATTGGTAGTTCTTAACTTATGACATAACTAAGCCCAGAATTACAATGATAAATCATTTCATTTGTAAATCAAGGCATCATGGCCAGACTTTTTTGCAATGCAAGCACTGCAGTCATTAAGCAAATGCCACGGTCACTGAGCACAATATTTAAGCGAATCCATTTTCCTCAATAGCTGGCACCTAGAAGTGAATGCTAGGAACTGGCAAAAAAAAAATTTACAAACCACTATCCTGTGACTATGAGATGCTGCAAATGGTCATAAAGGTGACCTGGTTGCCAAGTGCCCAATCTGAGATCACTTGACTGTGTTTCTTGGGGGGGAAGGCGTTTTAACTTCAAAAATGGATTATAAATAGCTCTGAGATCCATTATAACTTTGGATGGTTGTTAAGCATCATAAGTGGAAGACTACCTGTAATGTGATATGATATTCCATTCAGTACCAAATTGTAAATTGGTACCAAGTTGCACTTAATGCAACCCAAAATTCTGCTATCGTGAGGCTAGCAAAAGTTTTAATAAGAAGAGGATCCTTAATAGATCAGAGCAAAAATTTGAAATCACTGAATGACATAAAACGTGGTTATAGCAGCACTAAAATAGGATGAGATGTTGGAATGTCTTAATCTACAATACATTTTTTTATTTTGCTTTCTATAACTTGTTGTAAATTTAAATTATACGTATTTTTTATCCTTTACTGTAATCTTTCATTATTATGCATATAGAAATTTATGTTTAATCTTTTTTCGTCACCTACTTCTATCAAGTGGAACCAATCACCCTCTTTCCCATAGAAATATAACTTTGAATAGTGTGAATTCAAATAATGCAAGCATTTCATAAGATTCATTAACTACACTAATCGAGACCTACATATTGCTTTTTGTGAAGGTTACTACTGAATTTATATGATCTACCCATGAACCGATATCAAATTGTAATAAGTTGCTTTATCCTCATAGATAAGTTAGAAGTGTCTTACTTTACATGTGCAATTTCTGCAGTGATCATCTTCTACCCATGAGTCTTTGTCTCGGTAGATGATTCCATTTACTTGGCAAGTCTTCTCACAGTGACAGTTTTCCAATTGGCTAAGTCTCATTTCTGCATAATTTAGCTATAAAAGAAAGTTACTTGATTTAATTTCTGGAACTCATGTAAACCGCTGAAGTAAGAAATTCTATGAGAAGAAAGCAGACAATAGCATCTGGCTAAGAGATAAATTTACAATCAAAATAATACAAACCAAGCACTAATTATGATTGACGCTGGAACAGAACAACATGTATAAATGCCTCATATTTATTTATTTATTTATTATTTAGATTTATATACCACCCTTCTCCCCGAGGGGACTCAGGGCGGTGAACAGCCAAAAGTAAAAAACATACATACAAAATTTAAAAGCCAAATAAAACCAAATTAAACACTGGCCCCAACTATTAAAAGCCCAATTAAAATATTAAAACCCCAAATATTAAAATATTTAAATTTAAAAATTTAAAAATTATTTTATATAAGGTGATCATACTATATAATACAAACAAAACATAATTATTCAATTAATTTCTTTAAATGTTACTTGTTTATTCATTAAGAAAGCCATAAAAAGCAAGAGCTTCCAGATATTCAATGGATATGAGAAGATCTTTTGAAAATCATAGTTTGTCAAAGAAGGCATCTCGCACTCAATGACAAATTGAATCGCTTTCCCTACTCAGCTCTCATTTCCAACTTCCAGATTCCCCTTAATCTGGAGTGTTCTGAACAGTTTTATATATCATTAAGTGTTGTACCTTATGTGACAAATGTATCTTTTCTTTTATGTACACTGAGAGCATATGCACCAAGACAAATTTCTTGTGTGTCCAATCACACTTGGCCAATAAAGAATTCTGTTCTGTTCTGTTCTGTTCTATTCAGATCTACTGTTTCTTGAGCTTTTTCAATTGAAAATACTAAAGCTTCTGCCTGAATAGTTCAAATAAGTCCATAGCCTACTACATATGTAGTTTGCTGCCTCCATAGGACAAGTTTCTGACAGATAATCAAAATAAATTTTCGGGTGAGAAAGAAAGGAGTATGATTTCTGGTCATTTCAGAATTGCACAAACAAAATATCAGTGGGGTTAGGAACAGTGGGTTTGCAATTAGAAAGATACAGGTGTCTGGAAGTAGACACTTATATCTAGCATCTGATCAGCTCATACAAAGCCCTATTCTGAGAATTCTCAAGAAAACCTGCTTTTGCTGGCCATGGTGAAATCAATTGCTCCTAATTTCTCTTGCTTCTCTTGCTTGCCTTGAAGAGAAAAAAATGTTGCTTCCTTTGCTGCTTGTTAATACAAATTGCTGAAAGCCAATTTCACTGACAAGCTGTACAAATTTTCTCTAAAAGAAAAGCTTTAACATGCAGTAAGAGAAAATACTTCTTTGGGAATTAGGAGCAGATTCAATGCAGCCACAAAACCCTGGAAAAAGACTTTTGTTTTAAAAAATATATCAAAAAATGTGCTCTCAATTCCAAAGGATTTGAAGGATTTGCAGAACGGTGTGAATTGCCATTAATGTAAATCAAATGTACCTGTTTTAGCATTATCAATATATGTAGACACTGACCCATTCAAAACAGATTTTGTCATTATCAAAAAGCAGTACCCACACTCCAGTGGTGGGTTTCAACCGGCGCTATCACCGGTTCTCTTCGTGCACGCGCTTTGCGTGCGATCACTGTGCCCGTGCGAGCGAAGCGAGCACGCACGTTAGGTTTCTGCCCAGCTAAGGTGCAGCAATCCACTCTGCGCCTATCAGCTGGGCTAAAAAAGAAGAAATAAAGGCATGAATAACGTGGGGGCAGGCGGGATGGCCCAGCCCCCAAACAAAGAGAACCAGTTCAGTGATGTCACATCATCACCACTACTGGCTCGGCCGAACCAGGCTGAACCGGGAGCAACCCACCACTGCCACACTCATTATATTATCACTACTACTACTATTAGTCTGGCAAACAGCTGAATTTTTTGGTGTTACACTGTTAGTGATGACATCAAGAAAAAAAAGTTAAAAATAACATTACACACATATATATTTGTGAGTGTGTATTGTTAGAAGAAAAATCCAGTTCCAGTTCCAAGCCAGGAATAAAATGGAGGCTGACTGGAAAGAAAGATTCTGTTTATTGGTGAACAGAAACAACACACATACACAGCGTGCAGTTCTGGGACAGCTGACCAAAATGGAGTTGAAAGTGGTTGGATTTTATACTTTTGGATCCCTGTGGGGTCATTTAGGGCTCATGGCTGGCTCTATAGCACAGGTGTCAAACTCACAGCGTCACATTGCCATCACGTAACGTTTTGTGACATTTTTCCTATTCATGGAGCTGGGGGGGGCATGGTCTGTGTGTGACACATCTGGCCTGCCAGTTTGACACTGTGTGTGTGTGTGTGTGTGTGTGTGCATACCTATCCATCAACCCATACATATATAAATAAAAGAAGAATGTCCAGCATTAATAAGAATTTCAGGTATTAATATGAGCTCCAAGCTATACATCTCAGTTTTACACTGTAAAAAAATTCACTGCAAGTTCAAAAGAAGGCAGAAATAATTTGGTCCAATCTGCTAATTGGTACGAAATTGTATGGCAATCTTCTCTGCCTAGGACCCTTTTGATCACTGAGATACAGTGTGAAGAATCTAGAACGCTATATTGATTGTGCATTTAATACTTATGACGTAAATTATATATCAGATGCAATTCTCAAATAGCTAACAGAATTATTTACTGAAACTGCCAGAGAAAGATCCATTAAGAGTGTACGTATATTGCACTTTGTATAAATTCACATAATTTTCTATTTTAGCCTATGCTATGATAATACAGTATGTCCCATTTTCACTCAATTGTCACTTATACAAGATTTATAAAACTATCTTCTAAAGCTGTTGTGTATGTTTCAAATCTGAATTATATAAAGCACAATAGAACAGAAAAAAAAAGAAAATAATATTCTGATTATAGTTTTCATATCTGAATTGAAAGGCCTTATTTGTAGCTGGGCAGCATCTATTCTGAATCAAACCTAATGCATACACTCCTTAATCACATACAATTTATGGAGGAAAATGCATCATTTACAATAGTGATTTGCAATACTTATCAAGTGATAAGAAAAATAAGTGATCCGCAATCCTTCATTGAAGTGCTACCTTCTTGAATTTTACATTTCTCTGCAGCTCTCAAAAAGATTCATGGATATATTTTTATAAAAATTGCATAAGAGTACAGAATATATAAGAGTGTCGCCTATTATCTTCTTTCAGGTGGTTTTTCTTTCTTCTTCACCTTTTTCAGTCCAACTTCCGATGTCGTGAAATTCATTCACCGGGCCTGGATCTGTTGTCTTCTCAGCACAGATAGTCAACCTAGGATGCCCTTTATGTAGGCACATCTTTTTAAAATATAGACCCATAAAATCAGCACAAATTCTAGACTTGGGAAGATAGATGGCAATATGCATTTATTAAATGATGGTATGTTTTTAGCTGTGTTGTTAATATTTTTTTTAAACTCTGGTATGATTTTTCTAAATCCATAAGTGATTCAAGTTCATCATTAGAATGGGATTTTAAACCTCCCCTGAGTCCAAAACTTTATTTTATGCTTCAAAAGTCATTATTCTTTGATAAACCAAATAACTTTTTCAGCAATCACCATCAAAACATTTCTGCATTTACACTTATTAAAATGTTGTACTATCTTTATTGATAATTAAGCAATGTGGCTTCAGAATATTTACATGAAAATATGGACCAATTTAAAATAAAATGTACTTTTAGTGATTATTAGGCACCCTAAACGGCTTCTAAAAGTTTAGTAAGCACATCTGGGTATCTTTCCAGAATGCACTGTGTCTTTGATGGAATACTTAGCATTATTTATTGGCATTTATTAGATTCTATACTGTGATGTTAAAGACCAAATTAATGATGAGAGAAGCAATTGTTCTTTCTTTTGCAAAGGAAATAAAGAAAAAACATGCCTCTTAAGTCTAGTTTCTATTTAAAGGCTATGAAAAGACTATTAAGGAATATATACAAGACAACATACACACACACACACACACACACACACACACATTTTTCTTGTCTGTTCTTAGTGCACCACCCTATTCAGAATTAATGTGGGTGGGAGAACACAAAAGATGACTCATAGTCACTACTTAATAGTGTGTGCAGGGAAGCATCAACATCAGCAATAAGGTAGAACATCCAATGGAAGCCCTTGCCCCTTTGAAACACACACAAAAATGGACAGGGTTTCCATTGTGATTCTCTGTCTTTCATGTTGCCGACTTTGATAGATCCCACAGCAGTGGTGGGTTGCCCCCAGTTCAGACCGGTTCACAAGAACCGGTAGTAAAACCAGCGGGAGACTCTGCCCACTGACCCAGACATCATCAAAGTAGATCTGCGCATGCATAGAAGAGTGTGCGTGGACACGATGCGAACCAGTACTAAAAGTAACTAGAACCCACCCCTGTCCCAAGGGACTATTGAAACAAAAGTAACTCATGAATTCTGTATTCATTAATAAAAATAGAAACAATATAATATGCAGTGGTGAAATCTAAATTTTTTTTACTACCGGTTCTGTGGGTATGGTTTGGTGGGCATAGTGTGGCTTGATGAGTGTGGCTTGGTTGGTGTGGCAGGGGAAGGATACTGCAAAATCTCCATTCCCACCCCACTCTGGGGCCAGCCAGAGGTGGTATTTGCCAGTTCTCCAAACTACTCAAAATTTCTTCTACCAGTTCTCTGAACTGCTCAAAATTTTCGCTATCGGTTTTCCAGACCCTGTCAGAACCTGCTGGATTTCACAACTGGTAATATGCCATTTGCTAAATTAAAATTACAAGTCACTCAATTAGGACTGACTCAGTATACATTAAATCCACTAGAATGCCTCAGAATTGTCTTACTTTTTTGCAGTAACATGAGGTGAAATCTAATATTTTTCTTTTTCCAAACAACCCTTTTCAAACCATGCTGTAAAAATAGGGCATACTTAAATGAAGATGGAACATCAATAAATAGTCTAAAGGAAAAAAAAAGAACACTAAAACAAGTTATATATCAGTAAATTCATGCAGACTCTGCAGCCTGGTATACTTTTCATTCAAAGCTTTTATTTAAAACAAAAAGGCCAAGAACTTTTAAATTTTAATTCCATTGTTTTCAGTTGGAAACAATAATACAAGTCTGCACATGTTTATTCAGAAATACTCTACGTGTATGTTCAATAGGTTAGTCTCAGATAATATACTTTTTACTGAAATCAGCAGGATTTGTAACAATTTTGTATAACTGTAGCAGTCATTTCTCTGCTTTCCCATACGTAAATGTTGATTATTCTGGTAGACTCATCCCACCAACTATGGTCTACAATGAGCCACAAGTTTGTCTACAATATAGCACAATTCCATGCAATTAACATTTTCTATTACAATAGAAAAAAAAATCCTTGTTCTCTCTATACCCACAGTCAATTCAAAGCATTATGAAACACACATAGAGTCTACAGACCAACTGATAGCAGAGCAAGTTATTGGTTCTACCCCGTTTTTACTCTTTCTCTTTGCTTCCATCTTCTTTCCCCTCTTTTTAAACAACAGCCAGGATATGGACAGAACATACTTGCCAGAGTATTGAAATGCTTATTTGCAGACAGTTTTATGACATTCTCAGGTCCTGCAGATGTTTCCTTACTAGATGATATCATCAATGCTTTGAGCA
>WNWU01000001.1:22220723-22240966 GCA_012654045.1 Ptyas mucosa
GAAAACAACCAAACTCAGAGTGTATCAAGAACCCCTCATTTCAACCCTGAGCTACAATGTTTCTCCTTTATCAATTCTCAGGACTCTCACCCCTGATTTAACAAGTTCTTATAATATGGATTAAGTTCATATAAAGTCAAGGGTTCCCAAACTTGGCAGCTTTAAGACTTGTGGACTTCAACTCCCAACTGGCTGGAGAATTCTGTAAGTTGAAGTCCACAAGTCTTAAAGCTGCCAAGTTTGAAGACCTCTGAAACCCATTGACAAAAAATACATAGTGGTCTTAACAGATGGAGGAAATGGCAACTTGGATTAAAATTGTGACTAAGAGGCAGATACCTACTTTTGCTGTCATTTTAGCCAGAAGCTCTTGTAAATCCATAATTCCTTGTACCAGGCTTAAGAAGTCACTGCAGGTAGGGCAGGCTCAATAAAAAGAAAGAATAAATATCGTAGTATTAAAAACCAGACTGAACAAAGTTATAAAACACAATGTGTTTAACATTTAGAAGCCAAACAGTTATTGACTGGAACATCGTAACTGTTAGATTACGAAATCTATAGATGAATGACACTGGGCACTATTACGGTTTCGAAAGCCTGATCAAAATGCTTTCCCTTTTTCTTACTACCATGTTGAAACAAGCTGTTGCTATGTAAGCCTATTGTCTTTCTCATTTGAATAGGTAATGTTCACAGTTCACAATTTGTATTTTCCACGCTTATTGCCTACTTCTTGCCTAGAAGAACCCACCACCATCATGAATGAGAAGCAATCTGACATAAACCAGCAAAATGCCTTTGATGCTGCTTCAAGCAATAATTAGCATTTCCATGCCTAACCAACCAGATATGAAGAACAAGCATAGCCTCCAGGTTGGTTTATCTCTGGAAAGCCATTGTTGTCATTCCAAAAGGAGTTGGAAGGGGAAAAATATGGATGAACTTCTGCAAAATTGAATAATAAATGTAGAGTAATTATTGGACAACTATCAATTTATATAAGGTAACCGAATGGGCAGAGGTCTATGGTTAAATTGCAAAATTTAGACAATCGGTTTCTATATTCATTTTATTTGCACTGTTAATTGAAAGTTAACCAATTTTAATTGCAAATTCTAATTTGCCATTGCTATTTTTGTCCTGTTGCTCAGAAATCAGTTAGCAGAAGAAATGCAGTTAAAATGGTTATAATCCTGAGGACCAGAAGAATATTTGGACTAACAAAATTATGAAGCCGAATATGAAAACTGCATATATCTCTTAAAGGACTTTAGGTCTACATTACTTGAGATAATCTATATGTGTACTTTTAACACGGTGATTTGTTGATATACACACAAATCCACATGCAAATAGACTAGGATTCTAACCAAAAACATTTCTGCAATTAAATCTTAGAAGGAATTTTTCTATATTAACCAGGAAGGCTAGGCAAAGAGTACCTTTGTTCATGATAGATAGACAGACAGACATTTCTTAACAAAAAGCAAGACATTCTGCTTTTATCTGAAGTCAGAATATCTTATTTTATTCTTTTCATGATGGCACAGATGCTCTTGCCCTTTATTTATTCTTTACTATAGGAAGTTTTTTATTGAAAAGAGTAACAGTCACAAAGATTCCCAATGCCATAAATCAGACGTAGGGCAAATTTAATGGAGAGGCAATATTATTAACTTCTTATAAAAACTTGAGAATCACTGGTTACCAATGGATTAATTTAAAAATTCCAAAAATTCCAAATGAAATTTTAATAGTAAATGATTTCCGTTTATAAAAATAAGGATTTGGCAATATCATACAAAACACTCAAAATATTTGTTATTTTAGAAACATAGAGTTACAAAATTGGAAGGCCTCATTTAGAATAGCAAGTAGAATAGCAAGTAAAATATCGATACTTGCTCAGTGCAGAAATCCAAATTAAAACATTTCCTAATAAATGACTACCAGCCTCTAGTTGAACATACCCACTGCATGGAAACCCATCACTTATTTAAATTCCTTTCCAAGATTCCCAATTACTTGGGTTATATGTTAGTAAACAATGGGGGCACAATGGCTCAGTGGTTAAAGATGCTGAGCTTGTCAGCTGACAACCTGACCCAAGTGCTGCATAGCAGGTGAACTCCCATCATTTGCCCCCTGCCCACCTATCAGTTAGAAAGCATGCAAATGCAAGTAGATAAACAGGTACCACTTTGATGGGAAGGTAACAGTGTTCCGTGTGCCTTTACATATAGTCACGCTGACCACATGACCACAAAAGCATTCTCAGACAACACTGGCATCTTCAGCTAAGAAACGGATATGAGCACCGCCCCCCAGAGTCGGATATGACTGGACAGGGGAAACCTTTAGCTTTAAACTATGAGTAAACTGCATATGATACAATC
The DNA here is from genome assembly GCA_012654045.1 of Ptyas mucosa. Classification (NCBI taxonomy): domain Eukaryota; kingdom Metazoa; phylum Chordata; class Lepidosauria; order Squamata; family Colubridae; genus Ptyas; species Ptyas mucosa. The sequence goes on from WNWU01000001.1 coordinate 22,223,123, forward strand.
GCCATGTAAGAGTATCCTAGTTCTTTTGCTTCTTAAGAGTGCTGATGACTTCCCTGCCTAGAGGCATTAAAAAAGGTGGCAATATGTGAAAAAAGAAGGAAAACAGTTGTCTAGGAAGCTATAATTCAGTTTTATGATAAATTCAATTTAGAAAATAAATATCCATGTTTTATATAAAATGCACATTATCATATAGGAGTACTAAGTCTAGGAGTTATATTCTCCTTGTTATCTATAGTCTGGAAGAAAAAGAACACTCTATTTCCTGAAGAAAGAATGAGGAAGGCAAAAAAACAAGAATGGAAAAGAGGGACTAAGAATGAATTACAATCTATTTTAGCAGTATGGTGAAGGCTGTTTGCAGAAGGGCATACACAGGAATTCTCAAACTCGCTGATAAAAGCAATTTCCTAAAAACATAAACAAATTTATGTGACACCGCCTCCTCCTGGTGAATAAAACAGATGATTTTTTTTTGGAGCTGGGGTGGGCCCTAAAGGACTATATCACTTCATATAATATATGCAGCCTTCATCGTATGTACTTTCTTGACTTGAACTGAAAAAAAATGCATATTAATTCCTCACGCATAACCTGGGATTATCACATGCTTTAACAACAATCAACAAGGTTTGCAAAACACAGTACGTTAAGCAATATAAATATAACTTAATATGCTAAATATAAACTGCTACTTACTGCGATTCAGATTAGGACACTGAGTTATATATCCATTAGGCATAAAGATGACTTTCGCATCTTGAATGATACCCTTTGTAACAGAAGAGAAAGCTGATAATATATAGCAACACAATTAAAGTGCACAAAATCATTCACTACTCATCTACTGTTAGGCTAAAGAAATTGACAGTTATACTTTTGATTCATATTAATTTAAAATAATGAGCTATATTTTCTTTTTCTAAAACAAAAAAAATCATTTAACCTTATTCGGGCATCTTTGCAAGTAAAGTAAACTAATGATCTTAGAGACCAGATAAAAATATATGATACTAGAAAGATCCTAAATTTCGTAGAATAGAAACTCAGGAGCCAGAGGCACCATTGGAATGGAAGGGAGGGAGAAAGCTTTGTCTATGGAAAACCACTTAATACAATGCTAAAAAAAATTATACTATTATCACTGTATATATATGGTAGCGGCAGGGGCGGGTTCCAAATCCCATTGCTATCATTTTGCTCGTGTGCGTGTGGGGCGCTTCTGCACATACACAGAAGCATCCGGGCAAGTAGGCGGAGGCTCCTGCTGCCGCCGCTACCGGTTTGCCCGATTCAGTGTGAACCAGTAGCAACCCACCACTGGGTAGCGGGAGGGGGAATAATCAGAAGCAGACCAATGGAAGATTGGATGCTCAATTTCATAGCCTTAACACTCCCTGGACATGCCTATTGAAAGTGAGAGGAAAAGTCACTCCACCATATGTTGTCTGCCCTGGTTAATATGAATCCTATACACACAGTTCTCATGTAATTCTATTGACCTGGATAAGGATCCTATGAAATTCAGCAAAGTTCTCAATAGACATGAATGCACTGTTAAAATAATTCATATTTTACAATTTTTCCCCATTGAAATTGGTTATGAAGCCCACTTTGGTTTAGTGCAATAGCAGAACTATGATCATTTTTATAAAAGTACCAAATTTGCAACATTTGTATGCATTAATACTGAATCTCATTTTGCAAAACAGCAATATACATAGGTTGCATACATAACTGATTGTTCATGGTACAACAGGCTAAAATTCATAGATATCAGAATGATATGGGCTCAGCTCTTAAATATACTGAAATAACTTTTAAACTTTAGGAAATTGATATAATATATCAACATATGCATAAACTTTTATTGTGGTATGTCTATGCTCAGTGCCTACTTAACCCAAATCATCATCATTTTTTTCATCATTTTTTTCAGGTACTAGTGAATGCAGTACCTCATCATCATATAACATAAACTGAACAAGTATCAAAACTATCACACCATATGATACAGGACAGAAGATTCTCTGAAAGATGCAGTCAGAACAAAACACAGCACATAGTTCAACTATATCACCATATACTACAGCTTGCTTTCTCCAATTTTTTGATCTTTGGTAATCTCTTTTCACTTTTATGCTTAATAATTTTATTTCATTTCACAGTTCTTCTGTTTCCTTATCCATGAGGTCCAGGGTTTCAAATCAATTCTTCATGTTGTCCTTGAAAATTATGGATATATATTGTATTCAATATATTTGAAATTGGTTAGTTTTATTCTTCCACTTTAACTTCATTTGAATCCAAAAGATTTGAGAAGTTTGTGATTTGTTACACATAGCTCATAGTTACATCTTTTCTAATACTATATAACTGAACTCTTCCTTGTATCAATTTTATTTCATTTCTGTGTGTTCCATCCATGTTTCTAGACATTGGTTTGGTTGTTTGAAGACTATATTAGCATAAAAACAAGACTGGATTGGAAGATACTGGTAAGTCATTATTCTGTTTCATTAGCCATGTAGTATTGTTACATTTTGATCCTTACTGTTTCCATTCTTCGCTTTCCGGTCTCCATCCTCAACAGCACACACTTGCATATTGTGTCGGTTTCAAATTGAAACCAGCCATGAAACTATTCAAATTCCCTTTCTTTTGTCTCAGTGGTCAGAGCATCAACTTGAATAAGAATAGTAAATGGATGTCCAGAAACTTTAATGATATTGTTGAATCATTGATTGCACTGTACCCAAGCACAGTACTCCATTATTATAGTCTTCCTGAAAGCTGTACAATTCTCTTCTTTGTTTTTCATGCCCTGAGTAGTGAACAGCATAATCTTCTTATGGAAAGTGTCCAATTCCAATCCATTTCAATTTGGATGATATCCAAAATGTCAGTCTGTAGTTGATTCATTTCATCTTTCATTGTATTGAATTTTCAAATGTCCATGCTACTTCTCTCCATATTCCTATGGCTACTCTGTCTTTTTCAACTTTGGGCTTTCTTTTCTTGCATTGTAACATTAGCAACTGGACATATGGAAGGCTTTCATCTGCATCACAAACACCGTTAGGTTTCTAAAGATCTACAATTCTTCCTCAGTTTTGAGTGCCCTCTGATCCGAAGCCCATCATCTAGCACTATATCAACAATTGCTCTATTTTGTTGATCAATGTGACTTTGTTGAAAAATACAGAAGTGGGTTGCCATTATCTTCTTTTGCAAGTATGTTATCACTACTGCAATATAAGTGCCTGTTCATTTTAGCAGCTGAGATGACCTTCACATGATGAGTTGACCCTACTGGGAGTATGCATTATTGGTGTACATTCCCAACACACTTCATGCATTTATTTCACCACAGTGAGGCAGCATAGCAGGATTTGGAAAATAACTAGCAGCCTATTATACCTTTCAGGTGTTCTATTTTGTCTTTCTATTATATGGGGGACTAGCAACATGTCCCTCCCTTTCTCATCACTGTCCCTGTATTAATAATGAGGTTTGTTCCTTTCTCTTGCCATTCAACAAGTGCTATTCCACTAAAAATGTAATCATACTATTTCCATAGCAAGGAAGATAAAGCAGGAATGGTTAAATTGATTATTTTATTCTCATTTGGATATCACTTCTGGATTTTGTATTTGTGATAAAAAAAATGAAACTTTGACTTTGATTTTGTTGGTCAGAAAGATTTTGTCATTATAGAAATGGCTAGTTATATATTAATGTGTAAAAGCAAAAAGTTGAGGTTGGAATGTTTTTATCGTGTACTGTGCTAAGAAGAGTTGGAAGTCAATGCCTTTTTTTTCCTTGTATCATATCTCCTTTCCCCTGCTCCTTTTCCTTTCCTTCCTTTCCTATTTTTATTTTTATTTTTTCTTTGTATTTTATATAATAAAACAAATAAAAAAATTATAACACAAAAAATGTAAACATGCCCATTTTGAATATTTTCATTTAATCCACCTTTAATCCACCTTTAAACCATCTTTAAAGCGTTCCATGGCTTAGGGCCGGGGTACTTACGGGACCGCCTTCTGCCACCAATTGCCTCCCACCGGCCAGTTCGCTCCCACAGAGTGGGCCTCCTCAGGATGCCGTCAGCCAGACAATGTCGGCTGGTGACCCCCAGGGGGAGAGCCTTCTCTGTGGTGGTGTCCACCCTCTGGAACGATCTACCCCCAGAGACACGAGTGATCCCAGACCTCTGGACTTTTTGTTGGGCCCTTAAAACTTACTATTTTCAGTTAGCCGGGCTGGCCTGACTCCATGTTGGTTTTAAAGTTTGATACTGATTTTAAATTGAAATGTTTTAAATTATGGGCCAAATTTTATAAATTATTTTTAAAATTATTTTAACTTTTGTATACAATGTTTTTAGTTGGCTGTTCACTGCCCTGAGTCCGGAAGGAGAAGGGCGGTATAAAAATCAAATAAACATAAACAAACACAATCCCAGACTGGTAAATTTGTTAAGTGGCCTTTCTAGAAGTAATCATATTTACCTCAAGAGGTTCATCACATCACTTTATAACTGAGCAAGATTTTTGTGCAGAAGAGAAAGGAAAAATAAATTGAGAGCAAAAAAAAACCCTTGAAAAAAATTCCAGATCTATTTAGAACTGAAGCTAAATTCGTCACTGATCCTACAATCATGCCTTCACCTCCCAGAAAGGGTCTTTATTTTATCTTCTCTTGATTATCTCGCTATCTTCAGTATGATATGAGAAGAAATAAGGCAATATTTGTGGCAGATAGTACTGCTTTCATTTTTTAAATACAGCCTCAGACTAGAATTTAAATGAGGTATTCATTCTGAAAATTCTACAGAGGTGAAAAAAGAATTAATTGTTTCATTAAAGCTTGCCTTTGACAATGAAATAGACTGACTTGACGAAGATTAGTTACAACTAGAGTGCTGCAGATGGAGTACACTGTATCTTACCCAGAATACAAAGCTCCTACTATAAATAAAATATAGGCCTTAGTGCTTCAAGCTTTGCAAATGTAGCATCATGTAACATTTATATGTTCACTTGCTCTAAAAGCAAAGGTTGATCTGTGGGTATTACTTCCCACTTGTTATTTCAAAATCAAATATTAATTGAAAAACTTAATGAAAATAACCAGATTACTGCACAAGTCTCACAGAACATTAATAGCATTTTTTAAAAAAGAAAAATGTATGTTGCCCAATCAATGTGTAGAAACAAAACACATACAAGCTTCACACAGCTGAAATAAATAATTAAATAGGTAGGAATGAAAACCAAGGATTTTTTTTTTCTATCCAAAAGGACTGAACATCCAGATAGATAACCCCATTAATCTACATTGTTGTTCTTGTAAAAACTGCTTTCATTCAATAGTATACACGAAGATCCATATCTGCACTTAGGGCCAAATGTAGCTTTCTGTGATTAGAAATGGATTGAGGATTTTGAATTAAAATAAGATCAAATAAGAACCCATCTTATTTAATCACACCATATCACATCACATCACCTCTGATTAAGAATAAAACATGATTTGTTCTCTTGCTTTAAACCTCACTATATAAATTTCTACGGGTTTTGGTTTGCTTTTTTAAAATGTGTCCACTCTAATCAAATAAATGTTCCCCGCTTGATTTACTTTTAATGCATTACCTCTAAACTCAAAAAAGATACTGGGCCAAGCTTAGCCCAGGTTACATGATATCCAGAGGTGAGTTTCAGCAAGTTCTGACCAGTTCTGGAAAACCAGTAGTGGAAATTTTGAGTAGTTCGGAGAACCGGTAGTAACAATTCTGACTGGTCCCACCCCCATCTATTTTCTGCCTCCTGAGTCCCAGCTGATCGGGAGGAAATGGGGATTTTGTAGTAACCTTCCCCTGGATTGGGAGGGAATAGAGATTTTACAGTATCCTTCCCCTAGAGTGGGGTGGGAATGGAGATTTTACAGTATCCTTCCCCTGCCATGCCCACTAAGCCACACCTACCAAGCCATGCCACGCCCACCAAGCCACACCCACAGAACTAGTAGTAAAAAAATTTGAAACCCACCACTGATATGATCTAAATGTCAAAATCCTATTCACTGTTTTTGGATCATTGAACTATACATTTAAATGATGTGCTTTTTTTATTATGCAAGGTAATTAGTTACTTATCAGACAGATAGAGCATTTTCATTCGTTTAGGTGCAACTATAATGGGTGTGTGATTGTAAAAAGCAGCTTTCAGAGAAAACGAGGCTAACAGCCACTAATGGGTTCCTGAGACAGGGAATGTCAAGCTGCAGACTAAACTCTAGCCTGACATGAATGGATCATAGCAGCAAACGTTGCAGGAGAACATTCAGTTACAGATCCATTGGCACTGTAAGTTAGCATTCACTAATGCAATGCTACAGCGCCTGGGTCCAAGGTTTCATTACACAGCATTCTGCTTGGTCTAGAATGACATACATTATTATAAGAATTCACTCATTTTGACTTATGAAAAGAATTTTAGCCTGCCTGCTATCCAAAAGGGGATAGGTTACAAGCCATAAAGTAATTAGGGTAAAATAAAACTAAATTAATTAATCATTTTAATTTAATCGGTTTCAAAGGACACAGCAACAAGCATAATGACACTGCAAAAAAAGACTCAAAATGATAAGCTGCAGACATTAAGTTCTGAACATGAGTATTAAAAAATCCAGCTCATAATCTAATGGTGAAGAGCAGGTATCAGGTGTCAAACTGGTCAGTCCAAAGTAGAGGTACCACAAAAGCTACAAACCCATTAATATTTTTTTTATTATTCCATGTGGAAATTCATCATGGAAAACTGAGAATCCTGCAGAACCCTGGAAGAATGTTGGGTAAATTGTTCTTAGGGTGTTCTTTATTCACTTCTGTGGTAAACATCTGTAGTGCTAACAAAAAGCCAGTCAGAATATGACCATCCTGGCTTGAGAGAAAAAAAAATGAGACTTTGTTTCTATATAGCCGTGATGGCAAGCCTATGGCACGCATGCCCAAAGTGGCACACGAAGTCATGTCGCCCAGCACACAAAGCCTTGCCTGTTTGTCTTTTGGGTTTCTGGCATGCATGCATACGTGACGATCAGCTGTCCTTCATGCACGCAGCAGTGCCGAAAACTGGTGTGCGCATGCACACCAGCCAGCTGATCGTTGGGTGCACATGCACGCTAGAACCCAGAGGTTTGCCTTTTTTGGAGCGTGAGCCCTTCGTGCGCAGGACAGTGCCAAAAACCAGCCTGCACATGCACGCTGGCCAGCTAATCATAAAGCATGCATGTGCACTAGAACCCAGAAGTTCCGCTTTTCTGGAGCACGGTTCCAATAAGCATGCGCACGCATGCACTGCGTGCACACGTGCAGTGTTTCCATGCGACCTTTTGGCACTCGGTGCCAAAAAGGTTCACCATCATTGCTATATAAGATATGAACAGTGACAGTTTTTCCTGCACAGAGGTGGAAGGAACCATTGATTCCCACAATGGAAGAATGGATGGTGAAGTTAATGGAATTGGCTGAGATGCTGAAATTGCTTTATTAAAGAAAAGACTGTATCTAACTTTCTTTCTAACTGTATCTAACTCACTTTGAACTTTTTGCTTGAAAATGAAAGAAATGAAATTTTAATGTTGGAATTTGATGATTAAAACTGACTAAGATTATAAAAATACTATGTACTATTGTATTTTAGAACAAAAGGTTAATGTATTTTACATTTGTACCTGTACTGAAGAAAGTCACAAGTTACTTTTCTATTTTTTCTTATTCCTTGCACTTCTCCTCTTACGTTTTTCCTTTCTTATATATATTATCTTTTGTAAAAATTTAATAAAGTGGAGATGGTGATGGTGAAAGGGGGGGGGAGATGATAGAGATAGAGATGATAGAGAGAAATGTGATAGAGAGAAGAGATGATAGAGACAGAGATACATACACAAGATTACCATCTTGACAAAGAGACAAACAGAGACCTTTCAATCCATGTGTGCTAAACTATTGCCAATAACAATAGAGTATAAAGTGAAAACCAACAATTTCTGCAAAAACTCTAGCAAAGGGACATTTCTGAAACAAGAAAGTGCAGCACGAAGAAGTTATTGCACATTTTCATCAATGATGATGATGATGTGGCATAGTGTTCCCTTGATAATTAATCCACAGCATGGATGGATCAGAATCTCAGTCTGGAAGTGCCAATAAGCAATGCTGGACTTGGGAGATGGACAGTGCTTCCTGAATAAGAAGAATTTTAAGATCCATCTAAAAAAGAAGAAGTTATACTTAGATACCTAGAAGGAAGTCCATGGCAAAAACACCCTGTCCAAGAAGACACCAGGACTAAAAACAGCTTTCTATCACAAAGCAAATATAGTCCAAGTAGGAACTTCCCACCAAGTTTGAATGAACCAGAAAGAACAAATGGAGGGAACATCTTCAAAGTTGGGATCTAAGACTATATAATATTGTAAGAAAAATCATTTTCAGAATTACTTCAGTGCCTTGGCTGAAGAAGTGTGGGCTTTGGGTTAATACTGTATTATTAGCATATGCTCTTTTATTTCAAAGCAGAAACTCTACTGAAGAGATTATAGCTCGATGATACTTGAGACAGAACAGTAAACCACTGGGATTAAGAAGGTCTTCTGTTGATTATTATGATTATTCCTCTATTTCTATAGGAATATTTGAAAACATGGTGGTCAAACAGATATCTCTGCTTCTCTATTTTAGTTGGAGATTCCTCAATATATATACATAATATATGTATATGTATATGTGTGTGTATATATATGTGTATATGTGTATACATGTGTACATATATATGTACATATGTATATATACACACACACTGTATATACGGTATATAATATGAATGCTCAACACATCTTCAATATTTTGTTTTTCTTTACAGCTTCAACATTGCAAGGGGGTTTCTCTCTGTAATGAAGACAGAAACAGAATGCTCACTCTTTTTAAAAAGCTTATTTCTAGCTACTCTTTTAAGAAGATATTTTGCATCAAAATAAATGGCTTCCAGTGCCATTTGACTAGTGCAAAACCATATTGATTTTACAGATAGAACATTTCAATGAGAATTACTGTTTAAAAAGGTACTGTGAGGATTTCCTTTAAACTGTTAGATTTTTTTTTTCTTTCTCTCAACAACAACAAAAAAAATCTTCCGAACTACAAGAATTCAATATAATCTAGTAAGGACCTAATTATCATAACAGAAAATAATTGAATGTTGCACTGGCTAACACAAAGAATAGGAATAAATCACATTCCTGAACATTTTGAATTATTCTTATCTTAAAAAGAGGAGTCAAAGATATATATTGCTTCCCGCTTAGCAATCAAAATAAGATTAGATAATTTTCATAAAGTAGAACTTCGAAGGCATTATTCCTTCCAAGAATCAAAAGGAAAATGTTTGTTTAAACATACTCTTTTTTGTGGAAATATTTACAAAAAAAGTTTTGTACACTAAAACCCTGAAGCAACTTATTTCGATGAGGAAAATGAAGTTCTTTTGCTGAGTATGTAAATGTAACAATAAGGACTGTGTCAGGCCTGGAAGCCATCTTTTACATTGGGCCTTCAGGCCTGCCACATTTACTGCTGTGGGAAACTGGGAGGGGATTGTATGAAGCAGGAGTGATATACAGTCATAATAACATTCCTTTCTCAGAGAGTCAAGGACATCTTGTCCTGCACCTGGAGGGGTGTGACTGGGAGGCATCTCCAGTTGGGACGGTGCTTTGATTCGGCCATGTGATGGATTTGTGGGTGCTTGGCAGGGACTTGGATTTTCCTTTGGGTGGGGAAAACCTGGAAGCTTTCAGATTCGGGTTTTCCCAGATATGCCAATATGACATCTTTAATAAAATGGAACTTTGAGGAACTTCAAGCTTCGGAGTCTACTTTTGTTGAGGGTGTTACTTGGAACACTGACAGACTGCACATTGCTTATACACTATCAAAAGGATATGTTTTAGCACTGGTTAATAAGAACAAAATGTAACACTTGTAAAATTATAACAAGCAAGCTTAAAATACAACCAATTAAATGTTTTTTGCCCTGCAGAGTTAGTAAAATACTCAGACATTCATAGACCAAAGAAAAACACTTGTCTGCTCTCATTATGATCTATAAAAACTGGCAGTTTGTTATCCTATTAGCAGCTATCCTGCGGTTTCAAAGTGTTGATGTATAAAAAAATATTAACATATACTTGGATATTATCCATCAGTTCTTCAATGTCAGCTGTTTCTATCAAATAAGAATTGCAGATGTCTAAATCATATTACTACTGTTACTAATAGTGTATGTCTGCAGTTTTGTGTGGGCACACTGTATGTCCATAAACATATGTTTTCCATCTGCAGAATTATAGGAAGCAGCTGAAGTTTTTAAAAAAAATCCAACAAAAACAGCCAACAGCTGTAAAAAAAAATAATGCCATCAATTTCACTTCAGGGTGACAGCTCAACCATTAGGCAGAGAAATAAAGACTAGGCATTGAAGCATTTCTCCATCAAAATTTAAATGGGGAAAATGCATTAAAATTATCTGTATCATATTAAAACCTCTTAGAGTGTTCGTACTGAGTGGACAAATTGAGCAATCTTTTGTTTGTGTAAAGCCAGTTCTGTGACTATTTCATCTCTGCATCTAATGGTTCCTTCAACCATTGTAACTACTGAAGTGTCGGCAGTGTGACAGTTTCAAGAAAATGCAGGTAATTGCACACTCTATGAATTGTCTTCTAAAAGCTATTAAAAGTATTCATCTGGGAAAGAACCAGAAACATCCAACTAGTTTCACAATATCCTTCATCTATAATCAGAGGAGTTATGTGGAGAAGGGGGTGCAATGCCTCAGCAGTTAAAGATGCTGAGTTTGTCAGCTGAAAAGCTGACAGTTTGAGTTCCAGATCTGAGTGTCATGTGACAGGGCAAACTTCCATTATTTGCCTCTGCTCCTGCCACTCTAGCAGTTTGAAAGCATGCAAATGTAAGTAGACAAAAAGGCACCATCTCGGTGAGAAGGTAACACCGTTCCATGTACCTTGGCATATAGTCATGCTGGTCATATGACCACGGAAGTGTCTTCAAACAATGCTGGCTCCTTTGGCTAAGAAACAAAAATTAGCACTGGTCCCTAGAGTCTATCACAACTGGACAGGGGAAACCTTTATCTTTTATGTTTGTTTGTTTGTTTGTTTGTTTATGTATGCATGTATGTATGTATGTATGTATTTATTTATTTATTTATGTCAACAAGTACAAGGAAAAAAGTAACAGTATAGACCTGTGATGGCGAACCTATGGTACGCATGCCACAGGTGGCACGTGAAGCCATATTGGCGGGCACGCAAGTGTTACCCTAGCTTGGCTCCAGCACACATGTGCGCACTGGCCAGTGGATTTTTGGATTTTCCAGTCCCAGCGGAAGTCAGGAAATGGGCTGTTTCCGGTCTCCGGAGGGCTGGAGAAAGCCGTTTTCGCCCTCCCCAGACTCCAAGAAAGCCTCTGGAGCCTGGGGAGGGTGAAAAACGGGCCTACTGGGCCCACCATGCCATCACATGCCAAAAGTGGGGGGGAGCACAGGAACGGGGAGCATGTGCATGTGCGGGAGGGCGTGGCGCATTGAATTATGGATGTGGGCACACATGCCCATGACCTCCCACTCTCCCCCTGCTTTTGGCATGCAACAGCAAAAAGGTTAGCCATCACTGGTATAGACATAGACATGGACACATGGCACATGCCACACATGCCACAAATAAAAGGATATAAATAAGCAAAACATAGCCATAAACACATAAAATGAGTACATATAAATGGGGACAGTAGGACAGGGATGGTAGGCACGCTGGTGCGCTTATGCACGCCCCCTTAGGGACCTCTTAAGAAACATGAAAGGTCCACGGTAGACAGTTTAAGGTAAAAGGTATGGGGGTTAGCAAGACTAACAACAGGATCAGGTAGAGTGTTCCAGACATTTACTACTCTATTGCAGAAGTCATATTTCCTACAATCAAGATTAGAGCGAATTACATTGAGTTTGAATCTATTGATATCCCTTGTGTTATTACGGTTTAAGTTAAAGTACTCATTAACAGGTAAGACATTATGGTAAATAATCTTGTGTACTAAGCATAGGACGGCGTAGTTCAAGGCTATCCAGGCCTAAAATTTCAAGCCTGGTGGTATAGAGAATTTTATTCGAGCAGAGGATTTGAGTACTCTTCTAGTGTGTGCAGAAGGGTTTGAAAATAAAGACAGATGTGGCAATCATACAAAGCATCAGCCTTTTTTTTAAAAAAAAAGAGTGTTGCTTCAAGGCATGGCATCTTGATTTTTTTTTCCATTTTCCATTTTCCAAGTGAGAAGAGCAAGATGGGCCAGAATCATTTTCATCCCTGTGCCTTCAAAAAGAAAAAAAACTGTAAGCCAAAATGCTCAGTGAATTTTGCTTTAAAATTCATTCTCCTTTCGTTCCAGCATATTCTCTGAAGGTTATCTCTAACCTTAACCGTAAAATGCCACTAATCAATATGACTGTTTCATCATAGTGTTATGTTTAAAGGAAGGGAGGAATGGTATAGTAATGTCCTACATGGTGTCACAGTCCTTTTGCTTCCAAGCTATAACAGAGAGAACGAAGTTTGAAGAAAATGTGATTCCAGAGTAAATATGATACATGGGCGACCATTGGATTTTAGAATAAGGAAGTAACCAACAGTTCAAACTATGCCAGACTTTTAATTTTAAAAAAAACCCTCATTCATAAAGTAAAACAGTATCTAACAACAGAGCACAAAGCAAAATGATTTTACATTTCTTTTACAATGACTCAGTTAAATAATTTTATGGATGACACAGGGAGGAAATAGAAAGGAAAGTCTCATTTTTGCATACAAATAGCAGATGTCAGCTATTAATTAATTAATATAAATTACATGCACACACGCAAGTAGCAAAGCCCCTGTGCTGGCAAATAGGAATCTTTGATCTTGGCCTTCCTATCAACACCAATGACATGAAGTCTCCATGACTTTTTATAATTTAGCAGTGGATTCCAAATGGTGTGGTGGGGGGGGGGGAATCCTTTGCTTTTGCCAGTTTTGGAAAAAGAATAGACAGAGCAGAGCTTCTTCTTCTTCTCAGGACTGTCACATCACAGACACTTGCTCTGATGATAGATTAGTAAAATCATTTTTGGTACGAGTGCACGTTCAGTGGAAATATTTGAGCTGGCTGACGTATATAGGTACCACTTTGAGTGGTAGAAATGCACTTCTAATATTAATTCTATTCTCCCCAGCCTGGTGCTTTCCACTGATTAATTGTTCTAATTATCAGGAACTTTCTCCTTAGTTCTACGTTGGTTCTCTCCTTAATTAATTTCTACCCATTGCTTCTTGTCCTGCCTTCAGATGCTTTGGAAAATAGGTTGACACCCCGCTTCTTTGTGGCAGCCCCTGAGATATTGGAACGCATCACCCTTAGTCCTTCTTTTCATTAAACTAGGCATACCCAATTCTAGTTTGCCATATTCAGTAACAATTCTGGTGCCACATTCAGTGGAAGTATCTGAGCTGGCTGAAGTATATAATAAGTACCGAGTTGATTTGTACCGTAGAAATGCATTTCTAATATTAACTCCACTCTCCCCAACCTAACGCTTTCCAGATACAGTATATTGGGATGGTTGGTTGGGAGTTCAAGGACTCCAGATCCAATACACCTGAAGTCAGTTTGGGAAAAGCCAAGATGTGGGTTGCTACCGGTTCGCCCCGGTTCGGGTAGTGGTGGCAGGAGGCTCTGTCCACCTGCCCGGACGTCATCAAATACCCTCTGCGTATGTGCAGAAGTTTCTATGCATGTGCAGAAGTGGTGTGTGCATGAGTGAAGCGAGCGTGTGCGCGCGAGCAAACCGGTAGCAAAGGTAATTGAAACCCACGACTAGAAAAGCCCCTTGTCCCCTTGATGCAACTATGGACATATTTTGGACATGTGCAAATTAAACCAAAAGATTCCAGCAACATTGGTAATATTCAGCTAACATTCCCTGTAGATCTCATAGAAACCAGACAATGAATGAATGAAGCTAGAAAGAAAGCACAAGAATACAGTGTTTCCTATAAAGGTTCCTGTGATGATTTCATGGGCAGCCTTCTTGCTTTTTCTGGGCAAACCACAGCAATGACAAAATGATACACATGCATAGACAGGCCATAAATGCCACCTTTATGTACCTGCGCTACAATGTCAGATGTCAGTACATACATTGAGGCATTTGTGTGATAACATAAAAAGTAAAGGTAAAGGTTCCCCTCGCACATATGTGCTAGTCGTTCCCAACTCTAAGGGGTGGTGCTCATCTCTGTTTCAAAGCCGAAGAGCCAGCACTGTCCAAAGACATCTCTGTAGTCATGTGGCCGGCATGACTAAATGCCAAAGGCACACGGAACGCTGTTACCTTCCCACCAAAGGTGGTCCCTATTTTTCTACTTGCATTTTTTACGTGCTTTCGAACTGCTAGGTTGGCAGAAGCTGGGACAAGTAACGGGAGCTCACCCTGTTACGCAGCACCTGGGATTCAAACCACTGAATTGCCAACCTTTCGATCGACAAGTTCAGCATCTTAGCCACTGAGCCACCGCGTCCCTTGTGTGATAACATATCCAGGCACATTTTGTCATTTGCTTTCTTGCCGCTATGGATCTCCATACTTGTGGATGTTTTCTTTCTTTTTTTTTTTTGGTCTAGTTTAAATTACAGCCTTGGAATTCCTGGTGGTCCCTTTTTCAAGTACTAACCACATCTAACTCTACCATTTGGGATCACGCAAGGTCATCTAGGATCTGCCACGTAGCTAGGATTAATTGTTTTTACTATCCTAGATAACTAATCGTAATTTATTTTTTGGTATGACTTTCACAACTTGGTGCTTCTAGATTTATATTAGAAGTATGATTCCCATCATCTCCAAATAATATAGCATTGTGGAATTTGGATGGCTAAGAATTATATTGTTTGCAGCCCAGCGTATCTGAAGAGTGCCAGGTTGGAGAATGTTAATACAGGATATTCACTGCATGTTGTAATAAAAATACTGTCCAAAAGAAATATTGCATACAATCAGTGCAAATTGATCAGTGCAAACTGAGGTTCTATAAGCACTCTATCTTTTGTAACACAAATATACATTCAAAGAGAAAAATAACTATTATTTTGAAATAGCAATAAGTATTTCAAGTTTTACTTTATTGCTTTTTCATCTGTGGCTATGTTTTGCATCCTTACCTTAAAAAAACCATGTTTTCTGTTGCGTTGTCCTAGCCACAAATTGCTTCCTGGAGTCAGATTTGTTTCTGGACGATCTATCACCCGTTCATAAATCCTGTAAAGCAAATAGTGTTGTTAGAGAAAAGCAACAACTTTGGTTTTTTGCTTTTTAAAAAACCTTTTTAAAAATTGAATATAAAAAACGTTAGTAGAAACGTTAAAATGCAACCCAAGGGCAAATCAAACTACTATACATTCTATTTCTAAGTCCGCAACTGTACAATTAAATAGAAAAGAATATCAATTTTCCAGAGTCAGATGAAATACAAGATTTCAAAGATGATTGTGGTAGGACCATAGATTATATAACAGGTTTTAATTTAATAGTACATAGTGATACTGTACTTAAAATAAAATTAGCTCATAAGAGCTATTTTTTTTCTTTTGAATAATCAGTATCCAATCAGTATCAATAATCAGTATCCTAATCCAAAAAAAGGTTCCCCATTTTTGTATTAAGGTACAATTCCAGAAATTGATGGCCAAAGAAGCAATGGTCAAAGGTAACAAAGAAAGAGCTTCTTAAAGGCTTAAAATAAAATGGTTTATTTTCTATCTGTTCAATATAGATTTGTAAATTGGCATCTTTTAATCATTAAAAAGAAAGGTATAGTTTATAAATCATGATTTGCCTTGACATCCTAATCCTAATTATTGGATGCAGAGGCTCAAACAAAAGAATAGTTAGAGAATTTCATGTATTCATTTCATCATTTATAAGTTCTGCAAAAACATGGTATAAGTGACAACCCATTCTGAAATGTAGCTTTTTCAGGGAACCAAAATACCTGAGTTTTAATGAATATTTAGCAAAAAAGTATTGCTCAGTTAAATAAAATGTGCAGTATCATTTTCTGAACTGTTTTGGACTAATTAACAAAGTGCTAATATTTATATAGATGATTAAAATCTTTTAATTAAGAAGGAGGAAACCAACAGAATATTATCATTTAAAGCCTATGGCTTAGAAACACTAAATGAACTCACAAGTGTTATTCACATAATTATGAACATAACTGCTTATCTGCATTGTAATTACAATCAACCCTGATACCTTAGAATACTGAGGCAAAAAAGCTATATTCAAAGTTGTAATCATTAATGGTGCACTGAAGAGGTGCCCCTCATTTGCTTCATCGTAATGACATATTTCCTCTTCAACTAATTTACCTCTTAGAGTAGTAAAACAAGTTGCCATCCACCAAGTCTATATTTTTGAAATCATCAAAAGTATTTATTATCTCTTATCAATATTTAAAGTGTATAATTTCTTCAACGAGAGCACAATTAAACTTCTCACATACAAAAGTGCTTTAAGAGTCTATATACAGATTTCAACATACTTATCAAATAGTGTATCAGCCTTACAATTTTCTCGTTGGCTTCTTACTGCAAATGTTTTGCATTATTTATTTATGACTTTAGTATTTTCTCTAGAGTGTGTCTAGTCTTCCCAAAGTAACGATCAATATTCCATGAAAAACTCCACCTTCTCTTAAAAACTAACACGTTTTCCTCAAGGGTTTAAACAAAAAGTGCACTGCTGTCTGCATTGCAACTTACAAAGAGTATTGCATTTTATTTTTCTGACCAAATACAACTCTAGAAGCACTCCATTAGATCTGTCTTCACTGACATAAGAAATATGAATTTTCTAATATAGAAACACACAAATCAACATGCTTTATGTTACAGTTCAATACTATGATATAAGGGAGACAAACAAGACAGAATGTTACTTGCAAGTAACATTGGGAGAATTTAACAAACGATTTATGGAAAACAGGCATAACTTCTTTTCCTGACAGTCTTTCAGAAAATCCCATTCATAAATGTAGCTTAGCAAGCAACTCAATATTTTTTTTTCACATATTGTTCTAATTCCCTTTCTGAAATATCTACCTACTTTCTCCTTCAATCAGTCATTTGGGTTATGAAGGACTTTTTGGGGGAGTGGGGGGGGTTTCTCATATAAGGGATGGTTAAGATATCACAGGAACACATGAGATTTCATACTTCCTATAAAGTATTTTGATAACTGTATTAGATTGACTAATATGTTGGGGTTACTAATAAAAAAGAACCATTAAAGCAGTTAATGCTATCCCTCTCTCATTCCTTCCAGATTTTTGTGAATGACTACTGCAATCACTGTAATTTCATACTCCAATTTGTTCCTTGAACCTTCCAGAAGACAGCTGTAATTTAGTGGTGTTGGGATACAAAGAATCTAAATGCCAAATAACATCTCTTGTTCAATTTAGACAATAAGCAAGAAACAAAGAAATAAAATTTAAAAATATCTTGAAAGGGAAGACTCGGAAGGTTTCTGGGAAATAAATGACCTGCTCCATCACAAGACTTTTTCAATGTTTACAAATGGCCTGGCCTGGCCTGGCCTGGCCTGGCCTGGCCTAGAATAGAATAGAATAGAATAGAATAGAATAGAATAGAATAGAATA
>WNWU01000001.1:22243765-22266077 GCA_012654045.1 Ptyas mucosa
AGAAGGAGAAGGAGAAGGAGAAGGAGAAGGAGAAGGAGAAGGAGAAGCCACCAGCGGGCGGCTCACCTCCCTGCTGGCAGCTTCTCTTTCTCCTGGCTGCTCCAGGAGCAGCCTGAGCCTCTGCTTTCCTTGGCAAAGCAGCCAGAAATAGCAGCCAGGGCTGTGCTTTCAGCAGGTAAGCAACACTGCCTCTGCCTTGAGGAACTTTGGAGAGAGAGGGCGGGGGCAGGCATTCTAACTGGCAAGAATGGTCACAGCCTGCCCCCACCCTCTCTCTCCAAAGTTTTTTGTGGCAGAGGCAGCATTGCTTACCTGCTGAAAGTGCAGCCCTGGCTGCTGTTTCTGCCTCTTCTCCAACCACTTGGAATCCTGTTTAATAGCATTTCCCCGCTGGTGAATTTCCATGAGTGAGGAGTTGTGCTCTTCTCCAGTCCTCCTGAGGCAGCTCGCCTCCCTGCTGGTGGCTCTCCTTCTCCTGCCTGCTCCAGAAGCAGCCTGTCTGTTACCCGGCGAGAACAGCCTGCCACCACAGCCTGCCCCCAACCCTCTCTGCCCCGGCAGTTGCTCCTGGTGCTGCTGTAGAAGTGGCAGCACAACAACCATTCTTGCTGGGAGAAGGGGGGCAGGAGCAGCAGGCTGGGGCTTCCCTCCCTCTCCCTGGAGACCTGGGGCTATGCCAGGAGTCTGCTCAGGAGGGGAGACAGGAAAGTCCCAGACTGCCCTCAGAATAACGTCTTTCCAGACCCTAAACGGGGAGGGGGGGCGAAGTGCATGTGCAGGGTGCACATGCGCAATGTGGGGTGCATTCACGGGGGTCATATGTGCATGCGCATGTGAGAGAGTTTGCATTGCATTATGGGTGCTGGCACGCATGCGAGCTTTTGCGTGCACACATACACACTTCCGGCACGCCATGAGAAAAAGGTTCGCCAACACTGTCCTAGTATCTCTCTGCACTTTCCTTTAGCACACATATCTGGACAGACAACTTCTGGATCCAATTTTAGCAAAATATTATCTATCTATTCAGCTTCTGAGACTTCTGTGCCTCCCAATAGAAGATCAGGCCATGGCCATAAGAAATATAACTTTGACAACTGCAGCACTGGCCGTTATGAAATGTTCTCTCCAATCTAACTTACCTGTCTCTTTTTGCTGGTTCAAGTTATTTTCGTATCTAAAGAGCTTCAATAATGTTCTTCATCAGATTAGCACTTCATCAGATTAGAAACTAGCACTTTCATTTTCAATTTTTTTTGTCATTTTATTAAATTTATATACCGCCCTTCTCCTGCAGGACTCAGGGCAGTGAACAGGCGGAATAAAACAGAACATTACAAAATTTAAAAAACAATTTAAAATAATTAAATAATTTTTGGCCTAATTTAAAACCCAATTAAAACTAGGTTCCAATTAAAACCAAAACAGATGGGGTCAAGCCAGCTCACCTAGATGGAATAGATGTGTTTTCAGGGCTCGGCAAAAAGTCCGGAGGTCAGATATTGTGCGAATCTCTGGGGGTAGGTCATTCCAAAGGGTGGGTGCCGCCACAGAGAAGGCTCTCCCCCTGGGGGTCGCCAGCCGACATTGTCTGGCCCTCTCTGTGCGAGCATATTGGCCGATGGGAGGCTATTGGTAGCAGCAGGCGGTCTCGTTGATACCCCGGCCCTACTTGTACAAATAGGCTCAGGTTCCTATCCTATATATCTCTATCACTCGCAATGCCAGCATGAAATATTTCCCTTTTGTCTTGCCTTATGAAAAGATACACTCCACCATTACTGTATGGGTTGCCCACTTCTAGGTGTAAACATAATTATTTCAGGCCTTTGGTGTGGCAAAGCAGTCAGTTTTGATTATAGTGGGTTGCTCTGTAATCAATTATAACTTGATTTTGTTTTCATACATATTGTTGTTCATTAATCACTATTAACTGATTATCACATAGATTATTTTATCTATGAAAATCATGTAGTACATTTCATAACAGATATATATTTTAACCTTGATGCTGTCTGCATGTATTCACCTAGGAAGGACTGGGCTTCTTACAGTTGTAATAGCTATTTATTTATATATATTTACCTATGTTACCTATATTTACTCACAACAGAATTTTGGACTTGGACAACTTAGAACTACGCCGCCTTCTACGGCGTACTAAGCGTAGTACACAAAATTATCTGCTACAACATCCTATCTGTCAATGACTACTTCAGCTTCAACCGCAATAATACATGAGCGCACAATAGATACAAACTTAAGGTAAACTGCTGCAAACTCGATTGCAGAAAATACGACTTCAGCAACAGAGTGGTCAATGCCTGAAATGCACTACCAGACTCTGTGGTTACATCCCCAAACCCCCATAACTTTAATCTTAGATTGTCTACTATTGACCTCACCCCATTCCTATGAGGTCTGTAAGGGGCATGCATAAGAGCACCAGCATGCCTACCATCCCTGTCCTATTGTCCCCATTTATTCGTATCCATTTCCTGTATTCATAATCATGTTTATACTTATATCTGTTATCTTATACATGCTTGACAAAATAAATAAATAAAAATAAAATAAAAATATTCCAAAGAGAAATGTGTTGCCTCATGTTTGTTTTCTTTTAAACAGTATTTACAGATAATGTTGGTCTTTTTATTTTTCTTGAATTATTCTTCTAAGTTCCTGAAGAATAAACTAGTTGGTTAATAGTAGTTTTCTATATATAGCCTCCTCTTTAATTACTATAGGTTTCCTAACCAGCTAACAGACTGCTTATTTAAACGCTCCCACTTCTGAAGAAAGTACTTTAGTCTTCGACTTACAACCACAATTGAGCCTAAAATTTATGTTGTTAAGTAAGACATTTGTTAAGTGCCCCATTTTACAATCTTTCTTGCCACAGTTGTTAAGTGAAATCACTGCAATTCATAAATTAGTAACCTGGTTGTTAAGTGAATCTGGCTTAGGGAATCACATGACCTTGGGACACAGCAACAGTCGTAAGTGTGAAACAGTGGCCAAGCATCTGAATTTTGGTCACTAAGTGAACTGTTGTAAGTCAAGGACTGCCTGTATTTTCTTACTAAATGTCTAATAAGGCACAGTACCTACAGTATCAACTCTTAAATCAAAAAAGATTATGCATTCAGAGAAAGAAAGATGCTAACATGACTATATTTTCAAAGAGGCTTTAAAAAGATCTTATAAGAGAGGCTTGCAATGGAAATTTTGTAAGTTGTTACCAAACTTACGGTTCTTCAGTTCAGCAAGCTGTGAGCAGAGTTCATAAGCGGGCCGACATGAATGCACTCTTACACTGCAAAGAGCTCTTAAGAACAAAACAATTCCACAGATAGTTCAAAGCAAGAGATTTAATCCTTTTCTACAGATTAAACAACAGCCAGGGTTTCTAATCCTTGTACATATGTTAGCTACTAACTCACTGCAACAACAGCAGCAGCTGGTAGGAGAGAGGGGGAGAGAAAGAAATGTTAATATTGTGTTTTTATAATAATAATCCTCTCACAAAACTATATTCCGTGATTCTGACAGTGGGCTATAATGCAAAAAAAAAAATTAATATGATTAAAAAATATTAGTTTTTGAGGTGCCAGAAGCTGCTGTTGCTAGAATGTTTAAATTCTAATTTAAACATTCTAATTTAAATTCTAGGCATTTTTCTCCCAATGATTTCCAGCCTGAGCTTGGGGGGGGGGGGGGCCCCAAAAAACCTTAGGGGAATCTGTACTTTTGAAATTACCCCAGTAATTTACCAAGATCGAAATAGGAGACCTACCCTTGCTGCTGGTTTCATAAGTGGTGGCTGAAGTTTGAGTGTACTCAATGGCTATCCTAAACTGGAAGAAACTACCTTAAAATTTGCCAGGATCAATATTGCAATCCTTTAAGATCTTGAAAACACAACTTTGTAGTAAAGTTATTTAACTCCGTGACTGTGTCTGTGTATATTTGTGTGTGTGTGTTTGTGTATACAAAGAGAGAGAGAGACAGATAGACAAACAAACAGACAGAGACAGAGTGTGTGTATGCGTACTGTATACATATACATACATACATACATACATACATACATACATACATACATACATATACATATACTGTGTTTCCCTGAAAATAAGGTAATAAGATCCTGTCTTATATTTTTTTGAACCCTGAAATAAGTGCTTGGCCTTATTGCCATGCGTTCAAAAGCCCAATTAGGCTTATTATCGGGGATGTCTTATTTTGGGGGAAATAGGGTACATATATATATACATACATACACATATACTAGTTGTATGTTTTATAACATCCCTCCATTAAGTAACAGTAACAGAGTTGGAAGGGACCTTGGAGGTCATCTAGTCCAACCCACTGCTCACGCAGGAGACCTATACTAGGGTTTCAAACTACCAACCTTTCTGATCAACAAGTTCAGCATCTTAGCCACTGAGCTAAGATGCCACCTAAGGAGCCACAAGTGCTAGAAAAGCAAATGTCTTAACAACAAAAATCAGACTCAATTTAAAGATTGCTGTAAATCACAGAATAGTGTACTTGATTTGGACTTGGCAACTTATTTCATACTAACCATTATGGCATTATGGCAATGGTTAGATAACTAACCATTATCTTAGCATAGGAATGGCCCGACTCTTGATGGAGAAGGGCATATTTTTGTGACGAATAAGAGCAATAGTTGGCTGGTAAAGATGGATAGCACTAAAATTTTCTAGTTCCTCCAGGATTAATAGGTGTAACAGGAGCTAGATGAAATACCAAATAAACGAAGGAGGCCAAATGTTGTTCATGTCCTCCACAAGGACAAAATGGATTAGTCAGGAAATTATAGTTAGCTCTCTCTATGTATTTTTTTTTTCATTTCATAGTTGAATTTGTTGATCAGCTGGGAACAAAAAAAAAATCCAGAAGACTCTAGGGATACAAATAATTTGCCAACTCCTGCCTACATGACCTTTCTGCTTTGAAAAATCAGTCTAATTACCCTTTTCAAAGTAATATTCAATTTGACCCATATATTCCCTTCAGAGAAGCATCTGAGAAAGCAAGCAATCCTTACAAATGATTGAAAGAGCCATGGTGGTTTGCTTGCTTTTATTATTCTGCAGACATCTAGTGCTGTCAAAGAAATGTGTCCTACAAAGCCTTGATGCTCGGGAAACAGTACTTAACAAATCCTACGGTCACATAAAAAATGGAAAGAGAAGTCTATAGTGTGATGAATTAACACTCAGACTGTATTGCTTTTGTAATTCAAATAGATCTCAACATGAGGAATTGTTAACAGTGCTATATCATGCACAGTAGTTTCCTTTTTTAAGTTTAACTCAGATTGTGGTATCCTCACTTTTGAGTATGTGCTTCCCTCTAAAGCTAAACTCCTAGTAACGGCATGAATAATATGGAAATCATTTGCCACTGCCATTTTCCAGAATATTTTCTTTTTTTCCTATTTCCAAGAGTATATTCCAGTTCTGGAGTTTGCTGATGATCTCCCTGTCAGTTGCTAATGTTTTTACAATGCCCGTAAAGGTTGCTTAAGTGCTTCCACTTTCTGTGACTTCTGCTTTTCAGGTACTGGATAAAGCACTAAATATGTTTGTGGAAAAGTAAACTCACTACCTGGAGTGAGCAAGCATCTTTTCCTCTCCTGGGATCTGGAGTTTATTTATTTATTATTTATTTATTAGTTCCATTTATATATGGCGCCCTTCTTTGGAGACTCAGGGCGGCTTACAATGCATTAAGCAATAGCCTTCATACTTTTTTTTTTAATTTGATTTATATGCCACCCTTCTCCGGAGACTCAGGGCAGCTTACAATGCATTAAGCAATAGCCTTCATACTTTTTTTAAAATTATTTGATTTATATGCCACCCTTCTCCGGAGACTCAGGGCGGCTTACAATGCGTTAAGCAATAGCCTTCATACTTTTGTATATTTATACAAAGTCAGCTTATTGCCCCCACAATCTGGGTCCTCATTTTACTTACCTTAGAAAGGATGGAAGGCTGAGTCAACCTTGAGCCTGGTGGGATTTGAACTTGCAGTAATTGCAGGCAGCAGATGTAAGTGGATGTTAATAACTGCCTTAGTCTGCTGAGCCACCAGAGCTCTTTTTTTTTTTTTTGTATAAACCTGCTTAGTAGGTCTTTCCCCCCCCCCCCCCCGAGCAGTGTTCTATTTTATACAAAGTCAGTTTATTGCCCCCACAAATCGGGTCCTCATTTTACCTACCTCGAAAGGATGGAAGGCTGAGTCAACCTTGAGCCTGGTGAGAATTGAACTCGCAGTAATTGCAGGCAGCTGGCAGCAGTTTAACAGCAGCAGTTTAGTTCGCTGCGCAACCCAGGCTCTTCTTTTTGGTATTACCTGGAAAGGAGAGTTAAAATAGCCCCACCTATTCCTTAACTGATCATTCATTAAATCTAAACCATTTTCTTCTTAGATTAGCCAGGCAAGCTCCCAATTCCTTTACAACTGTCTGAGAATTGTATGGATATCCATGAATCCTTTGCAAGCATGCATATTGTGTTACTTTTCATTCATACTAACTTATTTTATCCTTTTGTGGTCTATTGCTTCCTATGCTGGTAAACTACTCTAAAATGTAAGTGCTTTTCAAGTTAGGCATGACACTAAACTTGTTACCCATTTACAAGTTATAACAATTCTGTCAAGCATAACAAAAAAGATACTCTCGTCCTCTGTGAGTTTTAGAATGCATATTTCATAGAGTCCATCCTTTGCCACTCCAGAAACTGGATTTGGAGAGACTGTTGTTTCTCCACTATGTGACTGCTTTCATTTAAGAAGCACTATACAGGTAGTTTCAACTGAAACTGTTGAAGATTTAACAAAGTTATGGCAGATGTACTTTGAGGCTACTTTCTTACTTACAACCTGGATTTGAAGTTCCCAGAGTTCCCTTCCCTCCTCATAGTCACATGACTGAACTTCAGGCACTCAACATAGCCACATTTATGGTTATGTACAGGGTCATATGGTCATGTAACACTTTTTCTGAAAACTAGCACTTTGTAGATGACCACTCTGAGCCTGGGAAGGGGTGTGTGTGTCAAATAGTTCATATGTTCTGCCCCAGCTACGGACTCCAAAGAACGCAGCACACACAAAGTCTGTACAAAACTTAATTTACTAAAATAACTCAGTCTTTCTCAAACAAAGACTGTTAATAAACTTTCTTAACAGCCTACAAGAAACCAAAGATAAAGTAATCATAATCTTACTATGGTTGGCCGAAAACCCAGAAGCAATTTGCAGAGAATCCAGACGCGAAGGAGAGTGAACTAAAGTTGTTCCCTACAAATTGCTTCAGTCAGCGTGCCTCCTTAAATAGGCTAAGGGAGTGGCTAATTAGCCCCAAGCCTTACTCTTGAGGAGACCTCCTCTTGAGGAGCCACTCCTGCCTTTTGGCAGCTCTGCACACCCATGCATCGAGAAGAGGCTCCTCCTCTTCGTCCTCTTCACTTAAAGGAGGTTCTGAAGGCCCTGGCTGAGTCCCTGCCTCTGGCACCACATCTTCTCCAGCCTCCTCATTGTCCGACTCGAGTGCCAGCTGCACAGGCTGCTGGCGCAGCACCACACCAGCCTCCTCGTTGTCAGAATCAGCTACAATCTGCGCAGGCTGCTGACGGGCCACAACATCATGAGTCACTTCCTCACTTCCTCACAAGAGATCTAAGTCCAGCCCACCTTGAATGCTTCTCTTATCTCTTACATAGTCCCCTTGATGGTCAGTTGGCCAGATTCTTGTAGAGAGCTTAAGCTTGCAATAAATCTTTATACAGACAATTTGAATTGTCTGAATCTCCTGATTTCTGGCTTGCTTCTGGTTTCCAATAAAACCACACCTATAGCAAACCATTTGTTTGCTTAATGACCACTGCAGTTACTAAATAACTGTTGCAAAAACGTTCTTGGGATACATATGACCAACCCATTTGGCAACAATCACAACTTACAACCACATAATGGGTAGGCTCCATTACAGTTGTAAGTCAGGAATTAACTGCAAGCTCCTTGAAGTCTACTTTTCAGATCTCCCTTTCCATTCTTTCTGTAAATGTGGTCCCTTTGCTCAGTTTTTCTCTACCAACTACATTCCTCCTCTTTTCTGAGATCCTTCCTTTGCTCTTCTTCCTCTCTTTTGGCTATCTTTTTTTCCCTCTCTCTCTTTCCTATGTCAACCTCTCCCTCATAATACCTATCAGCATGGGTGGGCTGCTGGGGTTTGCAGGAGTTTGGGAGAACCTCTAGCTAAGTTTCTGTGCAGTTCAAAGAAGCTGCAAATCCCAGTCCTGGCTGGCCCCACCCACCCTACCCCTCCCCTCCCAAGAGTCCCCACGCAGCCCGTTTTGGATGCAGATAAGTGCAGGGCACACACGGAGGCTCGGGGAGGGTGAAAAACAGGCCTACCAGAAGTTCAAGAAGGCCAGAAACAGGCCTGTTTCCTGCCTCCAGAGGGCTTCCAGAGCCTGGGGAGGCCTTTTTCACCCTCCCGGAGGCTCTAGGAAAGCCTTCAGACCCCAGGGAGGGCAAAAACACCCCACCACCACCATGGTGCAGGAGGCCGACTAGGCCACACCCACCATGGCCACACCAACCCAGCAACAAGGCAGAGAACCCCTTGCTAAAATTTTTGAAGCCCACCCCTGCCTATCAGGGTTTCAGATGGGTCCCTCTCTCCCTCCCTCTCCTGCTCTCTGTCCACAGATTCCAGTTCTCCCTCCTCATTTCAAGCCACCTTATGTAAGCTCTTGTATGTGTCTCTTTTACCTCAGAAGCAGAATCACCTTTTCTCTTTCTCATACAAACTGTTTATTCTCTACGTTTGGTTATTGTGACACATACGACTATTGTTACCATTTGTTAGGGGATTTCTTAAAATGGTAAAGGACACGAACACTCAAACTGCTTTTTCAAGGACACTACTTTATTGTACATGAATGAGCTCCTATCTTGTTTTTCTATCTATTTTCTATTTAGCTATTTCTACTGCTATTTAATGTACAAATTTCTATGTGTTATATTCTATTTCTATTATCTTATTCTTATGAGTCATACTGTGATTTTTCTTATCCTAAGTCTTTCTCAGCTCTTACTTTTCTAAATCTTTCCCTTTCCTCCAGTTTTTCTGTTCTCGTAGCCTCAGCCTGTTTTGCATGTGAAAATCCTTTTCACTCCTTTTTAAACTTACAAATGGGCTTTTCCCTCCCACATCCCCATTCCTGGGACTCTCATTCCTCTGTTCCTGGAGCAGGTTTGTGGAGTTCTGAACCTGGCCTGCAGCAGCAGACTTTGTTGTGGGTTTCCAGCCTCTCCTGGGTTTCCAAGACTGTATTCGGGTTCTCTTTCCCCCATCTCTCAGCTCTGCCACTCAGTTCCAAAACCTGACATTTTTCTCTTGCTGTCTGAAGACCACTGCTGAGCTGTTTTGCCTTTGGGCAGGAGCCTCCTCTTGCTTTCTTCCTGATATAACTCCTTTCTTGACACCCATGCCCATTCTTCTTTCACTTCCCTTTTTATTAAACAATTTTCCAAATAAGGAGAGGGCAAGGTTGTTTTAACCCTTTTCCCCAAATAGTATCAAAGCTCTGGATCCCAGAAGGGAGGAGGAAAACGTCTGCTCACTTCACTCTTCCATAGCACTGCACATGATTTGCTACTTACATTTTGACATTCTGAGCATAGATTCAGATACAAGCCCAAGAACAATCTATAATTAGGAAGCATTGTTGATACCGCGTAGCTCCCAGCTAATTTGCAAAACATGTGTTAAAACACAAGCTACCCAGTTTGTTCAGTTGGGTCGTGCAGTTGTTTATACCAGAAACATTTAAAAGCAACCATCTCTGCATCTGCAGCCTCCAGCATGCATACCAAAACTCATAACAATGATGTTCTACAACACATGTTTAAAGAAAAACAACATGTCCCTAAAGTCTAGAAAACAAAGACTGTACAGATTAAACAGGACATGGTCTCCTTATCAAACCATTCCATGCCATAATTCTTACTGATTTTACTCCAAGACTGTGGCACTGCATAAGGCTTTTCAGGGATCTGATAGTGAGGATGCTAAAATGTCAAGAGAAACATTAGGTAACAGAACAAAGGCAGAAAATGAATTAATCATTAAACATCCAGCAATTGTCATGCAAAAATAATTTAAAATACATCAAGACTGTGAACATACCATACAAAAGGCAAAGTCTGATAATATTTAATAATGTCCATATTTTCATACAAAGGAGATATTGGAAGCACGAGAAATAAAAATGAATCAATATATATGGAAGGAGTCAAGTAAAGGCTCTCTGTGTTCAGAATTATCTATTGGCTGAATTCATTTGCGGAATTGATCTTCAATTCCCTCATCCTTTCCTATGCACTCATCTATGCTGTGGAGTAAGAAGCAAAAGTGCACTCAGCGTTAGATACAGTCCATCAAGGTTATCATGTTCCATGCCTCTTCAGAAAGTATAGTTGAATATAGTCTGAATATAGTATGTACTTGAATAAAATCCCAGGATGGAGGAGCTCCTACCCAGAGGGAAAAGAGGCAGAGGAATTTATAATGTCTTGTAGGCAGGAAGATGCTTAAGAGAGCCCCTCCCTGGCAGTTCACACAGTATATCTATAATTATGCAGATAGTGGCTTTAGTCTGGCAAGATTCTGTCTATAGGTAAATAACAACAAAGAAACTACTCAGAAGTAACTCGGTGTATCATTCTTGGGGCCTGATAGATATTCTAAACATATCTGATTGTCTCTTTCTGAAAACAGCATATAAAATTTTATATTTGGGATTCAGGCTAACAATGGACTGTTATTCACAGAAACAATGATCAGATCAGAAGTATGATTTTATACTCAATTATATAAATTAGGGGATTCTTTGACTAAACAGCCAATTATTAATATTCAAGTGGAAAAGATTTCCAAGAAAGATAAAAAAAATAAACTTTTTTATCTATTAATTTTAGATAAATTACAGAGATAATTCAATCTAAGAAGCTGGGTAAAGTTCCTAGTGTTAGTAGATTCTAGTTGGAATGATACAGAACTTTCATACACCTGTTGGTATCATTATTAGACATTATAATCTATCATTTGAACCATGGTGGCACAGTGGTTAGAGTGCAGTACTGCAGGCTACTTCTGCTGCCTGCTGGCTGCCTGCAATTTGGCGGTTCAAATCTCACCAGGCTCAAGGTTGACTCAGCCTTCCATCCTTCCAAGGTGGATAAAATGAGGACACAAATTGTTGGAGGCAATATGCTGACTCTGTAAACTGCTTAGAGAGGGCTGTAAAGCACTGTGAAACGGTATATAAGTCTAAATGCTATTGCTATTTAATCTGTCTGTATTTATTTTTATTGTTTTATGAGGCTTATATTAAAGTAATATTAAAGGCTAAGATTATGTGCATATTTATAGACCATCATCTTTGTTCAACATGGATACTAAAATATTAATTGCAACATTAGCCAGATAAAAAGTAACACCATCTATAATCCACCCCTTTCACTCTGAATTTTTTAAAAAATAGGCAAGCATCTAAAAATATCTGCCCGGTTATTTAAACCTTAGATATAGGGATTTTGCTGGAATCTGGAAAGATTTTCAGTTTGGTTCACACTGAATGAATTAATTTATGAATGAATTCTGAGATACCAGTTCCACTATCTTTTGTTCACTGGATTTCAATATGGTACTTTATTTTTTTATTATTATTTTTTATTTGATTTATATGCCACCCTTCTCCGGAAACTCAGGGCGGCTTACAATGGGTTAAGCAATAGCCTTCATACTTTTGTATATTTATACAAAGTCATCTTATTGCCCCCACAATCTGGGTCCTCATTTTACCTACCTTAGAAAGGATGGAAGGCTGAGTCAATCTTGAGCCTGGTGAGATTTGAACTTGCAGTAATTGCAGGCAGCTGGCAACTTAAGTGCTACTTTTAACAGCACTTAGTCCACTGCGCCACCAGGCTCTTATTTATTATATCACTTTCTACAGCCACTCACCATCATCACATAACTGTAACTTTGGACAATACTCCTAGGATTAACAATATGGTTTATTTTCTAGTTATACTGTTGAGTAGAAAAAGTCTAATCTTCCCTGGGGACCCATTATGTCCATAGATTCCTGCAAAATTTGAAGATTTAAAATTTCTACAGACCCTATAAAAAGTTTGCATTTGCATCTTTCTTGAAATATATCACAATATATTGAATTAAATATATCTAGACGCATAAATGTAATTTCAGAAACATAACACGGTTAAAACTTCAATTAAGCCTCTGGGGCAAGATTAATGTTATTAAAATTAATATGACATCGACATTAATGTATATTTTAAGAGGGATTTTAATGTTAATCTTTGTTAGATATTTTATACAGATAGGTTAATGAGAAAAATTTTATGGCAAGCTAAAGCCCTTCAGATATCCTTGGCCAAAATGAGGTTAGCTTATGATGATAGCAGCTTTAATCTACCAGATTTCCAAATATATCATTGGGTTTTAATTTTAACATTTATATTCTTTTGGAAGGAGAGTTTTTATAAGTACTCTTTGGGCTTATCTGGAGAAACAGTCTGTAATGCTCTGAATTCGTGGTTTTAAGGCCCAAAGGTATTAAATTGGGAGCCTTGTTTTCAGCCTAAAAGCTGCTAGGTAGGGTTTATCATTAATAGGTGAGTTCCTCAATTGCTTGAGAAATTGAGGTTGTAAAATAACTCAAATTTGAAAATAACAATGAAGATATTTTATTGGAACACCTGGTCAAACAATAGATATATACCTGAATCGGTTGATTTCTGATGATTGTGTTAAATACTTTAAGAAAATGCTCTTTGAATCTCACACCTACAATATTTGCTTGCTAATATACAACATATCATTGGCTCTAATAGCCTCTAGGATAGAGGTGGTATTCAGCCGGTTCACACCGGTTCACGTGAACCATTGGCAGAAATTTGGCCAAGGTCATCAAACTGGTAGTGATGGCCAGCTGGTCATGTCCCCAAACCTGTCCCCAGTTGTCACTCACTTGCCCCACCTGCCATGTTCATCACTGCCATGTTCTTCGTGCACGTGCATCCCATTGTCTTTCAAGTCGAATGGGATGCACATGCAAGAAGAACGGTGAAGGCAACAGCTTTTTCCGTGACCTCCGGTACTTTTCAGCAACATGCAGCCAGCTGCTGCATCTTTGAGAGCCACTTTACGGCTGTGGTGGCTGGCTGGGGGCCCCAGAAAACTCCGGTCAACTTGCCTTCCGGACTCTGGATCAGCCGCCGTGGAAAGTAAGCAGCCCAAACAAAGTGGCAGTGGTTGGGGAGGAAGCAGGACTAGGACCAGGACCGCTAAAGGAGGGAAACAGGGGCTACTGGTGAAGGGAGGGCAGGGTAGATAGGTGAAAATTCCAAAAAATTCCCTACCATTTCCTGTGGACATGGCTAGGTGGGAGGGTCATGTGATTGAGTGAGTGTGAGTGACATCAAGTTGACCACAGCCATTCACTCATATGCCCCACACCTAGCCATGTCCACTGAACCTGTAGCAAAAAAAATTGAAACCCACCATTGCTCTAAGATAATGAAATTGTAGAACCCTTAAGAGAATAGGTACTTCAGCAGGAACCCAATAAGAATCCAATTTTATAAGGAATTAAAAAGTAAACGTAAGGTTAATATATATATCTGAAATATGGAATGGAAAATTGTAATACCTAGGAATTATGAAATGTAGCATATAATTCTTATAATTTAAAAATGAAATTTATTCAGCATTTTTCTTTTATTGGATTCTCCAGAGACTGTTTTAAAAAGATTGGACATTAATTTTTTGTCCTGGCATTATAAGAAATTTGAAATCTTCTTAGCTCTTATGATCTCATTTTGGTTTCAAATTATTACATATATCAATAAAATTTTAGAAAGAATTATTCATGTGATGTTAAACTATATTCCTATATTCCTAATGGGGAATATCCTACATAGGATTTGCATCCCCATGAACAATTTCGCCACTGTTAAGCCTTGACAAAGAGAATAATTTTGCATAAATGAAAAGAAAGTTATCTTCTGATTTTAAGGAATGGGATTAGGATATGAATCTATGATGCATTTTGAAAAATCTGTGTGCTAAAAATGAGAAGATGAAGTAATATGTTCCTGTGTGGTTAAATTTAATGATAAAGTTGAAGATTGACTTAATTTTGTATCAATAGCAAAGAATATTATATGGTTTTTTCTTTTGTGTTTGTTTTCTAATTAGCCTTTTTTTCTTTTTTGTCACATTTAGTTTATTTTAATCACCATAATATATCTAGTGTTTTTCCTTTTCTTTTTATAGCTACCATTTATCCTTTTTGTCCTGCTGGTATTGTAACTTTATGTTTGTTCCTAGTTAAAAGATAGAGAGCCAGTTTTGTGTAGTAGTTCAAGAATCAGTCTAGAAACTGGGGGACTGTGAGTTCTAGTTCTACCGTAGGCACAAAACCAACTAGATGCCCTTGGGCCTGTCACTTTCTTTCAGCCCTACGGAGGAAGCAATGGCAAACCACTTTTGAAAAAAAAAATCTTCCCAAGAAAACTGCAGGGACTTATCCTTGCAGGACAATCCTCGTTCTCTGAGGATTAGACACAATTGAACAGAAGAAAAAAATTATACAAATTAGTTATACAACTCCATAAGCTCTCAGTATTTCAAAAGATTCCCAAAAAAGCAAACAAACAATATATCAATCCTATTCATATAAAAGATATAAAGGCTAGACTCCAATGCAATAAACAAATTATTGGGTGCATGTAATCCACTTTTTCTATTTAGCTCACCTCCCATATCCTTCCCAAGACTCCCCAATGTTATGCATATTTGCTTTTGCCTATGTGAAATGACTAATCAGGGTTACAAAATAGTAAAGGTCAAGTTTAAAAGCAGTAATGAAAACTCCAAAGAGTGAAAGATTGATCTGCAGTGTTGTCCAAGACAAGTCAAAGTCTGCAGCAAATAACAAAGCATACAATGTAACTTAAGGCAAACAATTGTTTAGGTTCTAGAAGGCAGCAAAAGCAAAGCAGAATATATTGTGGCAGTGCACGGAAGCGAATTTGATAGCTTTAGGAATCAAATCACTTGATTCTTAGAACATTTATTGCAGAAAAATAGCAGGTCAATTGGCGTTCATCATATCATCTAATTTCTTTGGTTGATCAGCTACAATCTCTGTTCTTGTTAGGTGATGAATATTATTCAAAGCACTCATTTCTTCTACCTACAAACTTTTACCTAAGCGCATTCATTTATAACAAAGAGAAGACAGTAGAGTCCTTGATGCTCTCCAAGTTTGAATATTTGCAGCAGACATCACCCAACTATACATATATTCTTTTCTATTGGAAAATAAGAGATTTGCATCAATGTAAACAAGGACATTTTTCCAGTGGTGGGTTGCTACCGGTTCGCCCCGGTTCGGGCAAACCAGTAGCAGCAGCGATGGGAGGCTCTGCCCACCCACCTGGACATCATCAAATATGGTTTGCTCATGCGCAGAAGCTTCTGCGTATTTATAGATATGGTACGGGCGCGAACCAGTAGCAAAGGTAAGTGAAACCCACCCCTGATCTTGTCCCATTTCTGTAAACAACCTTCACATTACACAAATATATCAAACATCTTTGACATTTACTTAAAAATATTCAAATTCTAAGAAATTCTGTTTCATTGCAAAAAGAAGATAATCAAAATATCTCAAACTAATGTGTCAACATGTCTGGAAGAAGGTTATCCTTAGTAATAAGTTATACAGAGTTATTTTTCTCTTATATGTCATGAATCTCAGAGACTCTTCCCATCCTGCTTACAATCTTTTTGGAGTGTTGCCTTCTGGCAGAAGATACAGAACAATTAAAACTCGGACCACACATCTTCTGAATAGTTTTTATCCCAGAGCTATAATTGCACTCAACTAAAGGGCCACAATCAGTGAGCTGTTGGACAGCATTACTTGGTCTACTGTGTGGATGCTTGGGTGGTTTAGGGGTGGGGAATTTTTGGTGGGTGGGGGTGTGTCTGGGGATTGTCATGTTGGGCTTGGTCTCTGGGTGTTATGTGAATTTTGTTGTATGGATATACTGTGTATATCCATACAATGACAATAAACTTTATATTAATAAAATATAAAAATCCAAATTAAACCATTGAGGAAATACTTTGTTAACTCAAGTAGAGAAATTAAAGCCACATTCCTTTTCTCTGTTCTTGAGTTTTGATTTGTTCAGCAAAGAACAATTCTTTGTATGTCTTCTCTAGTCCACTGAATAAAATGAGAACCAAGTCAACAAGTCAATGTGAACCTAATGACTAAAAGAAGATCAGCAAGATCCCAGACCTAGTGTACCAGATAATAATAAATAATAAAGATGAATGAAGATAGATGAATAAATAATAAAGATAAACACAGATTATTGTATTTAACATATTGAGCAGCACTTCTCAAAGAAACTGAGATTCCCCAAAATAATCAAGTTACTCCCTGAAACTTGACATTTGATTAACTATATCCTTTGTTTAATTAGCATATCAACAAATTAGCTAAGAGCTACTGGTATATCGAATGTATTTTTATTGCAGGTTGTGTGAGCTCTTGTTTATCTTCGAAATCTAGCAGTGTCACGAGGATAAACACAGTCTTTCCTTTTTCACTAGAGAAGCAGTGCACACTTGGGGTGTGTTTTTGATCCTCAAAAGCTCTTCCATTAAGTTGAAAGAGAGATTCAGAAGTTGTTTTGATGTTTTTTGATAGATGTCAGAGTGGAAATGTCCACTGTGAGATTATTTGAAACAGAAGATAACAACTGGGGACTTAAATCTAGACTTGAAAAGGCTGGAGAGAGGGGGGAAAGGAGGGAGGGGGAGAGAGAGAGAGTGAGAGAGAGAGAGAGAGAGAGAGAGATGCACACAAACTGCAATGAGACTTGTCCTTGGTGCAAGTGATTGTGATTTTATACTCAGACATTGCCCCAAGGGAAACATGTTTCCATGCTTCCAAAAGGGTTAAATTATCTGACAAAGCATAACAGATAAAAATATCAGATAAAAATAAATGAATACAATACTATATGTTATAATGAGCCTATATCATTCACCAAAACACTACTAATCATTTGCAAGGATCAAGTTGCCACACTTCCAAGTAGGAATTGATGGGAGGAAAAAAAAATTTAGTCTTTCCCGTGCTTGCAAATTCTCCTCTGCAAACTCTTTCCCTGCAAAGCACTTTCTTTCCCAGAATAGTATTTTTTTTTTAATCCAGCTGCAGAAAGATTAAACCTATTTAGAATCTAAGATAACATTTCAGGAGAAATGTTGACAACAGATTTAAGCATCCCTTTCTGAGTGATAATCCACTTTTTGAAGTTATGATGGAATTGTCTGAGGGAATGTCTGCAAAATATAGCAGAATAGGAACGGCTGGACATTTCATTCATAGGAACACGCAGAATCAAGGACATCAAAGATACTTTCAATCGTAAGGTATCTGCTAATAAAAGGAGCACTAAAGTATATCATATTATCTTCTCTAAGAATCTAGCCTTAGAGATAGTCTGCTCTTAGAAGTAATCCAGAAAAGCAGCAGCAAACGTGACTATTAACACTCCTTACTGTAAGGTTATAGTAACAGAATCTTGCTAATCTGAAAGTCCATCTCTATCCTCTCCCCTTGGCTTTACAGTCCAAGAAATTAGAGGGTTATTTCTGAGAATTTTGCCACACTCCCATTGCTTCTGCAGGTTAAGCTGCCTTTATTTGACCGTTGTTTAGTCTGATGCTCCCCCTCCTATCTCTTAAGGACATATTCACATACCATTACAGGAGGCTTGACAACTCTCAAGCACTTTTGATACTTCAAAAGTGTTATCCTCTTGGACCATAAAAAAAAATAATTCCATAAATTAGAACTACCAGATCGGGACTGCAAAAATCTGGACTAGTACTAGATGGCAGCAAAAATAGTTTTAACTGCATCGCTTTGATGAAGGAATTCCAGATGAACATACATGCACCTGTTTACTTAAATTTTGCTTGAGTCTGTGTTTGTGCATATGTGTGTGTGTGCACACATAAATACACACATGCACAAACACATACATACAACCTTTAAAATTAAGATAATGTATAGTAGTAGAGAGCAATGTTATCATCAAATCACTATTTATTTCCCTTTGTTTTAGACTACGCATAAAAGCACATAATAATTAACAGAAAATAAGGTTTAAATATTTTCTGACCTCAGATTCTGCAACACAATGTGTCTCAGTGGAGAAAAGTAATAAGTATCAAAGGCTGGGCAGAGCATAACTTGCTGGTGAGAAACACCAAGCTTTCTTTCTTTATAGATGAACAGTTCACAAATTACAACTTGGGACTACTTTCCTCTAAATAAATTTATCCAATTCAGATCAAACATAGTTAACTGATTTTCCAGGAATCACCAAAAAATATCACATAAGATACACATTAATTAAATTAAATGTTACTTTGATATCAGCAATATATTCCAATGTTTTTCTTAAACACTTCCATCCTTTTATTTCAGGTTACTAGCATTGGAATTTTTAGTATTAAAGTACTACCATGCAGGGATGAAATGTTCCTGGTTCGGACTGGATTGCCCAATCTGGTAGCGATGGAGGCGCGTGGTTTGGAGAACCGGTAGCAAAAATATCTCCCCCCCCCCCCATGCCCAGCTGAGCCGTACAATCATCAGAGGCTTTTTTTTTTTTACTTTTAAAAGCATTTTTTCTACAACCTCTTCGGCCAAAAAATGCTTCTGATGATCGTGCAGCTCAGCTGGGATCGTAAAAGGCTTTTAAAAGAAAAAAACTCTTTTTTTCTTTTAAATACCTCTGATGATCCAAGCTGAGTTGCCTGATCGGCAGAGGCTTTTTAAAAAACCTCTGCCGATCAGGAAACTGCTTGGATCGTCAGAGCCTCTGCCGATCAAGCAACTCAGCTTGGATCATCAGAGGCATTTAAAAGAAAAAAAGGGTTTTTTTCTTTTAAATGCCTCTGCCGATCCAAGCTGAGTTGCCTAATCGGCAGAGGCTTTTTTTAAAAAAAAGCAGAGGAACAGGGAGAGCCTGTTCCCAGTGCGTGAATGCGCAGAGCTGCCAGAAGGCAAGAAGTTAAGAAAAAAGGGGCGACTCGGGAGTAAGATGTGGAGATGATTGGCGCCTCCCATAAGACATAAAGGAGGAGCAAAGGCATGTGAGCCTTTGCAGGAAGCAACTTTGTTCATGCTGTTCGGTTTAAAGTCTGAAGCTCCATTTTGATTCTGTGCTCTGTATGACCTTGCAAAGCTAATTGCCAATTAGGTCTTGGTAGCGTGTCAAGGGAGATAAAGGTGGGTGCTTATCAGCCTTATCCTGAAGGACTGTGGCAAACTTCTGTCGGACTCTTTACACACTTAGTAGTGACTCATCACAGGCTGTGAATGAACAGAATTCACAGCTGTTGAAATAAAAAGAGGATTTTGGGGACTAATTGTCTACTTTTTATTGTCTCAGGAAGCCTGGGTCAGAACACTGCCTTAGCCAAGAAAGCCAGATAGGTGACTTAGAGCCAATCATCCCCCTCAGCCCAATTCATCTCACAGGGTTGTTGTGGGAAAATAGGAAGAGCAAAGGGTGTTGGATATGTTCCCTGCCTTGAGTGATTTATAAAAATAATAAAGGTGGGATACAAATAAATGAAAAATAAATACATAAAAATCAGGAAGGGCTGGGGAAATAGCTGACCTGCATAACCCATATGCCCCTTTTAATTTAACGCTGCTAATTGTGACCACCACTTTATGTTTTTTGAACTCCCACCACAAAGATTTCTGCTTTTGAGGGCTAAGTAAGATCAGCTGGGACAGGCCCCAATGGGACAGACAAGACTCAAAACCAAAAAAAAATGAACTTGTGGTTAGGATAATGCTAGCTAATATTATTCCTTACCGGTTAATAAAGACAAGTAATTCTAACCTAGCACAGTTGCTCCTGCTCTGTCCCTGGATGGCCATAGCTTTGAGGTGCTGTCAAGGGTTTTGTGGGTTCACAGAAAATGATTCAACACACAGCAGACTAAAAATCCTATTTATGATTTGTTTTCCATTTTATGTGAGCATAAAAGTGATGAGAAGTGATCCCTTCAGCAGCACCCATTTCTTTAAGCCAAACAACATTTATCTAAGCCATTTACAACTGTCTTGACTGGGCTCTCCCCCACTCTCCCACCTCCCTCCATTTCAGCCGTCATAAAACACTCATTTATATGTGTTGGTTCAGGCCTTAACTGTTTCTCTGCTTAAGTTAAGTCCACCCCATTATATTTGTAGCTATTTTGAAAATGCTCCCCACTTAAATAAGGGCCTAACTCAGGAGAGAAAGAATAGTCACACTTTTGAGCTTTAGTCATCTTTGGACTTTGGAAGTCTCCCGAGAATAGCACGATAAGCTAAGAAAACAAATGAATCATAGAACAAATCAATTTAAAGCACAAATAACTCAAAGCACAAATAACCAGGGAAAGATTATCATATTTGGGCACGTATGCAAAGTTTTAGCTCATGTGAGAACCCTATAATGATAGGAAAGGGGGAAAGTAGGACAATCAACAGGAAGGTGGAAGAACTCGAAGGTCTGAAGAATCAGGTTAGGGATCAATCACCCTGGGCAAAATCTAATGAATCATTATGGATTATATTTAGCAATCTATTGCAGATTGGCACCTATTTCTTCCACCTTTTCTGCACTGAGAAGTCTGTCTCAGAGGTCTTAGCATGATCTCTACTGGAACTAAAAAGGCCTCCACAGCAAACAGTACCTAGAGCCCAATTGGCTACCATCTTTCTCTTTTAATGCCTAAACCTAGTTTCTCAGATCTCCCTTCTCTTTTGCCAGAATATCACCTTCCCTCTCCTGTGAGAAAGGGATTGCCTGGGAATAAAATGTGTTTTCTCTTCTTCTCCTATCATAAGTATCAGTATCACCTAAAACACGGGTGTCAAACTTGCCGCGTCATGTTTCATGACGTTTCTCCCATTCATGGAGCTGGGGTGGGCATGGCCTGCACGTAATGCATCTGCCAGTAAGCCGCCAATTTGACACCCCTGCGGTAAAAGAAGCATGTATGTATGTCTACAAACTCAACATTATAAGATGGCCAATAATCCTTAGTGCTATATGTGTCTTTTTGTCCCAGAGAGCCAAAAACACCATCAGCATTTTTTTTTAAAGAAGAATCTCAAGTATATAATTTACACATTTTGCCTGGTTTGGGTCTGTATTTATTTATTTAC
This sequence comes from Ptyas mucosa, assembly GCA_012654045.1. Lineage (NCBI taxonomy): Eukaryota > Metazoa > Chordata > Lepidosauria > Squamata > Colubridae > Ptyas > Ptyas mucosa. Next base: position 22,265,176 of record WNWU01000001.1, read on the forward strand.
TTATTTATTAAATTTATGTACCACCCATCTTGTCAGAGACAACTCTGGGCAGATTAAAGATCACAAAGATTAAAACTGATAAACATTCAAATAATTAAAAAATAACAACAATAATAAATATTGTTAAAAGATGGGAAGGAGAGGAACATAAGGAACACAGGAAGAGGTGGGGTCTTTCAAAATCCAGAAAAAAGACACCTCCAGAATGGTGCACCCCCACTGGGGCCTAGCTGATAGAGTCAAGTCTTCAGGTACTTCATGGAAGGTTAAAAAGGGGGGGGGTGCAAGGGTGAAATGCTCCCAATTTGGACCAGATCAGCTGATCCGGTAGCGATTGTGGCAGGGGGTTCGGAAAACCGGTAGCATGGCAGTGCAAAGCTCCGCCCACCTGCCCGGGTGTCATTACTTTCTGCTTTTAAAAAGTAAAAAAAAAAAAAAGGCTCTGACGATCACGCATCACAGCTGAACCTTTTTTTTTTAACCTTTTAAAAGCATTTTTTGACAACCTAATATCCAGGTTGTAAAAAAATGCTTTAAAAAAGTAAAAAAATAAAGTTGGAGGATATGATGTTCCAAAGGGCATGAGCTATGGTAGAAAAGAATTTTCTCCTGTACCCCACCAGTTGAAAATTCTTGACTGATGGTGCATGCAGCAAACCCACTCTGCCGGCAGAGGTGACCTGGGTGAATCCCATTGGAGAGCGTTCTTCAGGTAACCTGGACCAATGCCATGAAGGGCTTCAAAGTTGATAACCAACACTTTAAATTGCACCTGGAAGGGGACTTGGAGATACGCTCCTGTGATGGATATTGTTAATAATTGCTGTTATTTGTAATCTTAAATAATAATAGTTATTATTATTATTATTATTATTATTATTATTATTATTATTATTATTATT
>WNWU01000001.1:22266087-22283646 GCA_012654045.1 Ptyas mucosa
TTATTATTATTATTATTATTATTATTATTATTATTATTATTATTATTTTATTTCTATACCGCCCTTTTCCCGAAGGACTCAGGGTGGTGTACAGCCTATTAAAAGCACAAGACAAACATCAATTAAAATAATTTTAAAAAATTTAAATAATTTCAGCTCAGTTTAAAACCCAAAAAATTTAAAACACCCGATTTAAAATTACGTTGATAGCCCAGCCTGACGGAACAGCAGGGTCTTAAGGGCACAGCGAAACACCCGGAGGTCGGAGATATTCCAATATTTGGAATATTGATGTTATGGTGGAATAATGAGTGATTTTTAAAATATTGAATGACAACATTTACTAAGGGATAATAAACACAGGGTGCGAAGAAATGTTACTTATGCTTAAATGAATTAAAGAGAAAATGTAAAAGGAATAGGAAATGAGACTAGTATTGTTTGGAGTTGGAAGATTAGAATTCTACACACTATTTGTATTATTATTGTTAACGTTGTTAACAAGCTGACCCAATCAATGTATTGTCCACGAAACATGCATGTTTATACTGGAAAAAATAAAAAACTTAATTAAAAAAAATTGCACCTGGAAGCAAACCAACAGCCAATGCAGCTTGTTGAACAGAAGTGTAACATGGGCTTATACACTTGCTTTTGTTGAAAAATTACTGTTAGTAGTAATTCACTTGACAGAAAATGCTAAGGGAAAAAACATCAAGAATCCAAAGTGTGGTGAATTATGAAATGAACACTTAAGGCCTTTTAATAGATTTTAATATTTGAATACAATGCATTTCTCTTTTTAAATAGTATTTTAAAGTTCTAATAACTAATTAGAATTCTAATAATTCTAATCACTGATCCAAATTGACAATGGGTTCCAAGTTACTGGCATGAGATCCTGATTTTGCTTCATGGAACTGACCCTAAAAAAATTATAAATCTTTTCACCCATTCAGCATTGTGCTCTCTCTCAATTTCTCACAGATTTCTCAAGAAATGAAAGAATGTTTGTTTAATGTTCCCCATCGCCGCAGCCACTTTTCAGTACATGAACCAATCTTTACTAATAGAACACCTTGGTTGTAAATGTTTATTCATGATAAATAGTACTGATGTCACCTCTTTGTGTTATAATAGAAATTCTGAAAAGAAAATGCTGCAGGGACTGAAATGCCAGTGGGAAGTGCAATTAGGACAAGGGAATGAGCAGATGTTAAAATGACCAACCTGTGGGCATATGCACTTTTCCTTGAAGCAATTTTGTCAGACTTCTTGCTCTCTTGCTAGGTCCATCTCATTATGGCACTGTTGAATGAGAACACATTCAAGATCTCTCTCCTTTTTTTCACCCAGAATGTCACTAACCTTTCGAGTGTCTGCTTTTTGCCTATGCAAGCATTAAAATTACAATTTACATCCCATTTGAATATCTAAGGTCAATTATTAATCAAGCTTCAGGTGTCAAACTGATGCAATGAGTCATTGCAGTGCATATGGAACAGTTTAGGAAGCATAAATATGTATAGGACCATTTGATCAGGTACAAACCATCTCATCTTCAGTATTCTCTTTTAAGTTCACAGCATGTGAATAGACTTACATCTGTTTTAAATGGAGCAGCAGTGTCCGTAACAATCATCCATGCAAAAAAACCAAAACAAGTAGACATTTGTAATGCAATGCAAGTAGGTCATGCATTGCATTTTATGTTACTGCAGCCTCTCTATTTTTCCCCCAAATTATCCTAAATCTTACAAAGTCCTATTGAGATGATGCTTTTCGATGAGACTTCATGTGCTCTCAATATTATGACATAAGATATCACAAGAATGCCAACATTTTGTGAGATGTAGCAAGACGCCAACCATTTAAGTGTTTTTTTTTTAAAAAATTAATTGGGTAAGATCCTTCTGTAGGGTCAAAATAAAATAGTAACAGATTTTTTCCATAATTTCATAATAATTATTTCATGCATATTTTTTCTGCGAGTTTGATTCAATCCTAACAAATCATTTAAGGGGGCAGAGAAGCAATGCTTTCCTCACACAAGATTCATTATGTATGTTATGTTATGTTATGTTATGTTATGTTATGTTATGTTATGTTATGTTATGTTATGTTATGTTATGTTATGTTTGTTATGTTATGTTATGTTATGTTAATTATTATTACTATACTATACTATACTAAACTATACTATACTATACTATACTACCCTGTTTCCACAAAAATAAGACATCCCCTGATAATAAGCCCAATCTGGCTTTTGAGTACCTGCGCTAAAACAAGCCTACCCCCAAAATAAGCCCTCCCTGAAAATATTTAAATGCAGAGCTGGTAAGACAGCAAGAGGAGCCCCATCTTGCTTCACGTGCCCCAAAATAATAGACCTTCCCAAAAATAAGGTCAAGTGCTTATTTCGGGGTTCAAAAAAATATAAGACAGGATCTTATTTTTGGGGAAACACAGTATACTATACTAGCATTACTATAACTTCAAATCTAACGTCTGATAGCATACATAAATGATACTGATAAAGGAGAATATTTGTAGCTCAGGGTTGAAATGAGGTTGAACATCATCAATGCAGTGATGATAGTTTGGATAATGAAACATCTGCAGGAAAACAACCAAGCTCAGACAGCCCCAAGGATGCCTCACACATAAAGGACTCAAATTTAGGGGGACAAGATCTAAAAAGCTATGTCACAGTATGTTCTCAGCAGCATCTCTTAATAGTTTCATGATAACAAGAGAAACAACCTAAAATAAAATAAGCTTAAAATGCTATGTATTTTTTAAAATTAATTACACCCACTTGTCAAAAATAGTCATAACAAAAGTATTTGCTAGTGACCAATTGACTGTATATTAATCTTGTCTTATTTATAAAAAAAGTGGGTTCAAAAAACATTCTTTTGCCATTATGATTGGTTCTCCATGTAACCATTCCTTACCAAAGCAAATCCAAACAAGAGATAAAGCTCAAAATAGTTGAGAATATCTTCATTGCTACTGCTAGAACCTCCCGGTCAGAAAACCGCCTATCTAGCAGAAAACAAGTCATAGACAAGAATAATTGAATAATACCTCTTCATAGCTATTGCAAAATTAATAACCTTTTCATTTGTATTGATCTCAGTCCATCTGAAAAGGAATTATTAAAATGTGGCAATAAGCAAAATATATAGTAGCAATGATGCTAAAATCATCTTCCATTTTATTCTGAATGAATTGGCCTCAGTAAACTCTCTTTTTTCTTAGGTATTAAGAACTCACCTCAAAACCTAAAACACTAATAAGCTCCCATAAAATACTTTTTTGAAAGAGGAGAAAATATGTCTAAAATCTATGCTGGATTCCACATGAATTTTCAAGTGCAGTCTTCCACCCACTTAAAAAAGGTTCAGATTTCTCTGCAGCTCTATAATTGCATTCATAAACTTAATTCACCAAAGGTAACACGTGGAGACATGTATTAAAATAAAGTTTTAGGTATTTAGACAAGTTAAATTGTGAAATAAGCTGTGTGTTGAAAGAATCCATTATTGTTCTGCTAAAGAAATGAAATAAAAAGGGAGAATGAATGCAAAAATTACAGCAGGATTAGTTTGTTAAGTGTCCCTAGGAAGATATTTACACAATGCTGATTTAAACAGTACTAGAGATAACACTGAGCAAAACATAATGCAGTTTTATATCAAGCGGCAGGTGTGCAGGACAGATTTTTACTCTACAAGAGCACATCATTGAGGAAGGCATGGATGCGGAGAAGTTTATTACATTGTTAATTTACAGAAAATCTATGTAATAAAAAGAATAGGCTTAAATTATGTATTGTCTGCAGGAATATGGAGCTGGAAGTTGGTTGCCGAATACGGTAAGCATATAAGCATACATACATGAATAAATAAAACACTGAGCAAATGGCTCAGTACCAAACAGCAACTGAAACACGGATGTGTGATATTCCATTGGGTATTTAATCTATTTATAGATAAATATGAAAAGAATGCTTTTGGTTACTATTAAAAGTGTGTTGTTGGGGAATGCAAAAGTACCATATGCGCAATTTTGTCTACAGATTGTACTGTTTTATTGATTGAGAACTCAACGGCTTTGCGGTAACTACTAGATGGATTACAGCAGAATGAAGTGTTTGGATCCACAGTAGAAAAGGCACTTCTGTTCTTTCACGGGCACCTTCCCTGAATCTACTGGAAACCCCTTAAAGGACACCTGTTTTTTTCTGCTGTTAAAGGAGATGTAACTCTTCCTTTAGAAGGTGGTGCAATGCCTTAGTGGTTAAAGATACTGACCTTGTCAGCTGACAAATTGACAGCCTGGGTTCAACACCTGAGCACTGCACAACAGAATGAGCTCCCGTTATTTGCCCCAGCTCCTGCCCACCTAGCAGTTTGAAAGCAAGTAGATAAATAGGTACCACTTCAGTGAGAAAGTAACTCTGTTCTGTGAGCTTCCACATATAGTCATGCTAGCCACACGGTATGAAAGTGTCTACAGAAAACCCTGGCTCCCTTGGCTAAAATACAGAGATGAGCATCATCCTCTAGAATTAGACACAATTGGATAGGGGAAAACTACCTTGTTTAAATAAAAACTTTACCCAGGCTCAAAAAAACTGTTGCTTGGGTTCAGATAGAGAGTGTAAGGCAGAGGTGGTATTCAACCAGTTCACACCGGTTCATGCGAACCATTAGTGGAAATATGGCCAAGGTCACCAAACCGGTAGCGATGGGTGGCTGGCCACACCCCCAAACTGGTCCCCCAGTTGCCGGTCACTTGCCCCACCCACCATGTTCATTGCTGCCATGTTCTTCGCACATGCACATCCTATTGTCTTGCAAGTCCAAGTGAAGAACATGACAGCAGCTTTTTCTGTGATCTCCGGTACTTTTTGGTGGCCTGTAGTTAGCTGCCTCAGCCGCAAAACAGCTCTCAAAGAGGCAGCAGCTGGGAGGCTTCTTTGCCAGCTGCTTTCCAGCAGCGATGGCTGGTGGGGGCTGCCAAAAACTCTGGTCAGCTTACCTTCTAGACTCTGGACCAGCCGCCATGGAAGGTAAGCAGCCTGAACAAAGAGGCGGTGGGGGGGAGGAAGCGGGGCTAGGGCCAGGGCCACTAAAGGAGGGGAAACAGGGGTGACTGCCAAAGGGAGGGCAGGGATAGATAGATGGAAATCCCCAAAATTTTCCTACCTTTTCCTGTGGGTGTGGCTAGGTGGGGGGGCTCATGTGGGCGTGGGTGTGAGTGATATCAAGTTGGCCACGCCCACTCAGTCACATGCCCCCCACCTAGCCATGCCCACAGAACCGGTAGCAAAACCCACCACTGGTGTAAGGAATGATTTTTTGTTGTCAAGGGAGAAAAAAAGGTTGTATATAAAAGCAAACTTTAATTATACTTCTTATTTGGGGATGAGAGTTGCCTATGTCTATAGAAAGACAGACAAGTAGGCTGAGCAGATAAAGTAGGTTGAAAGATAAAGTACTGTGAATATTTGGTGAAGCAAGGTCAGATAGAGTCAGGAATAGATGAGTGATAAATGAATATGGATTTAATATAAAAATCAGTTGCTAGTGCAAAAGAAATGTTTTGAGGGAGTTTGTCATGTAGAAGTTATCCAAGAAGCAAAGATGGTTTACAAGAATAGAAAGGTATGGAGTAACATAGTAAATAGGAAATGAGGGAAATGACTATCCCTCGTTTGTTCCCTACCATTTTTCTTCTTGCCATTTTTCTGCAGGTGTAGGATCTGCCTTTTTGGGTCAACTGAGTGGGACCAGCTTGTCACATAAAGTTTGATGTCATAGGTTGAGAGAAAGAAGTGACCCAATGTTACCCAACTGGCTTTCACGCCTAAACTTGGAGTACAACTTACAACCTCCTGGTTTCTAGTCTGATATCTGAACTATTAGATTAAACTAATAGTACAGGATAGTACAGTGGTCTAAAGCCCTGTTATTAACATCAGCTGCCTGCAATTATTGCAGGTTCAAATCTCACCAAGGCTCAAGGTTGACTCAGCCTTCCATCCTTTCTAAGGTAGGTAAATTGAGGACCCAGTTTGTGGGGGCAATAAGCTGACTTTGTATAAATATACAAAAATATGAAGGATATTGCTTAGCACATTGTAAGCCGCCCTGAGTCTCCGGAGAAGGGCGGCATATAAATCAAATTAAAAAAAAAAAAAACTGGCTACCACTCCACTTGCCTATTCATCCTTCTTTTTTGTGTATGTGTATCCCATGTAGAGATTTTACAGAAAGCCAATCAAATCTAACAGTACCCAGCTTTAAAAAAACACCCCAATGTCCACAAGTAGGTTTGGGGTGGTATTTTTTTTCCCCTTCAAGGTGATGTCAGAATAGGTGTCCAGTTGGGGAATGTGGAAAGTAAAGGCTGTTGATTTGAAAGGAGGAGGGTGGTTTAAGGTGTCTTTCAAGATGTCGTGAGGATTAGGATGTCTGATGTGTGTAATTAATGGACTGGTAAGGATTTTGAGTGGAAGACTGAGGTTGGGAGGTGCCATAGGACCTCTGGAACCAGTTTAACCCCTTAGAAAGCTGATACCTGACCATCTGGAACAATGGTGAGAATGAAGGTACCAGGGTTATTAGAAGTATTGGGCATTGTACGTGCATAGGGAGCCAGAGAGAGGGCCTTGCAGCAAATATTTAGAAACTGTTATTTAAACAAAGAGAACAAAAGCATTCCTTCAATCCTGGGAAAGGAGATAGTATTAAGAAAATACTAGTCAAGGCTCCTCCTTGACTCACTCATGTACAAAATGGAGGGAAAGAGAAACAAAATCAGATTTACAAGACTATGTTGCTATTGTTTATCCCAATAAAGCATTGTCCTGGTCTTCTTGTGGAGTCTGTTTCCTGATCTGGTCTACCTCAAAGGACTGGCAGGATAGTATCATCAATGGTTGTAACCCATTCAACATCCATTCAACAGTAGCAAGATTGATCTGGCAGTAAGCAGTAGAACATGATGATCAGGGCTACCAGGGGCTGCTAACTGGAGAGTTGAGTGGAATGTAGCAGGATGGTAGCTATTGCTGCTGGTATTTCTTGCAATCACAGTTGAGTGAGCTAATGGCCTGTGAGCAATTCTACTGAGCTGATTCCTTTGGGGTTGGAGTTTAGTCATTTGGCTGGCTCAGAATGGCAGATTCTCTTACATCCTAAACTCTATATTGAGAGAAACTGGATTCCCAATTGGATTCAAGGATAAGGATGTGATGTCCGAATATAAATTCGAGTCCTGGTGGCGCAGTGGACTAATTCACTGTTATTAAGATCAGCTGCTTTCAATTACTGCAAGTTCAAATCCCACCAGGCTCAAGGTTGACTCAGCCTTCCATCCTTTCTAAGGTAGGTGAAATGAGGACCCAGATTGTGGGGGCAATAAGCTGACTTTGTATAAATATATAAAAGTATGAAGGCTATTGCTTAACGCACTGTAAGCCGCCCTGAGTCTCCGGAGAAGGGCGCCATATAAATCAAAATTAAAAAAAAAATAGATGGAAGTTAGCGTGACTGGATTTGCCAGAGTATAATTCACTGACCACAAAACAGTGTGAGGTATGACTATATTATGTGATTAACTTATAACCATCTTCGGAGAACATGGAGCCTGGAAGATAGGGAGTGAAGCATATAACTACAATATCCTGGTTATGTCAGGCAAGATGGGGAAGGAAGGGTAATCTTAGTGACAATCTCCCCTCCCAACTGAACAAATCCAACCTAGTGAACTGTTAGTACACCTAAACTTAGCATACTGTCAAGAGCACTAGACTATGTCTATTTCTAATTTGGTGGCAAATGAGCAAGGCAGACCTGGCATGGTTACCAAAACCTGGCTAAGCAAACATAGTGGTTGGTAAGTCTATCAGTCGGTCTGTCTGTCTGGGTGGTTGAAAAAGTCACATTCTCTGAAAACTGTTTTTATCCTGCATCAGGATCAAGGTCATGGTTTGTGGAATTGATTTATTAGGAAATCTTAACTATGATTAGGTTTTCTATTCTTGCAATCAACAGCCTCCACATACATATTCACAATGTCCAATAGTCAATATCTAGCTGGGGAAAGTTGGAGAAAGACAGCTGGGTGACCTTAGGCCAGTCATTGTCTCTTAGCGCAACTCTGAGCATTTTTGTTGTTGTAGGGAAAATATGAAGAGGAAAGTGTGTTAAATATGTTCACTTCCTTGAGTTATTTGTAAAAATAATAATACAGGTGGAATAGAAATAAAATAAATAACTGAAAAAACAAAGAATCCAGCATTGCTATTCACATGTTAATTTTTTAAAAGGTGAAGGAGAGATGGAAGACGATTTTAAATACTATGGAAAGTGCTGTGGGTGTGGGTGTGTTTATAGGAAAATATTAACATTAGTCAAGTATAATTCATGCTAATATTTGCCCCAACATGGATCCACTAGAGGAGAAATTACCGAATTCACTCTCAGTAGAATCTGGGGGAGAATTTCTTTTAAGATCTTTACAGCAGAGTATATACCATACGAAACACATCTGTACATGTTTCAAGGCATTAATTAACTGAATATCAGTTACTACCTACAACATATCTACCACCATTCCTGCTCTCATTTTAGGTAATATTTTGTTTAGTACTTAAAGGCTAAATGAAAATCAAGTAGTGTCCAAAAAATTTGAAAAGTAATTTCATAATTTCCTTCAGAATTAATATGTTCAGAGGATTAAATAATAGAGAATAATTTTTAGATAGAAAACATTCTGTTTACTTTATATTTATTCTTTTCTTATTATATTGTCTGGACACCCAAGTTACTGATCTTATAAGAATTCTGAAAACTTCATATATCCCATTAGTATATTGCACTCAGTGACACCAAAAAATAGGGACCTATTTTAGTTAGAAAGTTCTACCTTTTGAAATGTTATCAATTATACATTGCAGAAGTTCTCCTATCCTGTAAGGGGGAAAATATACTGCAAAATTCTACCAGTTACATGAATGTCAGAGGAGCTAAGTCATCTGAGCTATCTATCACAATTATTAAAAAAAAAAGCAGTTAAGTTAATTATAGTCAAAACTCTAAGGATAGCAGAATCAAGTTCATTATCTTCCTTTCATTCTGTCTCATGCAGCCTTTCCAGCAGTGTTTATAACATTTCAGGAATTGTATGAACCTACCTTACAGGCTTTCGCTGCGGCATTCAAAATTGGAAAGATGAGAGAGAAATTGAACTAGCAGGGAGGGAGGACCAATACTGAAGAATTGTGTCAAAGAAATTCTAGAGGGCAAGCAATTTCTTCTCAATTCATGAAGCAGTTCAGGATGTGCAGAGGTACAAACGCAGCACTTGTGTGCAGCTTCTTAAACAAAACATGACTTTTCCTCAGAAAAGGTACAGTGGCTTTAATGAGTGGCAGACAGGTACTAAATTCATGTCCCTATGAATTTCAAAACATCTTCCTGCTTTTGAATCCCAAGCACTACTCATCCCTACTCCTACACAAACCAAGTACAAGATCTTGTCAGAAAAATAATATAGTGAGGACTATGGAGAGTTAAATGAAACATGTTTTAATCAGTTTCACCTATCTGCCAGCAATTTCTCTCTCCTGATCTAGTAGAGAAATAGAACAAGAAGCAGGTTACAGTTAAGTCGGTGATGGAAATGTTCCTCAACAATTATCCTGCAACCTTGTCACTAGAGCACAAAAGAATGCACTGATCAATTAACAAGGCAGAAATTGGTCCTTCCTATATTAAAAGTGGGTATGGCCATTCAATTGATCATTAGCATCAAAGGCTCTGTTGAATACTCTTGTTCTCAGTTTAAATGTGTTTAAGATCATTGGGATAAAATGTTGTTATTACTATTTTTTTAAATAAATTTTTATTTGTTTAAAAGTACACACAAAACAAAACTAGTGATAATAAAACATACAAACCGAACATGAAAACAAAGAGTTCAAATATACATTTTGTCAACTATATCGCAACAGTAATGTATGTTCTTATTTGTGTTTTGACTCTTCTTTGTTTGATCTTATTCATATATCTATTTTTATTATTACTATTTACTTTAATTACTATTAACTTATGCTAGTGATTTATGTTCCTGTTTCTGTAACTCCAATTGTTCTTTATTCTTTTTTCCTTTTTCTATTTTTCAACCAAGTATACCACTTTTCCCATACTAGATAATAGTCATGTTCCTCTTTATCTTGTAATTCTTTTGTGAGTCTGTCCATTTCTGCACATTCCATAATCTTATTAATTACTCTATCTTCTGTCGGTGTGTCACTACTCTTCCAATTTTGTGCAAAAATTATTACTATTATTTCCATTATTCTTTCTCTAAAATCAGTTGATTAAGGGAATCTTTTGCTAAATGGAAATACACTGTTAGGCCTAAGTTTTGACCAAGAATATTACTGCCACAATTCTTGGGGCATCAGAATCATGAAAAGCTAAGAGTTTTTACTAAAGAGCAGAGGAGTTTCCACTTCAAACTATGGATTCAAATATGGCTTCAAAGATCCAAATATATTGGGTCTCCACAACCACCTTCTGTGTTGCATTATCTCATGGTTCTACCATACCTCCATTTTTTACTTCATCAGATCTCAGGTTGAAACATGAGACAGTTCTTTAAAATGGCATTCTTATATATGTTTTATCAGCAGAAAATGATCAGGGTAATTCTACCTTACACTACAATCAAAATCTAGTATTCACGTTGCATGCTGGATATTGTTTGTTTGGTTATTCTGAGGCAAAGCATATCAGCGTTGTAACAAACATCTTGTTTGTCTTGTTGAGCTGTTAGTATAAGAAGAGAGATATGATTGAGTAATGAATAGACAGTGACATTATTTCCATGAGTGAAATATAGCAATTGAAGGATAGAATTTGTATAAAGGAAAGAAGCAAGAGAAAGGAGGGGGATCAGTTGAACTGTTTATTTAAAATATTTATTCCTGCTCAGAAATGTAAATGAACATTGGTATAGAGAGCACCTGGATTAAAATAAGTAAAGAAACAAATAAAAAGCAATGCTTCTTCTGGAGCCTGTTAGCCAAGATCACCAAGAAGTTATAAATGAAGCCTTCCAAACACAAATGTCAGATCTTTAAAAGAAGCATGAAGTTGCAGAGGTGTTTTATTATGCTAATACCAGTTGGAAGACAAAATCTCTCTACCATGGTATTTCCAGGAAATTCTTGACAACTGTTGTTTTGCTGACAACTTAGTCCTTTGGAGAGCAGAGAAAACGTCAAAAGAACCTTAACTTAAGAATAACAGCTGAGAAGATTCAGCTGAGGAAGCAGAAATTATTGGAACTGGTGGGGGGTGGGGAGCAGTCATATAATGATAAGAGTTCTCTATTGTGATGGAAAGAATAACTCAACATTGCAAAATGTACATAGAGTTATTCAAAAAGAAAAAAAAAGCAGCCACATAAAAGCTTCCTTTCATACCTTCCTGGTTTTCTCAGTCTAGTCTGCAAAAATTGATCAAGTGACTGGATTTAGCTATTCCCACAACTCAGCTAATTACATGAGGTTATTTAACCTTGTGAATGATTGGGCCTGTTTTGAATTATATTTAACTCTTTGGGGTTAAATGACCACATTAATGAAACCCTTTTTTGTATCCTCTTAGTACACTAACCTAAATAACCCAGTTACATATGTTGTGGAATATGAATTACAGATATTCTGTTGTTTATACTGTACAGTTATATGGTTGTGTAGTATGGTTAAACTCCAACCATCCATTTCCATATGAACTGGTGATATTTTGATAAGCATAATCAAAAGAAGCATATATTATAATTTTCTATTATAATAAACTATTAAAGCACCCTAAAATAGAAAATATACTTCTAATATTTTTGCAAATAAAATCTTAGTGCACCTGATGGGTCAAATACGTGTCAAGTAAAAACTATTTCTACATTGTTCAAGAAATAAATATCACTCAGGGTGTTCAACATTTAGCTATTCTTTTATTTAGGCAAACAACCTCCATATAATTATATCTTTTATATATAAATATAATATCTTTTACACATGAATAAACTTGGGTTTGAAGAGTTAGCCACTTCCATTATGATATCTGTCAATAAAAATGTGTAAAAAACCCCAAGATATACTTCTCTGGTTTCTTTCTTAAATCAGTTATCCTGGATAGTCAAAACAGTTGAAAATTGATAACCTTTGAATAATAATCCAGGGTGTATATCAGAAATTTCTCCTTGCAGAGCTTTTTCCTTTTTTTTAACCAATACTTTTATTAAAGATTATATTTTATAGATCCTGCAGATCTTTTTCTCATTTCATTATACCAGCTCAAGTAAACCTTCAGGCAACAACTTTAAATATTAAAGATTTTTAAGCAAGCAACTGCTAAGTTTTTAAAATGAGAACAAAACCTAATGTATTAACATTGTTTTCATATATAAAAAAGTACCTATTCAAAGGTATTAAGAGAAAAAAGTCTTTAGTTAACATTACTTAGTTCTATGTGCCATAATCTTTCTCCACTTCTCCACCAGCCTCGTTTTATTATTTACAAATAAATATTACAATGTCAAGTGTATGGTTTGCTTTTTAATCTAAGAAAAAAAATAGAGCTACCGTATTCAGATTTGGCTTCTTGCAAAGTATAAAAAAGAATTTAGGCGTGTCTTCATTCTTTTCTATTCTTTTCTTTTCTTTCAGAATGTCTTGTTTGAAAAAGAAGTTAAAGAATATTTTAAGGCACTTATTACATGAAAAGAAATTAGATGCTACAATTACACCTTCAGATATTAGATGCGTGCTGAGAGAAGCCTTCTTCAGAAAAAAAAATAGACTATACAATGCATTGCACTTCAACTGATATCTAGAGAATGACGCAATACATTAATACCTTTCCACCACTCCAAAATCAGCAACTGGAGGCATGCTATTTAATTATCGTGCCATTTTCCCTTTTCACTCAAATATTCAATTGACATTTTGGAGCATATAAAACTCCATTTCAAATTTCATCCAGCAGTACTAAATTTTATGTTAAGGGAGCAAACATTTCTCATGGGAGATGGCAGGGAGGGGAGGGAAAACTCATGAAGAATATCTTACCTATTGCAGTCCACGTGAAGCAGAAGGTGGGATGCGCTGAGTGACAGTGCAATTTTATGCCATTGTCCATCTGCTAGCCGATACGGAAATACTTCTGTTCTTGTCTTTCCATTAAATCTGTAGTGATACCTTATTTCATCTCTCAGGCCGCTGCTTTCCAGTTCAAAGTAACTGCATTTAAAACAAGGAGAATCAATTCTATTCTCAGGACATTATATTATACATGGTATGCTATAAGATTGTACATGATGAGTTATTAGATTCAATGCAAACTACCATAATTGAAAAATTACTTGAAATAATTGAAAAACTATTCTGATGTTGTCAGTTTCAATCAAGCTCTACAGTAAGACCCAATGAAGGTGATCAGTTGTGTATTATCGTCTCAATACACAAAGTGTGTCAAATTCAGTCGAGCAATTCCTTAAAACTTTCCATTTCATATGAAAAGATCATGTTTTTCTGCTTTGTTCCTGGAGTGTTTAACCATTTATTTTTAATATCTGCTTTCTTATTGTAGGAGGTAGAAGAAAGCAATATTGCTCTCTTGTTTCTGTTCCAGTGCTCGCCATCATACTGAAGCCTCCTTAGCTGCTCACACTTCCCAATATGAGGAACCTCAATAGGTGAAGTCACATCTTCCCCTGAGATTTATTGAAGTCAATTTTGAAGTCAATATTCAGTCAAGGAGGTTGCAGATTGCCAGATAGATGGCTGTGCTATGAAATATAAGACATTCACACAGATTAGAAAATGCTTCTCTTTAATAGGACAGCATTTGCTAATTCCAAACCCTTCCTTTTTCCAATTGTATTTTTCTGTGGCTGTAAACCACATCAGTGAATAATTTACAGGCAATGCAAGATTATAGTTTCTGGACTGTAAAAGTCTGGACTTTGGTGATACAAAACTAATTCTGAAGACAATATAGTGTCATAGCTGTTTGATAACTCTGGGCTTAAAAACAGAGAAAGGTGAAATGGTTCCTCACCTCTGGTAAAACAGAAAACATGGGAAAGAAACTCAGAACAACTCTGCCTTGACCTTATTGTCCTTAAAAAAGTACAACTAAAGTTTTTGAAGTAGTGTTAATACAACAATAAAGACACATTCCAGGAGTTCCTACAGGATTTATTTCTTGACCTGGCCTGTCTCAGATGGCTGACACTTGGATTATAATCGATAGAATTTTAGTAGCCAGCCAAAATTTAGATTTCCCTCAGAATGGTGCTGTATTGAACTTAGTACTGGAAAAATCAAACCACTCGCTGCTATCTACTGTGGATACTATATTCAAGGGATTTATTCAAAGTATATCAAAGGCACATATCATAGAGCCAGTTTGGTATATTGGTTAAGGCATCAGGCTACATCAGGCTAGAAACTGAGAGAAACCAGGAGACTGTGAGTTCTAGTCCTGCCTTAGGCACAAAACTAGCTGGGTAGCTTTGAACCACTCATTCTCTTTCAGTACTAGAAAGAAGTGAATGGAAAACCACTTTCCACAAATCTTGCCAAGAAAACTGCAGGGACTTATCCAGGCATTTGTCAGGTATCAAAAACTGACTTGAAGGCACAAAGCAAAGCAAAGCAAAGCAAAACCCAACACATATCAGCAGTGACTCTGCTAGGAAACCTCTGCTTTGCCAGCAAACCAAGACAGTGAATGGTAATATATATATATATATTTCAAACATAGTTAGTGAATAAAATGGGAGAGAGCATTTAAATTTCTTAAATTCATGCTTCCTTGAAAAGTGTGTTCTTCTTAATTATTTGTATATCCATTAAATATACAAAAAAATGTATATCTTATCCTATCTAGAAGTCCAAGCAACACTCACAGCAGGATTTGTATCTAATAAAATAAATAAAAACTGTTTGACTCTAATCTGCATGCTTGATCAACAAAAGTTGGCCCAGAAATGGAAAAAACAACTCACACAACACTAATCAATGGCCCTATTGAATGGAAAACTGCAATCAGCTTACTTAAGGAACACTTTCTTGACTAGAAATTGGTACATGACGAGTATGTCTGATAACAAAAACAGAATGAACAATTTGAACTTACATCAGTTTTTCTACTATCCACTCATGTAATATGAATATCTACTAAATGTCTTCAAGCCTTAAAAATAAATTTTGTTATATAAGTTTTCTCACCTACAGTAAAGTGGAATTTGAGGGAGTGAAGTGAAAATTATATGGAAACACAGTAAACTTCTCTAGAAAGCAGAAATATACATCCTGAACAAAATGGCTATTCTTGCTCAAACAAAAATCAAAGATAGTCAAAGAAAGTAAGAAACTTTGAATAAGAGCACCTAAAAATGGAATGTTATACTGGCAATTACTTTACCAGTGCTGTCACCAATCAAAAAGACTTGTCAGTCTTTAAAAGCAACAAGCTGCTTCTAGCACTATAATATCAAAGCAAGCAGGGAGACAAATACTTTTAATGAAGTTCTATTTAGGATTTTAAGTGTTTTGTAACTGCATTTTCTTCTGAACCTACAAAAGAAATTAGTTCCTATATGTTTAATCTACCCACATGAACACTGGAGAGAACAAAAATGGTAGTGGAACAACTGCAACCGATTCCAAACACATTTAAGGGCCATACCTCTTGGTCAACCTATTCTCCAAAGCAACAGAAGGCAAGACAAGAAACAATGAATTGAAACTAATCAACCCACCTAGAATTAAGGAGAAATTTCCTGACAGAACAAGTAATCAATGGAACAACTTGCCTCCACAAATTGTGGATGTTCCAACACTGGAGATTTTTAAGAAGGCATTGGACAATAATTTGTTTGAAATGCTACAGGGTTTTCTGATTAAACAGGAGGGTTAGCTAGAAGACCTCCAAGGTCCCTTACAACTCTTGTTATTCTGTTATTCTCAAATGGCCTTGGCAGAGACTGAAAACTACAACAGTCCCACATAGATCCATTAGGATTAATTGCTTTGGTTAATTGATTAGATTTTCCTATTCATACAACATAGGAACCCCCACTGTGACCCATTTTGCTAACTACTTTCATTAACAATTAAAATGCACCAGATTGTAATCATATCAGTCTTATACATAAAATACTGTACACAGGAGTTCTCCAAACAGAAAATATCATCAATGTAAAGTAGATTGATGATTTGCATGAATATTCAGTGAACCCTAACATTTAACTACAAGAAAGATAAAATAAAAGTCTCAGAACTGATTAAATCTGAAAGATCCTCATATATCTGACAGGAGCGATCTTCTGTTCACAATATATTTTGCATATTGTGCAGAGCAGTGATTCAGAAAAAACAAAATGAAACATAAATATGCTCCTTGGTTTAGAAAAGAGAGGGTGAAACCTCATACTAGCAGAAAGGTACGAACTACTGTGAAAACCTCCTTTTATAATATTGTGTGAATTATCAAGGAACCTCTTGAATTAGCAGTTGTTTCATTCTACGTGTGCTTCTTTGAATTCAACCACATAAATACATTATATTATTTATTGCAGTTAATGTTTAATGTTCAGCGTGAAGTACTCAGATGGTTTCCCTCATGATTCTTTTAGGCAGAAAAGCAGCTTTTAAGTCCCTCAGTCAGATGGGCATGCCACACTTTAAAGAGATCTAAGTCCAACTACTGTATTTAGCTGTATTCAATTTTAAATGTTGCATTTGCATTATCAGTTGGGTAACTTGAAGAGCCATGAACTAAAAAATAGGATACACCCTTCTTATCAGGAAATAACTTGGGGAAAATTGGAACAAATAATAAAGAAGAAATGAAGCAGAGTATCAGGGAAAGAGTTTTTAATCATGGATGGAAGACATTTGGGACATCTGCATAATTGTCTACATTTTCAAGTCAATGCCATTATTGTAGCCACATATTCTTATGTTCCATAAAAAGAAACAACATTTTTTGAGCTTTTAATGGATGGAACTGCAGAGAAGGCTATTTTTATCTTCCTTTTTAGGCAGAAGTATCCTTAAATCAATCTTGATCCTTGGTGGCTGCCTGGACAAGTCCCTGAAGTGTTCTTGGCAAAGTTTTTTTTTTCTCCCAGAATTGGCCTTCTTCTCCTTCCAAGAGCTGAGGCACAATGACCAGCCCATGGTGACCCACCTGGCCTTGTGCCTAAGATCAGACTAGGACTCATGGTCTCCCAGTTTCTAGACTGATGCCTTAACTACATCATCTTTTATTTATTTTATTTTATTTTATTTTATTTTATTTTATTTTATTTTATTTTATTTTATTTTATTTTATTTTATTTTATTTTATTTTTATTTGTTTGTTTGTTTGTTTGTTTGTTTGTTTGTTTGTTTGTTTATTTATTTATTTATTTATTTATTTATTTATTTATTTATTTATTTATTTATTTATTTATTTA
>WNWU01000001.1:22284310-22333931 GCA_012654045.1 Ptyas mucosa
TCTACTCTACTCTACTCTACTCTACTCTACTCTACTCTACTCTACTCTATATAAAATATATAGTTGGGAATACAGAAATTATAGAAGTAAACCTTAGGTGAGAATTTTAAATAATCATGACTTATGCAATGTATAATTGTATATTATAAATGTATATAATTACACAAGGCTTAGATTGTCAGGCTGTCACTGAAAGAAAGTATTTGGGCATGTTGTATTATAGAATTCATGACCCGCCATCATCATTTGGATTCACCTTACATACTTCATTTGCTATTTTGATTTTGTTATTGTATTTTGACCTCATGTTTTTTCTCGGCACTGTGCACATTCATGTTGATGGAAAGGTCAAACCTGTATGATCAGATCCCAACATGCACTTGCTAGTTGCAGATATAGTGGACGGGTTGAAGTCAAAGGCGACTGTCAACCTGGCTGGCTTTTATAAATAAATACAGAGAATGGAAGGATCTTATCTGCTTGAGGCAGCAAAATATCTTGCATCAGCTCTATTTTGGTGGTTGTGCTTCTGAACAGAAGGAGGGTAACAAGCTGTCTTTTGTGACTGTCTTTGTTTTATTGTAGTACTTAAAGATGAATATCTTTAAATGAAAGTATTAGGGCTTAGACAGTGGAAAGTGATCTGGATTCTATTTTTTTTTTTTCTCTTTGTATCTGAATTGACAAGCTGGCACAAAGCAGCTAAATAGGGTTCATTTAACTAGTAATATTCAAAGGAGAAGAAAAAAAACCCTTTACTTTTAATTTTCATTTCTTGTAAAAAGTACTTAAAGATATTTTTGGCAAAAGAACTGCAAGCATTTCCAAGTTCTCTAGAGGGAGGGAGGGAGCAAGGGGAGATCCTGCTGGAAGCATTAATGGGTACCAAAAAAGTTAGGATGGCTAAAACAACCATGTGATTGATAACCTACCCTTTGTTTTAGTGGATCACATGATATCCATAGGGAATGGCTTCAACAGCATAGTTCCTGCCACCATTTTGTGCTTTGTTTTGCTTTTCACACATAATAGCAATAGCACTTAGACTTATACAACATCCATTGTGCTTTACTCTCTGGGTGGTTTACAATGTCAGCATATTTCCCCCAGCAATCTGGGGGGGGAAACAATTGTTTTGTCAACCTCGGAAGGATAGAAGGTTGAATAAATGAGCCCGTCAAGATCGTACTCCAGACTGTGGGCAGAATTAGCCTGCAGTACTGTGCCACCTGGGCTCCTTAATACAGTACAGATAAAGCAAACAACATTTAGAAAAGCTCAGCTTCTTACCACTACAGTAGTATGGAAATATAATTGGGGATTTATAACACTGAGAAAAAGCATGTTTATAGCAACAATTGTTGGATGCCTGCTGTGCAAGAAAGAAGGAACAATGGAAAAGCAAAGATTTTTTTTTTTTTTTTTTGTAGAAGTTAAGGGCTTCTTAGGGCTTCTAGATGGGAAATCCTAAATATCTGATTTGCTAACCAATTTGAGGAAGCTAGGCAGATGCTTGTCCAGGTACCTGGGATTATTACTAGAAAAATCCATTGTGAAGGTGATCGAATGTTGAGATGATCAGGGCAATTGAAGAGTTGTTTACACTAATCGGCATGCATTAAAATGAAATTTTGTTGATAGAGGGACAGAAGATTGGGCCTTTTCCCCTGATTACTATGTTGCAATTCCTATTTGGGCTTCTTTTGGGCTACATTTTGAATGGGTGAACAAGGTTTCTAATCTTTGCCTTAGACAGGATTCTTGGGTTTTGTCTGGGGTAGGGGGCAGTGGTGGGATTCAGCCAGTTCGCACCACTTCGGGAGAACCGGTTGTTAACTTTCTGAGCAGTTTGGTGAACTGGTTGTTGGAAGAAATCATTAAGGCAGAGAACCGCTTGTTAAATTATTTGAATCCCACCACTGGTAGGAGGGATCAATTGGGATCTGATAAAATTAGGCAAAGAAAGACATAGAGTTTGATCCATGTCATGTCTACAAGATGGGAGTGGGGAAGATACAGCAGCAATTTTATTCGTTACACTTATTTTTTTTTTCTATTTCAGGAATTAGGGTTAGAATTCAAAGCTTTGACAAATATTATTTTATTTGATTTTAACACCTTCCTTTTGAAAAGAAGCTCATATTTAGGGAACCACTTAAAATTTTGTGTAATTTAAGATTAGGAGGGATACTAAATTATGAAACATTGTAACAGCTCACGGTAATCAGTGGAAAATTTTAAAAGTAGTGATATAATAATGCTCCAACTAAAAAACATTGTAGGCTTTTAGCATATAATGTACATCTAGCAATAAATGGTAAAAAAAAGCGGATAATTTTTCAGATGGGGAATTTTTTATTTCTATACAATTTTATTTCTATACAATTATCCTCTTGTGGGAAAAAACCAAACCCTCCTGCCATTCACTCTACCTCTGCCCATTTCCATAAAATCTTCCCGCTGTTCATCGGGGCGAAAGGTTAAAAATTATAATCAGGACAAAGAGTGAGATATTATAATGGGCTTAACACAAAGATTAAAATGTGGCAGAAAGCACCAGCCTATTCAGATAAAAAATTCCTTCCAGGATGCTAGAGATCTTCTTAATTAAATAACCAAAACATATTTTCCCCAAAGAGATTGCCACTTCAATTTGTAATGCTAAGGGGAAACTGCAACACAGCAAAGTGCCTGACACCAGAGCGCTCCCTCCAGGAAACCCAGCTAAGTGCATTTTCTTGCAATGCATAAAAGGCAGGCATACTTTTGCATGATTTCAAAAAACAAAGGGAAACATTTTCCTATTTAAAGGGCTTGTGGAAGAGTGCTCACCATGGCTGCCTCTAACCGCATGTTGTGCCCTTCTAAAAAGACTTCACATATAATCCAAGCAACTGCCTATGTTCTTTATTCCTGGCTTGGAAATGTACCTGGTGTTATGGTCCGCCAGCAGCCTGACAAGCTGTCAGCAGAGTCGGACTGTGAGGAGGCTGGGGAGGACCATGGGCCAGTCCTGGAATCTGGGGAAGGCTCGGATGATGGCTCTGCAGAGAAAGGGCCATCTGGAAGGTATGTGCTGCCTCCAGAGCCTCCAGAGTCAGACCTTAGTGAGTCAGAGGAACAGGGGGAGCCTGTTCCCAGTGCGCGCATGCGCAGAGCTGCCAGAAGGCAAGAACAGCTTAAACAAAAGGGACAACTCAGGAGTAAGGCTGGGAGATGATTGCCCCCCCCCATAAGACTTAAAAGAGGAGTAAAGGCATGTGGGCCTTTGCAGGAAGCAACATTTGTTCATTTGGTTCAGCTTAAAGCCTGAAGCTCTGTTTGATTCTGGACTCCATGTGGCTTTGCCAATTAGGTCTTTGGCAGTGTGTCAAGGAAGATAAAGGTGGGTGATTATCCCGAAGGACCTCTCCCGAAGGACTCTTTATAACTTATTGGGACTCATCTATGAATGAACAGAATTCACAGCTGTTGCAATAAAAGAGGTTTTTGGGACTACTCGTGTTTTAATGACTCAGGAAGCCTAGGTCAGAACACCTGGTAAGATTTCATTCTAATACTCTAAATTTGTGTGTGTGTGTGTGTGTGTGTGTGTGTGTGTGTGTGTGTGTGTATGGATGGATGGATGGATGTATCTTTTTTCTTTTTTCGTAGGCTTCGTATGCTTTTCTATCTAGCCAGGTTTTACCTACGTAAGTTATGTTGTTCTGCAGCCCTGGTTTGTGAAATCACATTCACAGGTTCTGAGCCTCTCTCTTCTCTAGCCAACTGCAATTCTCTGTTGCTTTCTGGGAGACTCAGATGGACCATTTCTGCCTTATTAGGCTTCCTCAGTGAGCCACACCCTGATCACACATTGCTCCTGGAAGCACAAAGCTAAGAACACCAGCCTGAAGATGACAAATGAGACTTCGTCGAAACTTTGCCAAGACACTTCCAATTTTACGCGGGAGAAAACCCGAATAACCAAAGACCTACACACACACACACATACACACACACACATACTTTAACTTAACAAGTAAGACAATTCAATTTGGTTGCTCAATATTTTATAGCAATATATACAGTATCTATTTTAAGATTTGCCAGGCTGTCAGCCCTCACAAGGAAACCAGAGATGAAACATAGGCAGGTGAACTAATTCTACTTTATTACAAGGCTACATTAACAGAATCTTGAAAGTCTGAAGGTAGACACTGCCCACCACTACTTTTAACTGACTGATCAATTAGGACAGATCTTTCCTAACTTTCTTTCTCTGACCATTAAACCACCAGGGGCTCCTGCCTCTCTTGTCTGATTGTTTTCTAGGCAATATCTCTTCCCCCTCATCCCCCAAAGTCATGCACCCATTCTATTACACAACATTTTTTTAAAAAAAATCCAAGTGTACTATAATATACGTATGTACTGTAAATGTTTTTTTTCTAAGTTTAGAAGAGTTCTTTTTCTTCTTTGAAAAATCTAATCTGATTCCTGGTCACTTAGTAGACATATTCATATATTGTCAATGGAGGTTCTCAGTCATCCAGGTCGTTATCGTCCCAAAGGTGCTTTTTCAAAAGGCAACTGGACTTCCTTTGTTTTATTTTTTTGAAGACATTTTATTTCTCATCTAAGAAGTTTCTTCAGTCAGAAGAATGGATGAGAAGTGAAACGTCTTGAAGGAAAAACAAAGAAAGTCCAGTTGTCTTTTGAAAAAGCACCTATCCATATATTATTTTTGAAAATGGTGGCGTAGTGGTTAGAGTGCAGTACTGCAGGCTACTTCTGCTGACTGCTGGCTGCCTGCAATTTGGCAGTTCAAATCTTACCAGGCTCAAGGTTGACTTAGCCTTCCATCCTTCCAAGGTGAGTAAAATGAGGACCCAAATTGTTGGGGGCAATATGCTGACTTCGTAAACCACTTAGAGTGGGTTGCAAAGCACTGTAAAGCGGTATATAAGTCTAAGTGCTTTTGCTGCTATTGCTATTGCTTTCCAACTTACCACCCAAATCTTAACCAGACCCAATTCTAAGCTTCCAAGCACATACAAGATAGGGAGATACCACCTTCTCTGATTGGATAAACCAATTCCACCATGTGGTACAGGGACAGCTATTATTTCTCTACAAGCAAAATGTGCTTTCTTCCTCAAGTGCACAGTTCTGAGGTTCTGTTTCCTGTTTGCATCATATATACTAATTAAATGTCACTAAAAACTAATTAGCCTCTCCCTCCAAAAACCTAATGAAGTAGCGGAGATGAATTACATTTGTTCTCTATTGCTGGGTGGATGTATACAATTTTTATTTGAATTTCTATATTGCAAAATGAATGTAACTGGGAAGGACAATTTCATTTCAAATATTTTTAATCTACTGGGTGCCAAACATTTTGTCTGCTATTTTCCCACCAGCCACTTTCCTTCAATATAATGGAATATACATTGCCTTTGAATTTCTGCTTTCAAGAGAGAAGACAAGTTCAGTGAAATTTTCATTGTTAGGATCATGATGTTACTTTCTGTTTATTTTGCAGCCTCCTTGGTTTCCATGTTTCATTTAAGTTCTGCGCAATTTTCATATTGAGCTATTTAATTGGCAAACTATGAGACCATCAGGGAAACTGCAGTGTGAGGCAGGGATACAAATCAATCAGTTAATCATCTCCCTTGCCTGTTTACTACAATAAAGAAAGCTCAGAAATATTGTGCAATATTCCCAAGAAAATGAAAAACTTGAAAATTAGATAGAAAAGGCCAAGATTTTCTCTGCAAGGAAAGGAAACTTTTAAAACATTGGAAGACAGATTTCAGCACAGAAATTATATGACTAAGAATAATGTGAATAATATTAAATAATATCTCTGAGGTAAAAGTATTCTTGAATTTAAACACACACACACACATACAGAGAGGGGGGGCTTACTTACATTTTAATTGATCTATGGCTAGCCTTTGAAGGGTTTGTTTGCCAAGTGTACTAACTCAGTCTTCAAAACACAGAGGAAACTCAGTGTCATTATTTCCAGCTTCTTCCTAGCTCATGTGTGTACATGCATAAATCTGCTTTCCTAGGCTAGCCTTCTCAGAAGAAATACTGCCTATACATGCTCAGAGGACCAAAGCAAGCCCTTAAAAATAGCTATATTTGAGCTTCGATGCATCAAGGAGGAATGATTTTTCCAGTGCAAAAGCACTCCTTTTGAATATTTTAAATAACCTGATTTTCCAAACTATTACCAAATGCATTTGAAAACTACTTTCTTCACACAAAATGGCTCAAAAATAAAAACACATAAATATAAAATCAAAAGTAGAACAAGTTTAGGTTAAAAATTCCCTCTAAGTGAGCACAAGTTTACAAGAATAGGGCATGCATGATTGACTGCTTAGATCAAACTGTTAAGGGATATGTCATAAAGGCCAGTATATTGGTATATGATTTACTGGAATGTTATATTACCATTGCTTCTCTCATACATACGCGTATACATAATCTCACCTACAAATCCACAGAATTACAGTAAAGGATCCCTTCTGAGGTTCACTGGAAGCACAAAGATTTGCCAATTGTGCAGTACATGTAAGGTGTCTAGGACAACTCCCCACAGCCAACTCATCACAGTCAACTTGCCATAGCCAACTAGCCACAGGACAACTCACCACAGGACAATTCAATGCTTTCTTAATTCAGTTACTTTTATTATTGGTGACCACGTTTTCACTGAAATTATTATAACTCTCATATTTCTGGATTGACTTTCTTTATTTTACTATTATTGGCCAGGGTTCCATTGAAATTAATTTAACTTTTGTTATTTGTTGAATTGTCCTGAAGCAAATTGTTCCATGGCAAGTTGACCATGGAGAATTGTGGCATTCCAACCTTTAAGATATTAACATACTGTCAGCGTTCCAGAAAACTCCAACTCCAATTAAAACCTCCAAGGCAAGCATTTTCTCAAAGTTCCATTTATTAGAGTAGGTATACTGGCACATCTGGGAAAACCTGAATCTGAGAGTTCCAGGTTTTCCCTCAGTAAATCAAAATCCTCAAATCCATCCCCTGCACCCATCAGTCCATCACATTGTCCAATCACCATCCGTCCCATCTCGAGATATCACTCCAACCACTCCTTCTCCAGACTATCATGACCTTGACCGAAAAGAAGAATGCTATTTTGTCTAACTACATTCCCTCTACTAAATCCCCTCTCCTACTTTCCCGCACACAAGAAGGTGGCAGCGTGGAAGCTTCCATTGCTAATATGGCTTCCAAAGCTCACACGTACATTCTATTATTGAAATAATTTGCACCCATGACTAAATTTGACACTCATGTGATTTAGACATGCTGTTAGTACGTTGACTCAAAAAGGAGGTTAGGCATTTCTAGGATTTCAAAATATGTTTCCAGCACCAGCTTAAACTTCTATAGTTTATAATGGAATGATCTTTCATATGTTACCTCAAAAGCAATTCCTGATAAATGCAGCATAATGAAAAATGTTAATGGCCGGATTGTTGCATGAGATAGAAATTGTCTCACTAGGCTGATCAATAAAGAGATTTCTCACTATCATTTTCCATCTTTAATCATTGACTCTTTGGTATAAATTCATAGGTCCATCCAAATCCGAATATCAAGTAAGTCAAATGTATAATTGTTTTATATGACCTCAAATCCTAAAATACAAAAGCATATAAAAACTTTGTAACTATTCTAAGACTGAGATTTGTTTCATTTGTTTATTTAAAACATTTTTATAGCTCCATATCTGGTACCAAACTATGGGCAGCTTACAGCCAAAGTATTTTTTATGGTACCATAAAAAATATTAAAACTACAAGTATTAAGACCAAAACAAAACCTGGCACCATAATTAAACTTCCATATGTATCCCACAAGTTCATGTCATAAATCTCATCCTGTATTTGGGGTGCTTTTAAGTGCTTTTTGAAGTATAAAAGAGTAATGCCCTGTCAAACTTCAGGGGAAGCATGTTTCATTGGGCAGGAGCTGCCATGGAAAAGGCACACTTCCTTGGTCCCATAAGATAGCAACTTTTAAAGGAGGGTATTAAGAACATGTCTAGCCTATTCAATATGGCAGGACAGGCAGATATTCTTAGGAGGAGGCAGTCCCACACATAAACTGGCCCTTCGCCATGCAGGGCTTTAAAAGTAATTACCAGCAGCTTTAATTGCACCCAGAAGGAAATTGGGAGCTGATGCGGCTTACATCACAGGCATGTAATATCTTAAATCTAGAGGCAATCATCACTACATGCATTGCCATATTCTACAGCAGTTGTAGCTTCCAGGTGGCCTTCAAGGGTAGCCCTAGGTAGAGACATTGCAGTAATCCAAACAGGAAGCAACCAACTGTTGTCGAATAACTGCTGAGTCTAAGAATGGCCTCTTAAGAAGGATGTGCAATACCACCCCCTCCCACAAAGCATTAGTCACCACTTGGACTCAAGCACATGCCACCTCCCTGCAAGCCTGGAGCAACCAAGAGGGATATGTGTGGCCAGAACACAGTGGCCAAACTCACAGCACAAGGACCTCAGGATCAACCAGTTCAAATTCCTCACAGATAACAAGGCTCAGACAAGCCTCGATTACTTTCAAAGGGTCTGTCCAGCCAGTGTTGAGCTCCAACTGTGTTTATCCCATCAAGACAAAAAGCAACTCTGTGGAAACATAACAGGGTTTTTTCTATAACCCCACCCTAATTTAGATTAGCTCTGTCCTCGCTTTGGTAAATATTTTTTATTATGCATTCCTGTCATCTGAAAGTTTTCCAAATATACTTTGTCTCTCATAGCTTTGATTTTTTTTTTAAAATAATCATGAAATTTTATTTGTGATATACTGGAACTTACACCTGCACTGGATGACCCAACAGAGTCCAAAAAGGTAGAGGCCAAGAAATTATTTCTAGCTCTGTGTCATTTTGCGCAACCTGCACTTGAAAGATATGAGTGGGGAAATATATTTTATCCTGTGCCATCTTGTTACATATGATTTTTACATTTATTTTTATTTTTTAAAGTTTTTTTTATCCCATCTTTATTATTTTTATAACTCAAGGCAGCAAACATACCTAATACTTCTTCCTCCTCCTATTTTCTCCACAAGAATAACCCTGTGATGTGAGTTGGGCTAAGAGACAGTGACTGGCCCAAGGTCAGCACCTGATTTCATGGGTAAGCTTAGACCATATTGACTTTCCCGTGTTGCCACTGATTCTCCCCAACCAATATTCTATTTTCTTTCACTGAGAATAAAAAAAATATTACAACATTTAAAATTACAATCTCAAATAATTCTTCCAAGGCATGGTTTCATTCTTTAATTACTATGATATCTATTATTTTCCCATTCCTTTATATGTCAGAATGCATTTAAATATTCCCTATCCTGCAGGGGTGGATTCTAAAAATTTTTAGTACCGGTTCTGTGGGCGTGGCCTATTTTGTGGGCATGGCTTGATGGTCATGTGACAATTATTTAGGATTTAGCAGAGGTACTGGTCTACCAGGCTTTTGACTACTTGCAGAGCTGTACCGATCTAACCATTTATTTTTTGCAGGCACTGATCTACTCATGTATTTTTGCAGGCACCCTTCTACTCATTTGTTTTCTTTAAACACTGATCAGCTGTAGGGCGGCCCTTTGAAGCCCCGCGGCAAGAGTTTAAACAGTTTTTTCCCCTCTAGCCATCAGCTGGGACTCAGGAGGCAGCAATAGATTGGGGGTGGGACCACCCCCACGTGAAGAATAATGTGGGGGTGGGGGGGACAGAACTGGTTCGGTGACATCATATCATCTGGCTCGGGAGAACCGGGCCGAACTGGGAGGGATCTGCTATCCCTCTCTACCTACATTCAGAACTGCTAAAAAAGTTTTGAAAATATCCCTCACCCAAATCCCTACCCTTCCTTAAAAAGTATACAACTTGCAGTCTATAAATTCAGTAGAAGATCCCCGTTTTTGCTATGGCATTATGTAAAACAAGGATACACAGAACAGATGCTCATCAAAATCGTGCACAGCTGTACATCAACATACACGTTTCTCAGTATGTCTGTATGCATACTAATTTCATTTCATTTTGGCATATTTGTGAACTAAAATCAAACAAACCCATTTTATGCTTCTTTAGTTTATAAAAGGGGTCGACATTTTATTCTTTTTTAAAGAACCTACATATCTACTGATTTTATCTTATTTTACTCAAACTGAATGTCACTTCTGCAAAAGAAAGAAGCCTTTACTATGTAACATATGTAGAAATTGGCAAAGCTGCAAAACAAGATTAAAGATATCTATTAAAGAAATGCAATTGGTAACATTGGTGCAGATAGCACTAACTTTGTTGCTTCAGGCAGATGTAATATGTCAGTAGGCAGATGTGTTGTACAATCATACTCCAGCTATTCAGAGTAAAAGACAACCTGTTGAATTTTTCCCAATGGTACTCTTCATAGCTTAAGCAATTCTGTATATAAATATTAATAAAGGTTGTGATTTTTGCCCTGTAACTCAAAGGTTAATCAGTACATTTTCTATTTTCTTGAATATCTAGAAGCTGATTTGCATACATAGAAATCTTAACAAGTTGCCAAGCATACTACTTAGCACCAGTAATCTTTCAGGTGGTTCCTGTTGAGGTCAAAAGTAATTTATAAAGATGGGTTTTTTTCCTCTTAATTAGTTTTTCATTTTTATTTACCAAAAAAAAAAAAAATGGAAAGAGGTACACATAACTAAGGCAGAGTATCAGCAGATAGCCTGAATCTGCAAAGATGAAGTCAGGAAAACAAAGGGTCAGAATGAACAAAGACTTGCAACAAAAGTCAAAGAAAATTTTAAAAAATCTTTGAACACATAAATAACAAGAAAAAAGTCAAGGAAACTGTAGATCCACTTAACAGAGAAGATGGCAAGGAAGTAACAGGCAACAGAGAGAAAGCAGAACTGCTTAACTCATTCTTTACATCAGTCTTCATGCAAAAAGAAACTATAGCCTAACTTACCAAAAAAACCCTAACTGTAAAAGACAAACTAGAAATAAAAATTAAAATAAGCAAAAAAATGGTTGGAGAACACCTGTCTGTTCTTGAAAAATATAAATCACCAGGATCTGATAGATTGCAATCCAGAGTTCTGAGGGAACTGGCAGATGCTATCTCAAAACCATTGTACCACATCTTTCAAAAATCCTGGAATCATGGGGAATTATCTGACGATTGGAAAAGAGCTGATGTAGTTCCCATCTTCAAAAAAGGAGAAAAAACAGACCCAGAAAACTACAAATCAATCAACCTAACATCAACACCTTGGAAGATACTTGAAATGATAATCAATATGTGAATATTTAGAAACAAATAAAGTTATTACTAGTAGCCAGCATGGGTTTGTTAAAAGCAGATCATGCCAAACCAATCTTATTTCATTCTTTGACAAAGTGACTAAATTGTAGACCAGCGAAATACTGTGGACATAATATATTTAGACTTCAGCAAGGCATTTGACAAAGGAGACCAGAACCTACTTCTTGGTAAACTAGAAAAATGTGGGATAGACAGCATCACCACCAGATGGATTTGCAACTAACAAACCATACTTAATAAGTAGTCCTTAATGGCATTACATTTACATGGAGGGAAGTAAGTAGTGGGGTACCACAAGGTTCCGTTTTAGGCCCAGTACTCTTCAATATCTTCATAAATGACTTAGATGAGGGAGTAGAAAGGGAACTCATCAAATTTGCAGATAACACTAAGATGGCAGAAAGAGCCAACACCCTAGAAAACAAACTCAGGATCCAAAAAGAGTAAGTATAGATTAGATAAATCCTGGCTTAAAAACAATAACTGTGAGAGGGATTTGGAGCCCTAGTGGATGACACTGAGTCAGTAGTGTTCAGCGGCAGCCAAAAAAGCTAATACAATCCTTGCTTGTATAAACAGAGGCATAGAATCAAAATCAGATGAAGTATTAGTACCACTTTATAAAGCCTTAGTAAGACAACATCTGGAATACTGAATCCAGTTTTGGTCACCACATTACAAAGAAGATGTTGAGACTTTGGAGAAAGTGCAAAGAAGAGCAACTAAGATGATTAAGGAGATTAAAACTTATGAAGAACGGTTGCAGGATTTGGGTTGTCTAGAAAAAAGGATTAGGGGGGACATGATAACAGTATTCCAGAATTTGAGAGGCTGCCAGAAAGAGGAGCAGGTCGATTTATTTTCCAAAGGACCAGAGGGCAGGACAAGAAACAAGAAACCTAGAATTAAGGGGAAACTTCCTAACGGTGAGGACAATTAACCAGTGAAACAGCTTGCCTTCAGAAGTTGTGAAAGGAACTTTAGAGGTCTTCTAGTCCAGCTTCCTGCTCAAGCAAGAGTCCCTACAAAATTTCAGATAAGTGACTGTCCAGTCTCTTCTTTAAAAACCCCAGTAATTGAAAACATCAACAGTAAGCTCAACCCTTTCAGCAGAGATAGCCTAGCCATTGTGTTCCACCAAACTGTCTAAATGAATGTGCAGTGGATTGGTAGATGATCCCAACAAACATTGACCCCTACAGTATGCCAGGATTACCTAGGAAATTTAATTTCAGATTAAGTAATTCAGTAAAGCAGTTCAGCAAGTAAAAAAAAAAAGTAAGGAATTCAAAAATAGTGAAGCATGTAGGACAAAATTAAATTGCACAATTTATATGCTTATTTCATGACACCAGATAAGAGCATATAAGTCAAAGCATTTGCATGATACCATTGTCATCTACATAAATGTCATCCCTCCCCCCCACACACACAATTGTCCCTCAATAGATGCTCATGGAACAACAACAGAAGCAGATCCCATCTTTAATTGCATCAAATCTATCAATGCTAGTGAAGAGAATTCAGAGTTAAGGCGAGGTTGTAAAGGACATGGCAGCATATCCACATTATACAAATAAAACAAGTCAAATGTGAACAACTGAGTATGTGAATTAAAAGATCTCTGCCCTGATGCTTGGGGAATTAAATCACTGAGTTGTAACTTGTCTCTCAGTATGAAATATAATTTTTTATGGTTGCGATTCACAAACCACATGGAACAAGGAAAAATTAAAGAACTTTTAATCAGATAAAACTGTGCTACTATATTATGTCTTATAAAGTACATCCATCAAACGACAATACAGGCCTGTAACTATAATAATTAAGCTGGATAAAATGTTTACTGAATACAGCTGAACTGCATTCCTTTTGATGAGCTTCATGTTGAATTCATAATAAGCCTGTTAACAATTTGAGTAGAAGATGCTTCTTCTATAGTTTTTGTAAATGCTTTAAATTGTCTTGCTACTTTTATCTTTTTATCTAATCGTTTGTAAATTTTAAAAGCACTCTAACACTAAGATGGTGAAGAAACCGGGTGTTCCTAATGCTTCATTTAGAAAAATGGGTCACAAGCATTAAAATTCTTATTGTAGTTTAGAACTACCCCCTTCTCCACACATTCAAATTAGCAACTGTCCTGCATCTCTTTCTAACCGTACTCACTGAATCTGATGGAAGAAAATTTTGCTTTCAAATTCTTATGCTTATCTTAGATAAGCTTAGTTAGCTTATCTAATTTGTTGCAAGGCAGCCCAGAGTGGGGGGCATGATTATCCTATCATTCACTACATAATCATCTTTCCAATAATCTGCAAACTTCAATCTGGGTTGTAAGTACCCTCAGGGTCTCATGCTTCTATGAAACCATAAAGGAAGGCTTCCTAGAGGAGCTCCTGATAAATCTTCAGATGTAAAGCACATGGACATCCAGTAAGGCTTCAAAACCACAAAAATGGTTATTAATGCAGTGTTCTATATCTATTTTAATGAGCTTATAATCTGTATGATTATTCAAGGTAGCTGCTGTTATCTCTATATAACAAATGCTGAGTATGCTGATATAGTTTTTTTTCAGAAAGTATAGCATTCAACATTGAGCAGCAACAGTTTTCTCCTAATTTTATTTTATTATTATTCATATACTAAATATATAATTAGTTTAAACATATAAATATATAATATGTAAATATATAATTCATTTGAATAGAGTAGAGTAGAGTAGAGTAGAGTAGAGTAGAGTAGAGTAGAGTAGAGTAGAGTAGAATAGAATAGAATAGAATAGAATAGAATAGAATAGAATAGAATAGAATAGAATAGAATAGAATAGAATAGAATAGAATAACAGAGTTGGAAGGGACCTTGAAAGTCTTCTAGTCCCTTGCCCAGGCAGGAAACCCTATACCACTTCAGACAAATGGTTGTCCAACATCTTCTTAAAAATTTCCAGTGTTGGAGCATTCACAACTTCACAAAGTAATACATGTATGCAATCATACAGAGAACAGAAATGGAATTAGTTAAAATAAAACATTGGTATCGGTATACATTAAATATTCAATCATTTATATACATTTCAGCACAGGGAGAATGTGGTTTTACAATGTACATTCTGCCTGACATTTATAGTAAAACAACACATATATAAAATAAATAACAAAAAATAGAATATGTTACCTAGCTAAAAGCTATAGAACAAAACAGCTTGGTGTAGTACTAAATAAAAGTACCAGGCTAGCAATCGAGGGACTGTGAATTCTAGTGGTGTCTTAGGCACAAAGCCAGCTGAGTGACCTTGGCCCACTCACACTCTTTCAGTCCTAAGAAAAGACACCACAAACCACTTCTGAAATCCTGGCAAGAAAACTGCAGGAAAAATTCCAAGCAGTTGCCAAGAGTAAATGCTGA
This sequence comes from Ptyas mucosa, assembly GCA_012654045.1. Classification (NCBI taxonomy): domain Eukaryota; kingdom Metazoa; phylum Chordata; class Lepidosauria; order Squamata; family Colubridae; genus Ptyas; species Ptyas mucosa. The sequence goes on from WNWU01000001.1 coordinate 22,299,111, forward strand.
CTCAAAGGCTGACATGTTTTTTAAGAGAGAGAGAGAGATGATATATTAAAGTTGAAGCAAAGTTATTCCAAACAGGTATTCATTTCATTCAGATAGTTGTTCTGAGCTAGTCTTCCTGATATAGTAAAAAGCACACAATTAGTCAGAAAACCCCCTTTTTTATTTTAACATCTGTGAATTCCTTTCATTCACAGCACGTGCTGAATCACCAAGAGTTTACAAATAGTCCAACAGAAGTCTGCCATAATCCTTTGGATAAGGCTGGTAAACACCCACCTTTATCTTCTTTGACACGCTGCCACAGACCTAATTGGCAATTATCTTGGCAAGGCCACATGGAAACACAGAGTCAAAAACAGAGCTTCAAAGTACAAACCGACACCATCCACAATGTTGCTTCCTGAAAAGGCCCATGTGCCTTTGCTTTCCTTTATGTCTTATGGGAGGAGCCAATCATATCTGAGTCGTCCCTTTTGTTTTAACTGTTCTTGCCTTTTGGCAGCTCTGCTCATGCGTGTACTAGGAACTAGGTTCCCCCTGTTCCTTTGCCTCTCTGATCTCCGACTCTGGAGGCTCCAGAGTCCGCACATATCTCCCAGATGGCCCTGGCCCCATCTCTTCCTCCAATACAGAGCCCTCATCTGAGCCTTCCCCAGACTCCAGGACTGGCCCATGTTCCTCCTCAGCTGCCTCACTGTCTGACTCTGCCAGCTCCGTAGGCTGCTAGTGGACCACAACAATAGTTGACATTGATTTGAACTAGCTCTTTTTCTGCTCTGGGGTCAAATTGGATCTTTAAAGCCTGGAGTCATGATAAATTCAAGGGAGTAAAACTCCTAAAGGAAAAAGACTGGATCCAGTCTGACAGGCATGTTCTCAAACCCAAGGGATCTTTGCAAACCTGCCACCATTGGTCCTCAGAATGGTTGGTGGAAAAAAACATGAAAACTGAGGCAATCTCTAGGTGTCTTCTGCCACCTAACTAACTCTCATTCTAAAGAATAGTGCAGTAGCATTTTTTTGAACTGCTTTAATTAGCTTGTCTGGCCCAGCAAGTGATTTTTTTTTCAAAATTAGAAAAGACCGGTGAATTAATCATTAATCTCACCTCAGTTTCCAATTATCAGCTTCATAATTCAGGGCCCATCAGGAATGGACCTCACTATTACTTATCAACACATCATCCTTGTATGGGGAATAGAGGAAATTGCATCCAAACCTCTCTCCCAGGCTCGTTGGTGGCAAAGCGGCAAAAAGTTGCTTTTAAAATTGCCGCAGCACTTCAAAGGGCCGCCCTATAGCTGATCATCGGTGTTCTGAGGTTGCTGAGGGTGGCGGCGGCCAAAATAAATGATTTTTATATAAAAATTTTCAGCTTCTGCTGAAATTCAGTGCAGGCATCTTTCACAAAAAGGGACTATTATTGCAAATGGCCTTATTCTCCTTCTCAAAACAAATTCAGCCACTATTTTTCTTTTTTAAAATATTTTAAAGAAGCATCAAAAATCCTGCACTGATTTCCATGAAATCTAAAACTTTCTATCTATTTTACTAAATATTTCTCATACTTGACTGTGTGAGAACGAAGCTCTTTTCTTCCAAATGTCAGTTTGGAACAAAACTTTGATTCAAATCAGATTACTTTTGAAGTGACTTAGATTAGAACAAACCAGTTTTAATCTCCGGATCATAGACTGAAATAAGGACAGATAAATTTTGTGATACTAATCCTCCATCACCATTCATCCTTATGGAAGGCATATACATATTCTAACTTTAACATCACTGTCTGATAATGGCAGCATCAATCCTTGATTAATTTTTAAAACAAAGGAAATTCAAAGCCAGACGTTAGTCTCAAAGGATATATTGCTCTATGAAAAGACTGTCTAAGAATCTCCAAGCAATACTTCATATAGATGATATATCTCTATAAAATCCAAAGTAGACACTCATAGTATATCTATTGTTAAGAAAGCTTAAGCCAGATGGAGAGGGAGAATCTGAGTTCCTCTAGTGCAGGGATGTCAAACTCAAGGCCTGGGGGCCGGATCTGACCTGTGGGGTACTTAGATCTGGCCCGTGGGGCCACCCTGGAAACAGCAAAGGACCGGGCCATTTTTGCTGGCAGAGGGTTGCAGGACGCCATGGCAGTAGAAAACGAAGCTTGGGAGCCCGTTTTTGCTGGCAGAGCGCTCGGGCCACCACAAGTGCCCCCCCCAATACGAGTGATGTCGAGCTGGCCATGCCCACTCTGGCCACTCCCACCTCAGCCCCCTGAGGTCAAACACAACCCTGATGCAGTCCTCAATGAAATCGAGTTTGATACCCCTGCTCTAGTGCGCTAAACCATCATCCCAACTAGCACAGGTAATAGTGACAACTGCTAAGAATTGTAATTCAGCAATATTCAAGGCTTCCTCCTTTTGGTTTATTCTTATTATCACTGTCCATTGGCTTTTTAAATGCTAAGAATGCTAAGGCATAAATAAGATGCTTCCAACTTCCTAACTGACTATTATTAAGATAAGCATAGTCTAGTTTGTTTGTTTGTTTTTCCTTCTCTTTGTAAGACAGAGCTTTAGAATATTGTGATAGCTTAAAGAGCTTTCATTGCAATACAAATAAGAGTTAAATGACATTTTAAAGCCATCTTTTTTTTCTCTCTCTCTCTTTTTTTAACCAACCTGAGTTTTAAACACAATCTGATTCAGATCTTCCTTGGAGTTGTTGTTGTTAGTTGCGAAGTCGTGTCCAACCCATCACGACCCCATGGACAATGTTCCTCCAAGCCTTCCTGTCCTCTACCATCCTCTGGAGTCCACTTAAGATCACACCTACTGCTTCAGTGACTCCATCCAGCCACCTCATTCTCTGTCGTCCCCTTCTTCTTTTGCCCTCAATCTTTCCCAGCATTAGGCTCTTCTCCAGTGAGTCCTTCCTTCTCAATAGGCAGTTGAAATATTTGAGTTTCATCTTCAGGATCTGGCCTTCTAAAGAGTAGTCAGGGTTGATCTCCTCTAGGACTGACCAATTTGTTTGCCTTGCAGTCTAGGGGACTTGGAGTATTACTACCATTATCAGCGTTTGGAACTTCTCTTCCAAGGAACTTACTAGACAACCAGTGACATCACTAGGATTGGATTAATAGGGACACATATGCTCTATAGTCTAGGGATCCCAGATCTTTATTCACTCAGACATTGCAATCGGGGCTTTTTTTCCCTTTTAAAAAGCAACCTTTTGAGGGAAAGGATAAATAAGCTCTTTCCTGTGGAGAGAAGCTTCAAACAACCAAGCCTACCCTCTTAATTCCCCAGATTTTCTTTTTTTTAAGATTTAGCACTCAGGAAAAAAGATAACAGCCATGACAATCTGGAATTCCTTCCTAAAACTTTAAAATAACAAGGATAAATTTGCAATGATGATGATTATTCAATCTGCCCTATCTTGTAAGCAAAGATGAGGCAAAGAGAACAAATGGACTTCTTAAAAAGAAAAATTAAAAATATATTTTCCTCTCTCCACCCCCAGTGTGCTAACCAGCTGGTAGGTAGGAAGGGAACAAATAGATCTTCATTTCACAATTTTTCCAAATTTTTCACAGAGCTTGACAGGCATACTAACTGAATGTGCCCAATCCATTTGGAAAACAGTCAGACGCAGAAAAAGGCATCTGTTTGTTCCCTTTCCATGTGTTACACAGTAGGTAAGAGAGCAAATTCAAGTCTTGTTCTCTTTTTTGCTAAGATAAAGAAAAAGAACTCCACTGGTGTGCCCCTGTCCCTGCTAACAATGATGTACAAGAAGAAAACAAATAGACCTAATTATTGATTTAGGGTGCAAAAGATCCCAGGTGATAGTCTTGCTTCATAGAACACAACTTGTGCAGATTCCATGCAACTTGACCTTTGTTGCTGTTGGTTGCAAAGTCATGTCCAACCCATTGCAACCCCATGGACAACTTTCCTCCAGACCTTCCTGTCCTCTACCATTCCCCAGAGACCATTTAAACTCACGCTAATTGCTTCAGTGACTCCATCCAGCCACCTCATTCTCTGCCGTCCCCTTCTTCTTGACCTTAAGAAAGAATATTTGTGGTCTCCCAAAATATTAAAAATATTTTAAGAAGAATTTAAAGTTTCATTATATTAACAAATTATTATTTTACATTGGAACTGACCCTCAAATAAAAACTATAAAGGACATTCTAACATATGAGTCTATATATAGGGTTCTGTCTTACATTTCTCCCCAGAGAAACACCTCCTGACTCAAGATGACCTAATTCTTCAGCCAACTCTTTAATCCTTATGTCCGTCATTTAAACTACACCAGTGTTTCTCAATTTAGCAATTATAAGATGTGTGGACTTCCACTCCCAGAATTCCTCAGCCTGCATGGAGAACATTGATTCAAATCAGATTACTTCTGAAGTGATTTAGATTAGAATAAACCAGTTCTAGAACCTTAACCAGGGTTAAGAAACATTGAAATATCCATTCTGATCTATCCTCTCTGTTAGCTCTTATAGGCACTGATATATAAAGTTCCAGGAGTCTCCTATTTATTACCCCTCCAAATGTCTAGTAAGTTCCTTGGAAGAGAAATTCCAAACGCTGATAATGGTAGTAATACTCCAAGTCTCCTGGGCTGCAAGGGGAACAAACCGGTCTTGAATTTATTTGGTGGATCTAGTAGGAAAGTACAGCTGTGGTATTCCGTTAATCAAACCACCATATCTTTCTTCTAACTAGGATTATTATCTTCTTTCACTAAACATAATCCTTTGGGAGGGAATGGATGCACAGTGAACATCCTAGTGAGGGTGAAGTGAGTTACCAGATCATATTAGGAAGCAATAGCAACTTCAATTGCATAGGAAGAAGAGAGATGATTGTTTTCTGGCATCTGAATCTCAATTATCCCTAGGATTATTTTGGATGGTCATGTAGGTGTGTTTCCTCCCTCCCCATTATCAGCCTCCCCATCTTGTTAGGCCTTCCCTTGACTGCTACTGCAGAAAGAATCACACAACACCAAATTGCCCATTTGGTATAACATCTCTCTTCATTCCTTATGCTTCCCACATATGCTATGTATCTTCTCGCTGAGCTATTTGTTCAAGAATGGCCAAATATTACTATTTCATTTGGTTCAGTTAATTTAATCTCTGGGAAAATTTGTTTAACGGAAAAAAAAAGATAGTCAGATTATGATGGCAGAGCCATTCACTTTAAGACTTAGCCTGCAAATATTTTATACATATGTAACTTTATCCATTTTAAAAAAATACTAAGTTAAAAGATAAACAAATACTAAATTAAAAGATTTGAATAAAGGAAAAGCTCAGGAGAGGAAAAAGTGAAAGTGCAAGAAAGAAAAATAGAAGAAAAATGACTTCTAACTCTCTTTGCATAAATATATACATATATACATATATAAGTATATAAGTAAAAAATAGATTGAACTCTTACTCTAATATTCTTCTTGATTATTCTACAATCCTGTATAATTCTAATTGCTAAATCCCAAGAACAACATTTCTGTGAGGAAATGTAGTGAGGAAATGAATTCTGAGGAAGGAGGGGTACAAAAGAGTAAGAGGCAGTTCAATCCAGATATCAAGTGTGAGAGAAAGAGGGTAAACTCTTTCTAAGAGTTCACAGAGTATATTGTAGTTTCAATTAGCAGTCTGGCAAGATTTTGTTTATAGGCACAAAACAATAAAGAACTCCGTTCCAAAGAATTACCACATGCCATTCCTGGTATTGGACTTAATAATTTCATTTCTTTCATTTTCTTCCCAAAAATATAAAAGTATTTTCCAAGTAGAAATAAAATGATTCAAGGTCTTTTCCTTAATCAAAGTTGTAATTCAACCTCTCCACCAATTCCATCAACTTTACAATCCATTCTTCCATTGTAAGTATTTGTAGATCCTTCCACCTCTGAGCATATAAAAGTCTTGAAGCTGTTGTTATGTATAAAAGCAAAGTTCCATAAAAAGATTCCATTTGTTTGTCTATTAAACCCCAAAGAAAAGCCTGTGGTTTTAATTGTCTATTTACTTTTAAAATCTTCTGGATCAAAATACATACTTGATCCCAATATTTTCTAGCTTTCCCATATATCCACCAGGGATGAAAAATGCACCTTACATTCCCAACAAATATTTGAAATTGTCTTATACAGTTTTGATAGTGTACCTGGTGTCATACATCAGTGACACACCATTTTATAAAAATTTGCTTTAAGATTATAATTCAGTGTAAATTCCAGCCTTTTCTTCCACATACTCTCCTACTGGTTCAACTATACATTATTTTTGAAACTTTTTAACTTCTTCAACCTCTGTTTCCATTTTCAACTAAAGTTTATACATCCTAGCAATAATATGATCATCATTTGAACAGAGCTCTACATACAGCTCTGTTTTACCCTTTTCAAATTCATAATTCTTCTTATCCAACTTAAACCTTTCCATTAGCTGAGCACAAGGAAACCAATGGCAAGTAAAACCTTCCAATTTTAAGTTTTCTCCTGTTTTAAGTTTTAACTCTCTTTGAGAAAAATTCAGCAAGTCAGCATAAGTTAACTATTTTGGTTAACATTTGTCTGAAATATTTATAAAGCAGTAGAGAGTATGACAGTCAATTAGCAATTACCTGAAGCCTTCATATCCTCTTTTCTCAATTTGATATACTCTAGCTTTGCTGGGTCAAGGTCTGGTCATGGGCTTGGTAGGGGGGATTAAAAAGAGTTAATCCACCTTTTTTATCCCTCCCCCTGTGGATGGTCTATTTCCAGGTAGCATGAATACTGGATGTCTAGACATGAGTTTGAAATCCATCCCATTTGAGGAGCACCAGGGTTGGGAAATACTGGTATAAACTATTTAAATAATTGCTTCAAAAATGCCATATTCTACTGCTTTTGAAATGCTTATTTAATCTTTGAGAACATTTTCTCCCTACAACTCACACCTTATTCCTATGAAGCAACTGCAATTTATGTGTTGATTTACACTGGTTATTTATGCTTTGTTAATACTGTTGTGACATCATATCATATGAATTAGGTTTTCTGTTAAAAGAAGGATAGCTGCTATATTAACCCACACTGTTCCAAGCAGAAATAATTTTTGTAATAGAGCTGTTCTAAGTGAAAGTGAACAGCATACTTCTGTGGTAGATCCCTAGTACCAGGGGTGAAATCTAGCACGTTCTGACAGGTTCTGGAGAACCGGTAGTGGAAATTTTGAGCAGTTCAGAGAACTGGTAGTGGAAATTTTGAGTAGTTTGGAGAACCGGCAAATACCACCTCTGGCTGGCCCCAGAGTGGAGTGGGAATGGAAATTTTGCAATATCCTTCCCCCAGGAGTGGGGTGGGAATGGAGATTTTGCAGTATCCTTCCTCTGGAGTGGCATGGGAATGGAGATTTTGCAGTATCCTTCCCCTGCTACGCCCACCAAGCCATGTCCACCAAGCCACACCACGCCCATCAAGCCACGCACACAGAACCAGTAGTAAAAAAAATTGGATTTCACCACTGCCTAGTACATTGCATCAACAGGAACCACCTCTTTCAAATGCCATGACAATAAATCAACAATAGCAGGTTCTCCCTGAATTGTTAGGACAAAACAAATAAATCTCAAAACTAAGAAATATTGAAATATTATTTCACTAATGTAGAAAACCTCTATTGTTGAAAGTCAATTAAATGTTTCACGACGGCATCAATACGCAAATACTAAAAAAAATTTTTTGCAAAGCAAAAATCGAAAAAGCAGCAAAGAAAAACAACTAAAATATATTACAAAAATCTATAGGCAATCAAAACCATAAGCACAACAATGATGATACAGGTTCAACAAAAAGGGGCCCTTTAAGCCAACAATCTTTTGGAATGTCAGTGTTATATCTTGGCTCTAGAGCCATGCATCAAGTCACTTTACCTGAAAAGTTGGAGGCTACCAGTGTGATCTGAATTATGATATGGTTGCTTTATTATATCCTGCTGCAAGCACTACTGATGCAGTCGATGTTGACCTGACCTGTACATTCAAGGTGATCACAAAAACTATTTTTTTGCTGCACCTGCCTCCAAAACACTATACAAATCAGAAAACTGTACATTCATCCACCATCAAGGAGGAGAGACACTCCGCAAAATGTGTGCTTAAATCTCGCGCCAGTGCAAAGTCCTGATTATTAAAGATGGGGATGGGGAAAAGATGCCACTCCTTTCCCAAACACCAAGGGAAAGTGGAATAAAAATAGGTGTGTGTGTGTGTATGTGTGTGTGTAAATAACAGCCCAGGATAGCTTCAGCCACAACAGCTGCTGTTATTTTTGCTGAGAACTTCTAAGCTACACAGCATTCTTTAATAAATAGTAACAATAATGAACCATAATATACAGGATTAAAGGAAGGAAGGTGAACTCAGAAGAAGGAAGGAAGGGAGGGAGGGAGGGAGGAAGGAAGGGAGGGAGGGAGGGTGGGTAAAATTAGAGGAGGAGGTAGGTAGGTAGGAAGATAGGTAGGCAGGAAAGAAGGAAGGAAGGAAAAAGAAAAAAGAAAGAAAAAAGAAAAAAGAAAAAAGGAAGGGAGGGAGGGAGGGAGGAGGGAAGGGTGAAATTAGAGGAAGAGGGAGGGAGGGAGGGAGGGAGGGAGGAAGGAAGGCAGGCAGGAAGGAAGGAAGGAAGGAAAAAGAAAGAGAAAGAAAAAAGAAAGAAAGAGAGAGAGAGAGAGAGAGAGAGAGAAAGAAAAGAGGGAAGGAGGGAGGGAGGAAGGAAGGAATAAGGATGTGATGGCCCTCCAAAAGCTAGTGCACTACACTCCCATCATTCCTGAGTTGTGCTGTTAAAGAAATCCAGTGCCACCAGGGAGAAGTCAAATTGTGAAAGAGTGATTGAAATTCCTCACAAAACCTCATTATTCAGGTTAAGTTGCCATGTTGGCACTTTGTGATAAATAAGTGGGTTTTGGGTTGCAGTTTGGACACTCGGTCCCTAAAAGTTTCGCCATCACTGGCCTAGATTACAATAGAAGACCTGTATTAAAATAAAAAGGCAGGAAAGGGAAAAGCTGAAACAGAAAGAAATATGTTCAATGATATATTCAACCGTCATTAATATTGAAAAAGATACAATGGTTGAAAAGGGGACAATCTTTAGAGCACAATCCAAGACAGCATATTGTATGAGCTGCTTGTATGGTGATGCTAAGCATAACCAAACAATATTAAAAAATCAGACAAAGCTTTATACTCGCAAAAGCATGCAGCTGCAAAATGGTAAAACGTATTCAGTTCAGGAATGTAAAAAAAAAACATTTTATTTTTTTCCCCATTAAACAGGATGTTTCCCTTTTCACTGGCCCACCTCTTTCATAATTATTGCCTGGTTTGCCTAGGACCAGGAACCTGCAACTAATTACATTAAGTCATCCAATTCTTTTTCTGGCTCCAAGGTATGACTTCACAATATACATTCTAACGACTTTAGACCTTGCAGCTATAATAATTTGGGGGAGGAATTGGATATATTAATGTTGTATCATCTGACTGAGCATAGCTACATGCCACGGAAAACTGACTGCCTAGTGGAAATCAATATCCAGGTAGAAAGGCAAGCCAGATTCAGAGCAGGAGACTTACCCTTGATCAGTGTTTTATTCATTGTGGTAGAATACATAAAGGATGCCCAAGATTAATGGTTTAATTAATTATTAAACCATTAATGGGGGAGTTGTATCCTTTATATTGTCACCGGAGATCGATTTTGGGAGAAATGGGTGGTTTTCTCTCTTGTCCAATGTCATTGCTGCAGATTGTAAAACTGCATAAAAAGAATTAAATGCAGCTTCACTGTATTATGATGGGAGTCCTTCCATCCTTCATCCCCATTGAAAAGGGAGTAAAACAAAGATGCATTTGACTCCTCTTCATTTTTTTTTTACCTTTTATATTAATTATTTTATTCCATGTCCCAGAGTACGGTCAAGCCAATGGACCATTGGACAATGCAGCCATACTTTCTACAAGACAAATTGGCCTGAGACAGAAAAATGGAGCCCTTTTCCCTTACTGTTGCGAAGAAAAAACTGGTTCTCAAATATAATAACACCAAAGATGTTTCATTTTCTCCAAAAGGTTTGTCATCTGCTATCTCTCCTGGAAAACCAACAGTTTAGTATCAACGAAATTAAGGTATTTAAATAACTGGGCATTATTTTATTTTTTTTACCCATTGGTTTTCCAGAAGAGACAATGAAGGGCTGTCATTACTCAGGCCCACAAATTCTCAAATATTATCCTATAATATGCTAACTGCAGTGGTAATAACTTGCCAGCTGCAAGAGAAAATATTTAGAATTAGGGTAATCAGCCACCTGGTATGCAGAACACAGATTTGTGATTATCATGATTTAAGTTCTGTTCAAGCTGTCTTTCTACAACACAGTTGCAAGTTTCCCAAAGTGTATTTAATTCTCTTTTTGTGACTAATCTGGACCAAGCTTTGTCAAAATTCATATGCGGTTTTGCCACCTGAATTTTTGGTTCAAATTAATTTATACTGGAAGCTCCTAAGCCTCCCTGACCTTACAGGAAAACTTACAGGAAATTTTTTGGTTATCTTGGAAGCTAAGCATTGGTCTAGATTTTAAAATTCTTTGGATTAACTTTTCTCACTTGACCTCACTTGTTCTGATAGAGCTTGAATAGTGTTGAAGAAAAGTGTCTTTGCAACAGTGTAGCCTAAGTAGAACCACTTGTAAAAGGAATATCTGTTTGAAAAGTTCTCCTCCTCTCCTAATATTCTTTGGCTAACTCACATGAGAATCTTTGTTCTCATTCAATTTAAAGTTTTGCAATGCTTACTCCTGGAAGGGAATTTGCCTTGTCTGTTGGGGGAATAAAATCATTTGGTTTTGCACTCTGTTTTTTCTCGAGCATGGTGAGCTGACTTAATAAAGCTTCTGCTAACTCACAGTTATGGTAGCTTTGAGGATGAGAGCATTCTCCTTAGACCAACCATTTGAGGCCTCCAGAAGGGTCACCAAATTAATTAAGCAATTGGATGCTTAATAGTGCAACAACGGTTAATTTTACTTACAGCTTTAGATTTTAATACATTTCTTTAATGTTTAAGCTTTAGTTTACTATGTATTTTCCCACTTGTTTGGGGTCAATCCAATTTAAAATTAAAACTGACTTTATAGCTGTAATAATTTAGCCTGGTTCATAATCTGGTAAACCATGGTTACATTAATGGTTAAAAAAACACAAGTGGGTTTATACAAAATGTTAGGTCAGAGATTATATTTTACAAATTACAGAGGCCAGTGTTCACACAACATTCTGAACCAAGTCAAACCATATTAGGTTAGTAAACCAACCAATGTAAGATACACTGTACAAAATCCATCTGAACAATGATTTTTGGAAGGCTATCTAATGCTATATATTCACATATACATTCACATATGTTTAGGGATGCATATTCACTTATACTTTCATATACATATTAGAATTGCATGGATTTTCTGTAAATAATAGAAATGCAAAAAAAAAAGCTTCCATAAAAACCATATACAGATATAGTATCCTTTGTCTCAATGACAGTGTACACAACACATTGTTTTAAAATAGAAGCAAAAAGGACAGATTCAACATTATTTGCCAATGGGGGTTTAAATATAAAAGATGCACCAGTATGTACTGTAATATATTATTCTGAAGAGTATGATTCCTAAGATCGGTCACAACAACTTCTGTATTTAATGTTTTCTTTTTTTCATAACCATCAACTTGGGAAAGCTTAACTTATCTACCAGCCGTACCTTCTGGAAATTTAGGAAAAGGGTTAAATTTGTAGCACATTTTCATATACATCTTTACATTGAATTGGAGAATGAATAAGTATGCAGGTATAATGAACCTTAATTTTCAACATTTTTTACCACTGTCCATGTGAGCGAAGTAGATTTGGAATCCACAGCTATCTGAAGGAATAAATATATTTTTTACCCATTGTTTAGTGTTTCTTTTTTTGCCAAGCATTCATTTTAATTCAAGGAAACACTTTCCTGTGAATTTTCACACAATCTAGGGGAGGGAGAGTGCAGAAATAATGTTCCTGTCTCAACAGCTGGGCAATAACAACTTGCCTAAATCTCTTTGTTTCAATGAAATGTATTACTAAAAATGTATTTAAGATCCTTGCTTGATACAACCTTAAATTAATCACCCTGTACAGACCCAGTGAAACAAAACCATATCCTCAGATGATAAAAACTGCTAATTGCAAGGATCAACGGCTCAAATAAGAAATCTTTATTTCCAGCTCATTTATCTATCTGATACTTGACTTTCTTTACAATGGGTTTCTTTTTTCCCCCGGTGATCTCCAAACGTATTGAGATATCCCAGTAGTGTCTGTTGATATTCTGCTCTTAATTCCATTTCATTTAAAGTCTGTTCCTATTGATAGAACAATGACATTTGTTCTATCAATAGTATCATTTTCTTTTCCAAGAGCATAAAAATACTTCTAAAATATATTATTATATTTTGATTAAGCAAGTTGTCATATAAAAGTCACCACAAGGTACATTTAATAATTATCTAATTTTTAAATTGTAGAAATGCAAGGTATAAAATGAACTGAAGCAAAAAACAGAGGACTACTCTATTTTTATAAATTTAATATCCATGAAGTCAACCACGAAGTATGCATGATGATACAAGGGTTGTAACTTCTGCTTCAAGCTGTTAAAATAAATGGGAATACTTTTATTGTGTGTAAGATTGACCTCCTGAATTCTCTCATTAAATGTTGGGCAGACAAAAGACCCTCTACTGCAGGGTATCTATACAATCTAATGCTAAGCAAGTATAGATGGGCCTTTTCCAGAGCCCACTTTAATAGCAATAGCACTTAGACTTATATATCACTTCTCAGTGCTTTACAGCCCTCTGTAAGTGGTTTACAGAGTCAACATATTACCCCCCAACAATCTAGGTCCTCATTTTATCGGTCTCAGAAGGATGGAAGGCTGAGTCAATCTTGAGCCTGGTGAGATTCGATCTGCCAAATTGTAGGCAGATGGCAGTCAGCATAACTAGCCTGCAGTACTGCATTCTAATCACTGCGCCACTGCAGCTCTAATGCCCCCCATCAGCTCTACTGGTGGGAAGATTTCATGGGATTCCTTGTTTACAGAGACTTTGCCCTTGTGGATCCAGAGACGCAGAAATGCTCATTCATACGGCGTCCTTTTCATGATGTCCCAAGATGTGTTCTGATCATAAATTTTCTATTTATTATTTTTTAAGGTGTGCTAACCACACATTCACCAACCGGGTAGTGAAATATCTTTACCAAGCTATACAACTTTTAATTAGACTTGTTGTTGTATTGTCCTATGTTTTAACTTTCCCAATAATGAATTGTTGGGTCAAATGCTTTCTTTAATGTAAAAGCTAGTCAAAGACTGTAATAAAAAAGTTTGATTTGATTTGATATGGGGGAGATCATTATATCATCACAAAGGAAAATAAACTTTTAGTTGTTGTGGCCTGCCAATGGCCAGCAGAGCTGGCAGCAGATTCGGACAGTGAGGAGCTTGGGGAGGAACATGGGCCAGTCCTGGAGTCTGGGAAAGGCTCAGACAAGGGCTCTGAGTAGGATGCAGAGAGGGGGCCAAGGCCATCTGTTAGTTCTTTGCTGCCTCCAGAGCCTTTGGAGTCTGACATCAGTGAGGCAGAAGAACAGCGGGAGCCTGTTCCCAGTGTGCGCATGTGCAGAGCTGCTAGAAGACAAGAACAATTAAGAAAACAGGGTCGACTTGGGAGTAAGGTGTGGAGATGATTGGCCCCTCCCATAAGACATAAAAGAGGAGCGAATGGGGCATGAGCTTTTGCAGGAAGCAATTAGTTCATCTGGTCGGTTAACGCTTTGGAAAGTTCTGTTTGACTCTGTGCTAAGTTTGGCCTTGCCCTGTGTGTGATAGCATTCCAAGGGAGATAAGGTGGGTGTTTATAAACATTCCCTTGAAAGATTGTTTTGAGAAGTCTTTCGGATTGTGAATGACAATAATTCACAGCCATATGAATAAAAGAGGTTTGCCAGAACTAAGATTGTGCTGTATACTTCCTAAGGAAGCCTAGGTTAGAACATTAGTATTGCTTTTATGATTTTTGCTATTGCCAGCATAAATGAGTTTAAAGGTAAGAAATCTATCTGATATAGGTCTCTAGAAGGTACCAGGTCCCTGGTCATTCTCTGGCAATCCAATAAACTTGTCCAGCTCCTATTTTGTTCATTGTAAGGACTATCATCTACTTCTGAAAGAACACTACTTCGAATACTAACCCATCCCTTAATTTAACAGAGAAATTTAACTTCCTTTTTTCCCTTGGTTGTGGCACTGTTTATGTAAGTGAATCCGATCTGTTTCTCTTCTGATTGTTAATATGGTGCATTAAATGTTGAAGTTTTGTTTTTATGGTTGCGATTTAGTATTTATGGGTTATCCACATGATGGTTTTTCTTGATATAAACTGTCTTGCATTAAATTTTTCTGAAAAGCAGCTAATAAATTATAGAATGAACATAATAAATAAAAATGGCAGATCAGTAAAACAAAAAGCAGGGTTATAGTCCTACTGTATTTCTCTGTTTGGCAGAGTGCCATGCAGACATAACAAACACATTTTGGAGACATTACATTCCTGCAACTCTGTTTAACAAGAGAAAACAATGATTTGGGAATCTGTTAAACAGAAACTTCATGTTTTGTGATTAGGTAATGTAAGGTCACCATAAAGCACTTTGATGCCATCAGGTATTTAGACAGGTTTCTCACTTACCTGTGTTCCAACTCTCGTATGGACAGAATAACTCCAGAAGTTGATGCCTGCTGCTGTATGTTGGTCAAAAATGTGAATTCACTTTTGTTCCGGAAGAGCTGAATTAATTTCTCATTTGTGTGGGATGCTGCATGGATTTCTCTATCTACAGCTAAAAAGAATGATAAGAATAGTGAGGTAAGAGAAAAAAAGAAAGAGACATAGCACTAAACTTTTCACATTAGAAACCATTAAGGGATGGGCTGGCTCCTATTTCCATTCCCCGTGGTAATAATTTTCATTTTGAGAAACCTGCCTCTTCTTTGGTAGTGCTGTACTTGGGTGCAATGTGAAAATAAAAAACATCCTCTTTATCAGTTTGTTGCCCTGACAAGTTCACAATCAGGCTTCTTACTGATTTTCTGACAGAGTTTCTGACAGGAAATGATGAGCCATTCAAGCTTGCGACGAGCAGATTACATCGCTGATTCATGGGGTGTGCGGAAACAAGATAATAGGCTCCCAAATTTAGAGGGCCTGGCTGAAACCTGAGTCCCTGGCAAAGCTGAAATTTCAATACCGTCTTGGTTTTTCTACTTTTCTATCAAAGTCAAACAAATTGCTCTGATGCTGATGCACTGGCAGAGATCTATTATTGCTAGCAATGCTCTCTCAGCATCCTTACCCACCCACCCCATCCCCTGTCCATAGATTTAATACATCGTCATGGATGATGTAGCTACAGGAATGACAATTGATTTGGGGACTTCTCTGTTTACACAAGCCAAGTATTGCTTTCATGCAGTATTTATTAGACTTCAGCGTGATGTTTAGAGATGTACAGCATTCAGACCGCTTTCAACTTTTGGTCACATTCCCTTTAGCCCTTTTGGAATGAGAAATAAAACAACAAAAATGAAAGCAGCAGATAATGATAGCCTCACTCGCTCACCTTTTTATTCATAGAATTTCATAGAATTGTAAAATCATACAATCACAGGGCTGGAAGAGACCTTGGAGGTTTTCTAAGTCCAACCACCTGCCTAAGGCAAGAGACCTTATATCAGGGGTGTCAAACTTGTGTCATCACGACGGCGTCACGTGACATATCAGGACTTTTTTCCCCCCTTTGCTAAACCGGGCAGGGGCGGGGCCAGCATGTGACACATCTGGCTCACAGGCTGTGAGTTTGACAGCTCTGCCTTATATCATCTCAGACAAATGGCTAATCTTTTCTTGAAAACCTCAAGTGATGGAGTATCCACAACTCTGGAAAACAAACAGTTCCGTTGATTAATTGGTTTTAGTGCTTTTCATATCCTAGCTTTTTTCTGGGGGGAAGCTATGTTAATTACATAGTAATTAGTAATTAGTATGTTAATTACATAGTAATTAGGTAGTCCTCGACTAACAACAGTTCATTTAATGACTGTTCAAAGTTACAATGTTCCCTATGCCTTCCATCTGGTAAACTCTCAAGATTCATTTTTCTTGCCATGTACATATATATATATATCTGAACCAAACTGTGTTGTTTCTCTGTGTCATATAATATATATGTAATGTATATGCATAATTTTGTATTTATTTATTTTGCCATATTTATGTAGTATATATTGGAGGTGGTGACCCTTTGAGAGCTCCATGAGATGAAATTTCATTTAAATGTATGTCTATTACTGTACATTCAGAGTAACAATAAAGTTATTCTACGAAGTCTAAGTCACTGAAAAAAGTGACGTACAACCATTTTCACACTTACGACTATTGCAGCATCCCCATGGTAACATGATTAACGTTCAGATACTTGACTTTCTGGCAAGCGAAGTTAAACGGGGAAACCAGATTCACTTAACAACTGTGGCAAGAAAAGTCCTAAAATGGGGCAAACTGACTTAACCAATGTTTCACTTAGCAACATAAATGTTGGCCTCAATTGTGGTCATAACTGGAAGACTACCTGTACCACTCCTGAATTCCATTAATAACTTCTTTCTTTTGTTTGTTTTTTTTCCCTTCAAGGCCAAAGAGTTCACTCTAATTCCATATGTTAAAAGAGTAACATTCCAGACCTACCATTTTGTTAATCTTTCTGCTGGGGAAAAATCTCATGCCAGCAAAACAGAAAAGGGGGCAATTCTCTTTTTCTCCTGCAGCCCCATGTATGCTTTAAAAAAAAACTAAACCCAACCTGCTCTTTATAGTTGGGAAACTCAACAGCAGGTTGGAAGAAGAACAAAACAGAACAGATGAACAAGTCCCCGAGCAGTAGTGAAAATCTGTTCATGTAGTGTTGGATTTTGTCTCAGGGCAAGATCCCAAACTGAACAAAAGCCTGCTTAACAACATTAACTTTGGAAGCTGGAATTTCCAAAGGGCAGGTGTGTTGCATATGTGTGTTTAAGCAGCCTTCTTACAACAGCAAATATTCTAAAACGGCCGGATCATGGTAAGTACTCTAAGATATACAACTGTTTTTACTTAGTCTACGTCTACACCATTTATGCAATTACATCTCAAGGCAGCTTGTGAGATAAATAAACATATTCAAAGACAGGTATTAAAGATATTTAAATTGATATAAAAAGTACATTAAAACGAAGAAAGAAAACAAGGGATATGAAACAATATTCACATATAGGGAGTCTGAATGGTGAGATTATTCCTCCACAGGCACCATAAAGATGTAATAATAAGCACTTCGTGGATTTTAGTGGGAACAGATTAGAAGGCAATCTGTTCTATTTATTCTGGCCATAAATTGTTTAAAGCTTTATACATCAAAAGCAAGCCAGGAAGGTATAGGAGTTAAGCTACTGAGCCAGGACTGGGGAGTTCCAAATTGATATCTACTTTCAACCATAAAAGCTCACTGGGTGATTTTCAGACAGTCAGTCTCTCTTAGCCCTGCTTGCCTCACTTAATTGTGATAGTTGTAGCAAAAACTGAAGGAGAAAATCCTGTACACTTGAGTTCCCCAGTAAATGCACACACCTGGTGCTTCTGGACCAAGCATGTAAGTAGAATGCATTGTGGTAAATCAGCTGTGTACAAGCCAGGAATTAGCTTTCAATCTTTATATCATCAATTGCAACTCATATATGCCATTCAACACTGTGAGTCATTCTGTAGGTCTTCCAAGGGTTTTGAATTTCTCAAAACACCCAAAGGTGCTTTTTGAAGAGGCAACTGGACTTTCTGATTTTTATTTGAAGACGTTTCGCTTCTCATCCAAAAAAGCTTCTTCAGAGAAGAAGCTTCTTTGATGATAAGTGAAATGTCTTCAAAGAAAAAACAGAAAGTCCAGTTGCCTCTTCAAAAAGCACCTTCGGGACAACCATGACCTGGATGACTGAGAATCTCCACAGAGAAGACACCCATAGTTTTCCACAATATATGATTGTTATATACTGCAGAAACCATGGGTATCTTGAGAAATTCAGGTAACAGATCGTAAGTATTCTCCATCTACCTGGGCCCTTTTGTATGCAGGACATGTTTTTGCTTGAGGCCACTAACTGAATAGAAAGCAAAAAGATTAGAGCTCCAAGCCTCCTATTTGACCCCATATTGATTGCTGCAATAACTATTTTACAGAAGATATGCCTATACTTTTCCGAATGTGACACTAAACCATCAAGTCAAGACAGCCTCACCTTCAGGGTATTAGTCTCTCATCTTTATCTATACAGTGTTTGCTTGATGGCTCTACCCATGTAGCTCTTCATTCAGAATACAGGTTAAACTGGCATGTAGCAAAATGCAAATGTTTGAGCACAGGCCAAAAAAAGTTGATAAAAAGAATATTAGATTCTTCACAGCATAGAATTAACTTCTGCTTAACGATTACATTCTTGTTTTCTTACAGAATTGTAAAATTGATTATATTAATAATAGCCAACATTCACTGATGCAAATATTCAGTTATCATTTTCCCCAAATGATAATCAGGTCTTGGTAAATTATCATTTCATGTCCCAAAGATTTGACTTCTCACGTTACTAAGATCAGTTTGGAGAGCATCAGCATTATAAACTGACGTTAAACAACCGAACTCACTGTAAAGCATTGCATTATGGAATGTTGATATGCATATCACAAAAATGCTTTAGTGTCCTTGAAATCCAGAGAATTTAGAATTTTTCTTTCATAAGAAACCAGTTTCCATTGAGAGTAAGGGTCACTACTTCAGTTTTTCATATTCAAGGGAAAGGAGAAAAAAATTACCCACCTTTCAGAGACATTCCCTGTAAAGATGGCATTCTCATCAGGGAAAAAAGTGATACAGATAATCCTTGATTTACAACCACAATTGACTCCAAAATTTCCAAGAGTCGTGGTAGCGCAGTGGTTAGAGTGCAGTACTGCAGGCTGCTTCTGCTGCCTGCCATCAGTTTTGCTGCATTTTTCAATCTTTTTTGCCATGGTTGTTAAGTGAATCACTTTAGTTGTTAAATATCTATGGGGATTCTCAATTATCTAGATCCGTGATGGCGAACCTATGGCACGGGTGCCACAGGTGGCACGCGGAACCATATTGGTGGGCACGCGAGCTCAGCTCTGGCACGCATGCATGCACCAGCCAGCTGATTTTCAGGCCTTCTGGGCCCACCAGAAGTCAGGAGACACACTGTTTCCGGCCTCCGGAGGGCCTCTGAGGGGGTGGGGAAGGTCATTTTTGCCCTCCCCAGGTTCCTAGAAAGGCTCTGGAACCTGGGGAGAGCAAAAAAAATGGCCTATCGAGCCCACCATGCCATCACGTGCAAAAAGTGGGGGGAGCACAGGGGAGGGCGGGGCGCATAGAATTATGGATGTGGGCACACTTGCATGTGACCCCACCGTGCTCCCCCCGCTTTTGGCAGGCGATGGCAAAAAGGTTAGCCATCACTGATCTATATCATGGTTGTCCCAAAGATGCCTTTTCAAAATCCAACTGGACTTTTTTCTTTGGAAAAATCCTTCCATTCCCCACAATTCAGTCAGAACTTCTTGGATGAGAAGCAAAATGTTTTCAAGGGGGGAAAAAATCAGGGGTGAAATGCTCCCGGTTCGGACCGGCTCGGGCGAGTAGATAGCGGAGATTGAGGCTAGTTCACTGAACCAGGAGCAATGGCTGGCTGGCCAAGCCCCTGAACCGGTCCATGGCCCACAGTCCTGCCATGCTTGCCTGTCTTCCATGCTGCCTTCCTGGCGTCCTGGTGGCCAGCTTGCAAAGGCAAGTAAGCAGAAGCCCAAGTGGAAGGCAGGCAAGCATGGCAGGGCTGCGGGGAAGGAGCTAGCACCTTACTCCCCTCCCCGCACTCAAGCAGCAGCTTCCCAGCTCAGCCCCGACAAGCTATGCATCCATAGCAATGGGGTGGTTTTGTTCGCTGTGGTAATGCTTCAGGAGTGCAGGTGGACATATTCATTATAGTTGTCAGTTGCAGACGTCCGCCTGCCCTCCCAAAGTACCACTGCAGCAAACAGAACCACCCCATTGCACTGCGCCTCCTTCTGCAGCCAAACACGCCCAGCCGTGCGTGCCCTTTCCTCAAATGGGCTGTGCATGGGGCACTTGGAGAGAGAGCGAGCAAGAGAGCTCTCCAACTTCTGTGTCTGTGTGTGTGTGAGGGAGGGAGCGATCTGAAGCTGAGGCACCTAAACTTCTGGCACCAGTGGGGGGGGGGGCTTCTGAGCAGCCCTGAGTCAGCCAGAGAGACTCAGGAAGTAGGTCAGGTGGATCTGGCTGACTCAGGGCTGCTCAGAAGCTGCCCCCACTGCTGCCAGAGGTTTGGGTGCCTCGGCTTCAGATCACTCCCTCCCTCCCTCAACACACACACAGAGGTTGGAGAGCTCTCTTGCTCTCTCTCTCTCCAAGCGCCCCATGCACAGCCAGTTTGAGGAAAAGGCAGAGACGGCGCAGTTGGCTGCAAGAAGAGGCCCAGGTGGAAGGCGGCTTTTTTAGCAGCATCCCCCTCCCCTCTTTGGATCGCCCTGCAAGGGGAGGCTCTGCCTTTGCAGAAACGGGGTGGGCGGTTTGTATGGAGAATTGGCCAGGGGGGGAATGCACGGGCCTCTGGGATGAAGAGCAGGGCAAGAGAAGGCTCCAAGATTCGCCTGGGCAGTCAAGCCAGAGGGAAACTCAAAGCGTTGGGGACTTCAGAAAGGCAGAATGTGCTTTTGAGCAGCTCCTGGCTTCTGTGACAGAATGTGCTGCTGTTTTGTGTCAGAATGTGGAGCTCCTGGCTCTAACAGTGAGTGACGTGAGTGACGTCAAACTGGCCACGCCCACCCAGTCACATGACCACCAAGCCATGCCCACAGAACTGGTAGCAAAAGAATTAAATTTCACCCTGAAAAAAACTCCAAGAAAGGCCAGTTGCCTTTTGGAAAAGACTTTTGGGACTGCAGTTGTTAAGTTAGTAATATGGTTGTTAAATGAATCTGGCTTCCCCATTGACTTTGCTAGTTAGAAGATTGCAAAAGGCCCAGGAACTGCAACTATCATAAATAAATGCCATGTGCCAAGCATCTGAATTTTGATCATGTGACCATGGGGAAGCTGCAATAGTCAGTAAGTGAAAAATAGTCGTAAGTTGCTTTTTTCAGTGCCCTTGTAACTTCAAATGGCCACTAAATGAATGGTTGTAAGCCGAGGTCTACCTGTATGACTCCAAAAACTGGTATTGGCTTACTTAATGGCATATAATATAAAACGTGTCTTCTCTCTCATTCTGTGCATGTTTATACTAAACTGGGATCAGGCATTCATTCTGCAATTAGTTGAGGTAATTCATAAAGAATGTTTGCTGGAGGTTTTTTTTTGTTTGTTTATTTGCTTGATTCCTTGCTTTAAAAAGTAAACTTTAAATAAGTGTAACTCAAAATGTTAATATTTTATAGAAATATAATTTGGTTCATCCTTTCATAATTGTATAATTTTTCCCTATGAATTTCATCCTTTGCTGTGACATGCAATAAAGTTATGATCTCTTTACACAAAGGAACAAAGCTCAAAAACCTTGGCACTGATTTGTATAAAATATAAATTATCACCTGCACCTCTATAACTCTCTGGTTTGGTTCTGCAACCCAACAAGACAGACACAGACTTCAGAGGATAATTAGAACTGCAGAAAAAAACAGTTACTACCAACCTGCCTTCCATTGAGGACCTGTATGCTACACGAGTCATAAAGAGGGCTGTGAAAATATTTACAGACCCCTCGCATCCTCCTACCCTCAGAATGACACTATAGAGCACTGCACATCAGAACAACTAGACACAAGAACAGTTTTTTCCTGAACGCCATCACTCTGCTAAACAAATAATTCCCTCAACACCGTCAAACTATTTACTAAGTCTGCACTACTATTAATCTTCTCATCGTTCCTATCTCCCATCTCCTTCCACGTATGACTGTATGACTGTAACCTTGTTGCTTATATCCTTACGATTTATATTGATATTGTTTCCTGATTGCTTATTTGTACCCTATGACTATCATTAAGTGTTGTACCTTATGATTCTTGACAAATGTATCTTTTCTTTTATGTACACTGAGAGCGTATGCACCAAGACAAATTCCTTGTGTGTCCAATCACACTTGGCCAATAAAGAATTATATTATATTCTATATAATTCATTGTTTCTATATAATTTCTCCTGTTCTAGAAAGACACAAAATGAATCCAATTCCCCTATGTTAGATAATGGGAGAACATAATTTTTTGTTTTCTTTTCAAATATCCTTTTCATCCAGGGGCTATATTGGATAAAATTACCGTTTTCTTGAGTTCCAAATCTAGTTGAATCTGATGGCCCTAGGTTTTGGCCTCTGTCCACTTTTCCACTTGGGTGAAAGAAGTTTCAACAAGCAATCAAATAATCGCACAAAGTTCAACAAAGCAGCCCAAGTAAAGCACACTGGTAAGTTTTACATATGCTGCTTTTATATCACTGGCTACGTAATTAATTACCTTTCCATACACTGATCTTGCTTCTATCTAGTTAGAGCAATCTCTTTCTAGGTACTTCAGTTCCATTGCTTGCAGGCTTTGCAACTATCAAGGGGATAATCCAGCAGCATGGCGCTCCATGCAAGTTTTGTTCTCCAACTGCTAGGCAGATCCTATTAAGGTTAAATAACATTTGTGCAAAAAGAGCTTTCCTACAAACTGTACTTCAAAAGAATGTTTTGATAATGCATAGTTGTGTCAATTTAGCTGCGTTATTTGCAGGAGTGGGATCCTACCAGTTTAACAATCGGTTCGTTAAGCGCGCACGTGCGCATTTTGGAGAAAACTCACCTTCCGCATGGCTGCCAGCAAGGAAAACAGCTGAGGCGGAGCAATCCACTCTGCCGCACCTATCAGATGGGCTTCGGAAACGGAAATATATGTAAGCATAACACAGGGGTGGGTGGGCGGGCCCACTTCAAAATCGGAGCGAACCGGTTTGGTCACAGCTGATAGTCGGAGATAACAGTTCACCCAAACCAGTCTGAACCGGTAGAATCCCATCACTGGTTATTTGTGTTATATTGATAAAACACATTCATGTAATTTTAGAATGTACTGGAGTTCCAGCCAGCTAGCAGGTAAAAAGAGCTAGCAGGTAAAAAGAGGCCTATTTCACTGTGAAATACTTTGAGAAAGCAATTTCTACATGTTTTAGTATCTGTACCAGCAACACAACAACTCAGTATTTTCAATGTTTTCCTAACCAAGACTTTTTTTAAAAAAAAAAAAATTCTGCTGGTACAAAAAAAGGAACATGAGAGCTCTTTTCTTAATTGGAAAGCAAAATCTACTGTACAGCAGAACAGTGAAATTTCAAAGATGGTGCCTTTAAGATTGAAGACGGCTTTTCATTTAGGATAGCCCAATCAAGGTTAATTTAATTACTTCCATAAAAAGCAATGCACCTGCCTAATATTCTTCAATTGCAAGAAATGAAATTTAATTTTTTAGAAGTTTGGATTATGGCCTTCTTTATTTGATTTAATTACAAACACCAAAACTAGATCCCTTTATAGTAAAGATCTGCTGTTATTTCACTACTGTACTATTTTCATTTATTTATAGTTGTATTCATACAATAATCTACTCAGGCTCCTGGTGGTTTCTATGCATGATAATCGGGGTGGGTTCTACTTACCTTTACTACTGGTTTGCAATGGGGCTGTGCGCGCACTCACTTTGTTGGAGCACGTGCATGCTCTTCTGCACAGAAGCATTTTCATGATGTTAGGGTCGGTGGGCGGAGCCTCCCGCTGGTTTTACTACCGGTTCTATAGAACCGGTACGAACCGGGGGCAACCCACCACTGATGTTAATTTTTCCAAAAGAACCCATTTACTCATAGCTCACTTTCCAGAATTTCTTAAAATCCAAAACCAGATTTTTGTTTATAGCTACTATAAGTAGCCTGGAGGGTACTTCTATTTATGAACAGTAGAAATGCAAATGAAGATCTTTCCATTCAAAACAGATGTTGATGGAATGGATAATGAGATGGCTCGATATAGGAAAAAATGGTGAAGCAAAGTAAACATACATTATGGACTTCAAATCAGATATAATCATCTTCCTGTCTATAGATCTGGCCCATCCTTACAATCATTGGGGAATTTCTTGCTGTTTGCTGTCACAACTACTTGGTTTATGGTTAAACCTGAGTATTTTTCTAGCTTAGGGTAAGTTGTTTATGCAGCTCTGGTTGATTGTTTGATTTGTGTTTTATCCAGCTTACATTCTTTTTTATTGTTTTTCCATTTTATGTAGTTCATGTTGATCCAAACAGCTTCTACGTCAAATAAATAAGTAGTTGCTAACAAATAATTAGCAATACTAATACTCTGTCACAGCACTTACTCTAGAATATTTCCCAAAATGGAAAAATAAAATATTTTTCACTTCTCCCGAGTTTCCTTATTATATGTAAATATTATCTTCCCACAGCCCTTTTATATATGAACTCTGTTTCCACTCTTTTTACATTTCTTTGGGTGTTTTAATCAAAATTTCTGCCCTGCTTTGTTCCAACAAAATCTCTTTTTTACAGATGAAATTGTGTATACATTCAAAATATTAGAGTTGTATGTGACATATAATTTTGTAAAGTAATGTTTCTCTTTCCTGACTCTGGAAAAGGGAAATCAAAAAATAAAAAGATCAGTCTGATTCAATCATAGGCATCAAGGGCTATGATTTGTATAAAGTGTCTCACCCTGATAATTTTGATTACTTAAGAAATTGTAAACTGATATTTCCGGGAAAAGAAAGAATGAACTTGAGCCTTACTTGAATCTGTGTGTGCTGCTGGATATCTGGGTATGACCAGCATATCTCGAGAGAAACACCTGGTCTCAAATTTTATTAATACTTTTAATCACATGCTAATCCAGCCAGGAGCAAGTTTTACAGCTATTGGGTCAACCAAGATAAAGTTAAGCAAAGCAAGTAAAGTATTTTCTACTCAAGCTCAATTTCTGGACACTTCATAATAATATCTAAGTAATGTGCTATTGCCTTCTTCTAGGATACATTAGTTTTCAAGTCTAGCCTAGTATTTCACTGGGGTTTTTCATCCAGATCAGTGGTGGGTTGCCCCCGGTTCGCACCGGTTCTATAGAACCGGTAGTAAAACCTGTGGGAGGCTCTGCCCACTGACCCCAAAATCATCAAAATGCTTCTGCCCATGTGTAGAAGAGAGTGTGGGTGCGTGAGTGAAGAGCGCATGCACAGTCCCGCTGCAAACTGATAGTAAATGTAAGTAGAACCCATCCCTGATCCAAGTCCTAACCAAGTCCTGTTTAGCTCGATGAGATCAGGCAAACATGACTCAAGATTTTTATAAGATGACAACGTCTAAGTAATCTTGCCTGATCCTAGAAACTAAGTCAGGTTGACATTGGTTAGTATTTAGATAGAGGATTACCAAGGAATTTCCTGACTGTTGCTTAAACTAGAACATTCATACACATGTCATAAACAAAATAGTAACACTGGTAAGAAAACTATATGGATTCAGTCACCAATCAAGCGCATCTTTAAATTCAGAGAAAAAACTTTTTAAATAACAATAAGCGTAAAAACCTTCCTTAGAATGATGTAATCCTTCCAGGGTACTTTTTTTTGCTTAGATAGGCTAAACTGTAAATAAAAACATGCTTGATCTTTTTATTCTTTCAGTTCAATTAAATCCTGGAGATAAAGTATATAGTAACCTCAGAACTTTTCCAGTTGATGCCTGTCCATCAACAAGATAAGTGTCTGAAAATAAAATGGGTCCAAAGTTGGTATGGTGGAAGAGGCCAGCCAAACAAATTATGAGAATGAAAACAAGCCAGATCCAGCATGAAACTGTGAAGAGAAACATCTCAGGGGGGAAAAATCCTAAGTGCATTTCTTCTACAGGACTATAATTGAGAATGCTAGCAAATGTTCCATTCTAAACCTCCCTTCTGCCTCCTGATTATTTTCACAAAGCAGAATTTGTGTAGCCTGGCCTGTACTTCTCCAAACAACCACACAGAGAAACAACAAGAGAAAAAGCAGAAACACTATTCATTATTTCATTATCAAAAGAAAATGCAACTGCCTCCTATCGTTTCTTTTAGCATTGGCAAGCTGTTCTCTCTCCGTTATTGCTTCCAATCCAAAAATAAAATTTTATGAAGTGGCTCCAGACCATCTCTGTGTCTGTCTATCAACAGGGCTGATTATGTGCCTTTAACAGACCTCCAGAATGATTTGACCCAGCCCTGGCTTTCAGATCTTTCAATAGCGCATTTGTCACTACTGTAATTAAGTTCATCCACTTTGCTTCTGGTTCTCTCTTTTTGATTTTCACCTTTCCCAGCACTAGACTTCTCGAGAGAGCAAAGTCTTCGCATAACATGTCCAAAATATGATAATTTGGCCCTAGTAATTTTTTCCTCTTCTGGTGAGAATTCTAGATTGATTAGCTCTATTTTATTGTACTCATATTTAATATTAGTCTCAATTTTTCACTATACTCCTTGACTTATTAGTGCTTCCAGATCATTTGCATTTTGAGCTATTAATGTAGTGTCATCAGCATAGCATATGTTACTGATGTTTCTTCCTTCAGTTTTAACTTCTCTCTCATGATCTTCCAATCCAGCTCTCTTCGATATGCATTCCACATATCAGTTGAATAAATGAAGAAAAAATATTCAGCCTTGCCAATAAATGAAGAAAAAATATTCAGCCTGGACTCAGTCTGTTTCTCCATATATCTGCCAGACCGTTGCTCCTTGTCCTTTATATCAGTGGTCACCAACCAATGGTCCGCAGACCACTGGTGGTCCATGAGAAAATTTTGGTGGTCCATGGCACACTTGGGTAGAGGAACTGCTCTGGGAGGGGCAATGGTCAGTCCTGTGATCAGAGCTCTGGAATATGGGACTGGCCAGGCAGCTCATGGTGGTGCTATAAATCTTCACCATAGACGGAGGTTCATGCAACTTGCAACTTTGCAGTGCAGCTCTCACCAACTGGAATGAGATAATGGTGCAAGGGCGGGGTGACGGTGCAGACGGGCCGAAGCAATGGGTGACGGCAACCCTGGGTTGTTTCTTCCCCCTGCTGTAGTTTCCTGATGGCTGAACCCACCAGTGGCTGTCCCTACCCCTCGCCTTCCCTTCCCAGTCACTCGTCGCCTGGTCTGAGAAGGGAAGAGCGGGGGATGGAGATTCACTCTATATTCCATAGTGGGAGGAAAGCTTCATCTCTTGCTGGATCTCACGGGCGTTTCTTCTGGCCCTTGTTGGTGCTCTGCACACCTCAGTCTCTCAGGGATGCTTGACTTCCTCTCAAGAGAGAGAATCAGAGAGAATCAGAGAGAGAATCAGAATCGGAGAGAGAGAGAGAGAATGAAAGAAAGAATCAAAGAGAGAGAGAGAATCAGAATGAGAGGAGGGAGAGAGAGAGAAAGAGAAGGGGAGAGAATGAGAGAATGAGAGAGAAAGAGTGGGAGAGAGAGAAAGAGAGAGGGGATCCCTGAGGTCCAAAAGGTTGGGGACCCCTGTTATATATCATTCTCATGAAGACAATGAGATGTTCTGGGATTCCAATTTTCTAAAGAATATTCTAGAGCTTGTTGTTCATGCAGTTGAAGATATTTCTATAATCAAGATGTGTGTGTGTGTTGTCTTTTCTCAATTATCTACCATGGATCAACAATAATGTCTGTTGTTGCTAGGCTTTTTGTAAATCCAGCCTGCATATCTGGCATCTCCCTTTTTGTGTATAGCTGTTGGATGACCCTAAGCATTATTTTGCTCACATATGGAATTAAGAATATTGTACAGTAGTATCACACTCTGTTAAGTCTCCTTTGTTTCTGGTATTGTTATATTGAAGAACCCTGGTGGGACAGTGATTAGAATGCAGTATGGCAGGCTGACTCTGCCCATAGCCAGGAGTTCAACCCTGATCAGCTCAAGGTTAACTCAGTCTTCCATTCTTCTGAAATAGGTAAAATGAGGACCCAGATTGTTGGAGGCAATATGTTGACATTGTAAACTGCCCAGAGAGTGCTATACAGCATTATGAAGCAGCATGTAAGTGCTATTGCTATGTTGATTGACCCCTTCCAATCTTTTGGCCACTTCTATCCTACTGATTTGCTGGTATATTTTGGTTAAATTTCATTTATTTCTCTTCTGTTGGTTGACATATTTCTGTAGATATTGCATCAGTTCCTATATCTTTCCAACTTAGTAGTACTAAAGTGCTAATCTAACTTCATTTTTTAATATATCTTCTAAGGTGTTTTGGATATTTATATCTCTCATGTATAGAATGTCAGTACACACACACGCATCTTTGCTTGATCTTTTTTGAATCTGTCCATTGGCATTCCTTAGAATATTAATTTGAAGTTGGAATCTCCTTTTGTGTTCAAAGACCTTTTTGAAAAAAACTTTTCTTCTTTTCACAATGTCTATTTCCATTTTTAATATCTTTTGTAAAGATATTACAATATTACAAGACTATCTTCTGTGTCTTTTATCAGAGCTTTGAAATTCTTTGTTAAGTTTTTTCCTGGGATCTTTTCTTTCTTAGCTTCGCTTTCTCTTCTTGATGATTTCTACTCTCCACTTTGTCTTCTTCTAGTTCTTAGTCCCTTTTCACATTCATCTTTAACTATTTCACTACACAGTTCCTGTGGTTCCTCAGCCATGATGTTCAGGACTTCAAAGGAATTCCTGATGTTCTTCTTGGAAATGGTGATCATACTGGGAAAAACAGCTTTGTTTTTTCACTGTTGCTTAACTATGAACATGGACATGACTAGTTTGTAATCTGTTCCATAGTCAGTCATTGGCCCCATTACTGATATAACTGAGTTCTTCCACCTTCTTGTACCAATTATATAAACTATTGGTTTCTATGTACTCTACCTGATGATGCCTATGAACCAGAGGTGAAATCCAGCAAGTTCTGACAGGTTCTGGAGAACTGGTAGCGAAAATTTTGAGCAGTTCAGAGAACCTGTAGCAGAAATTTTGAGTAGTTTGGAGAACCGGCAAATACCACCTCTGGCTGCCCCCAGAGTGAGGTGGGAATGGAGATTTTGCAATATCCTTCCCCCA
Organism: Ptyas mucosa; assembly: GCA_012654045.1. NCBI lineage: Eukaryota > Metazoa > Chordata > Lepidosauria > Squamata > Colubridae > Ptyas > Ptyas mucosa. Next base: position 22,328,578 of record WNWU01000001.1, read on the forward strand.
GGAGTAGGGAGGGAATAGGGATTTTGTAGTATCCTTCCCCTGGAGTGGAATGGGAATGGAGATTTTGCAGTATCCTTCCCCTGGAGTGGGGTGAGAATGGAGATTTTGCAGTATCCTTCCCCTGCCACGCCCACCAAGCCACACCCACCAAGCCACACCATGCCCACCAAGCCATGCCCACAGAACCAGTAGTAAAAAAAATTGGATTTCACCACTGCCATGAACATACCGAAAGCAGAATTTGTTTGTTTGTGTTAGCAGTTAAAAAAATGGATTGGCAGAAATTGATAAATTGTTCTTTTGCTTCAGTTCAATTTATTCAACCATACAATCCAATTATTGTTTCCTCTTTACTGCTTCCAGTTGTAGTATTCCATTCTCTGCCTGCAGCAGTACATCTTGCTTGTATGTTTTGTTGATTTCAGGTTGAACTTCACTACATCAGCTTCCTCTTCTTTTGCATCAGTGTTTGGACAATAAACTTGTATAACCAGAATGTTAAAAAGTTATTCACAAAGTTTAATTGATAGTATTTGGTCATTGATATCAAGTATTGTCTTTGCTATACTATATCATTACCATTCAAGCCATGCCATTCTCTTTTTGCTTTTCATTCCCCAAGTGATAAATAATATGGAGAGCCAGTTTGGTCCAGTGGTTAAGGCATCGGGCTAGAAAACAAGAGACTGTAAGTTCACGTCCTGCCTTAGCCTTGACCTGAGCTGGGTGACCTTAGACCAGCCATTCTCTTTCAGCCCAACTCACCTCACAGGTGTGGTTGTTGTAGGGAAAATAGAAGGAGGAATGTGTGTTGGATATGTTCACCACCTTGAATTGTTCATTTTAATCTGGCTATGCCTAAAAACTATTAGCACTCCAAAAATCCTCAATTCTTCCTCAGTAGGATCTTTTTTATTTTAAAAAAATGTGTTTATGTATCAAATTTATACAGACACTCATCTCCTGAATGGGACTCTGGGTGGCATACAATAAAAATAGAATAAACATACAACGTAAAATAACCACAAAACCCAGAACATACATTTAATCCAAGAGAGTGTTTAAAAATTCAGACTTAATAGACCCATCTGAGGATTTCCTTGATCCCAGTAGATCCACAGCCTGTTGGAAAAACCACGTCTTGAGGCCTCTCCAAAAGGCCAATAAAATAAAATGCTATCTGAGCGGAGGCTCATCGTCTCCTACTATATTGTCCATCACTTTATCTTGTCTATCCATTTGGTTTTCTTAATAAAAATAAGATAAAATAAAACAATAGTTTGCCATTCCCTTCTCCTGCACAATTTGAAATGAAGTTTTTGCTGCTGTCACTAACGTGGTCACCTGCCTCTAGCATCTTCCCATGTTATTGCTGTTCAATGTAGGTGGCTGCTTGCTTCAGCTGGGGTGACCCTGATGGAACTGGGTCTTGGTTTATAGCAGGGGTGGGTTCTACTTACCTTTACTACCAGTTCGCAATGGGATCACGGGCAACGGGATTGCATGCGCAGATCATTTCTGATGATGTCAGGGTCAGTGGGCGGAGCCTCCCACCGGTTTTACTACCGGTTCTATAGAACCGGTCTGAATCAGGGGCAACCCACCACTGGTTTACACTCTTGGCTTACATTCTCTGAGTTTTTCATTCATCTTAGGAACATCTGCTATCACCTTGATAAAAGACATGGTGGAAAAACAGAATCAGCAGGATAGCCTTCTAAAACCAGAATGGAATGAACAAATTAGTGGGACAGAGAAACCAGAGAAAGAGAATTCAAATTTAAAAACTCTTTCTTGATCATATGACTCAGAGCAGAGCTGTCACAGAAGAATTCCAGCAGCCAAGCTGTTTGTGTTTTTCCTACACGTTTTCCTTCTTTTCTAATCCTAAAACTGCAATCTTCTCAAACCTGTTAGGTGCCATTTGTGTGTCTATTCTGGTATGACGACCTCACAATGCTAAGTGGATGTGCTAGAATTCCAAAACTCTATCCATTTCTATTTATAGCCCTTTCCAGAGACTTTGTAATCTAAATCAGAAACTCTTTACTGCTTCCCAGTTACTCTGGAGGCTACTCCTTAGAAAAGTGATGTTTTAGCCCTCTTCTTCGGTTCCCAATTGGAACCATAATAGATTAACAGAGTTGGAAGGGACCTAGTGGAAATTTTGAGCAGTTCGGAGAACCGGTAGCGGAAATTTTGAGCAGTTCAGTGAACCTGCAAATGCCACCTCTGACTGGACCCAGAGTGGAGTGGGAATGTGCATTTTGCAGTATCCTTCCCCTGGAGTAGGGTAGGAATGGAGATTTTGCAGTATCCTTTCCCTTGCCATGCCCACCAAGCCACGCCCACCAAGCCACACCACGTCCACCAAGCCACACCCACAGAACCGGTAGTAAAATAATTTGGATTTCACCACTGATCTAATCCAACCCTGTGATCAAGCAGGAGACCCTACACCATTTCTGACAAATGGCAGTCCAATCACTTCTTGAAAGTCTCAAGTGATGAAGCTCCCACAACTTCCGAAGGCAAGCTGTTCTATTGGTTGATTATTCTCACTGTTAGAAAATTTCTCCTTATTTCTAGGTTGAATCTCTCCTTGATCAGTTTTCATCCATTATTCCTTGTCTGGCTTTCAGGTGCCTTGGAAAGTAGCTTGACCCCTTCCTCTCTGTGGCTGCCCTTCAAATATTGGAACAGTGCTATCATGTCTCCCCTGGTCCTTCTCTTCACTAGACTAGCCATGCCCAGTTCCTGTAACCGTTCTTCATATGTTTTAGTTTACAGTCCCCTAATCATCCTGGTTGCTCTTCTCTGCACTTTTTCTAGAGTCTCAACATCTTTTTTTTATATTTATATTTATATTTTTTATATTTATTTTCCAAATAAAATTTTCAATCCAAGTTCTTTTAAAAGTTATGTGCTTATCTACTCCCTTTCCATATTTTACCCTTTATTTTTTTCCCAAACACTATGAAAAGCAGGACCAAGCTACAACAGTAATTAGAAGTATAAAATACGTTAAATACTTTAACGTTTTTTTCCTCTAGTGTATATCTTAATATTGGTACTCTGGCCTTCCAGCTGTTTCAAAACTTATTTGTTTAAATGTCTGACTAACTGTTTGTCATTGGATACTGAAAACAAATTAACATGATTTTAACACTGAGAACAAATTAACATGATTTTAATATCTATTTTTCTTACTCATAGTTCAGAAGGTGGCTTTGGACCCGTCACACTATTTCTGCCAGCCTACCTGACAGAAATACGATATTTTGGAAGAAAATTGAAGGCCGGAGTACTCTCCCTAAACTCCTGGATCAAAGCAAGATATTATTCTAATGAATAAATTAAATATATACTTAATAAATGTTAAAGCCTTATGTTCTACCCAAGCTATGGAAAAAATAATAATTCAAAAATATCACCATGATAAGTATGTTATTGCATAGCAGTTGGAGGGCAAGTTTATTTGCACTGAGGGAATGCAACAGTTAAAGTGGCAGTTGAGTAATGCTGTAGGCTCAAAAAATACTGTAAGGTTCACTGGTTTTTATTAATAAAAAATAGTAAAATACAGGGAGAAATAGTGTTTCTATTATCACTTGAATATGATTGTCTCCTTATAATAAAATGCCACTTTTATGGGTAATATAAAGTATTACTTTATCTAGTCATATCCAATAAAACACTACTTTTTCACTTGAGTGATAATGCAAACTCAGCAAAATAGGCACAAAGAAATAGGCATGATTTTCAAGTAAATTCTACTAAGGTAGCTTGGTTTTTTTTCTTTTTCTTTGAATTTATAGATTATTTCTTTAAGCAGTTCCTTTAGTCAGTCAAATTATTTTCTTTATGACATTTAAATCAAGTGAATATTCGAAAGTATAGGATAGTTGTTTGAAGGAGTGATTTAATTCTTCACATTCCATGCTCTAGTTAGGATCATGCAGTTTAAAAGAGGTTGATATTTAGATCAGCAGAAAAAAATTAAAAATTCATGAGGTAAGCAGTACTATAAAATATCATCTTGCCATCAATTTTGTCTTCCCCGGCTCTATAGATCACTGATAGCTGCCATGGAATTTTATACTTATCTGTCTTCACATATATCTTGCAACAAAATGTTCTGCTATTTTTTTAAGCTGGCTGTTTCAACAAAGGCCCCCTAAGTTTACAGAATAATATTTCTGAACAGTTAGCTTTGTCCTCCACATTGATTAGCCAATGAAGACCATTGACATGGGTTTCTCAGTGTATGAAATAATAAGGACAATGTCTTAAGTACTCTCATCTGTGATTGTTAAATTCAGGCTTTTGTATAGTTCTTAATCATCTGCCGGAAACACCTACTATCTTCTGTACAATCAGAGACTTTATTAAAAACAAAATGGAGCATTGGAAACAACAGCACCTTATGAAAGATTCATTGCTTAGAAGCTTCCAACCAAACTTTGTGACATCTTATTCACAATGTATTGTTGACAGGATTAACTAAAATAAGGAATAACTTAATTTCTCCATTTTTTTTCTGTTGAAATTTTATCTGCAACATTATACAATGTCCTTATGTATTTATCAACACCAGCTCCTTAACTTACCTTTTGCTCCCCATTTAGAAAAAGAACACACAACTGGATTGAACAAGTAGCAGAGTGTATTCCAGAATGGCACAGTCACCAAAGGGTGAGTAATTTGATTCTGCCCTTAGCCACTCAACAATGATTGCATCTATCCTTTCTCCTATAACTAACAGTGCATTAGTCAGTCTTTCCACAGGCTAATTTTCCCATCAAAATAAGAAATCTGGTATCACCTTTTGCAATTTAGACATTTTATTAAAAGGCATAAGTTTTTGTCCACTGCAGTTCACTTCATTAGATGCATAGAGCAGTCTCTCTACCTGCATCAAGCAGTTAATGAAAGCATGTCTTTTAATAAAATGTGTTAAACAAAAAAACATGCTGCCAGAATTCTCCTAATTTTTTTGCTACCGGACTAGCACCAGTCTTCTTCTACAACGCCACTGAAATAAGCTGTCAGATCTTTCTCACTTGATTTCTGTGTCAGTAGGAACAGCTGAAAATCAAACCAAAATGCTTTCATCTGAGCCATGACTTTTTTTTGCCTAATTCCTATTTTAACAAAAGCAAAATACTCAATCATTATAATTACTATTTATTGGTACTGAAATGGTTGGGTACAATGCCAAATCCAGATTAGAGGCTCCTGATTTGTAGCTGCTCTGGTTGGCAAGTGATTAACAAATTAGTCCTCTCTCTCTCTCTCCCTCTCTCTCTGTCTCTCTCTCTCTCCATCTCTCTCTCTCCCCCCCCCCTTTCTCT
>WNWU01000001.1:22334031-22361568 GCA_012654045.1 Ptyas mucosa
TCTCTCTCTCTCCCCCCCCCATTTCTCTCTCCCCCTCATCTCTCTCTCCCTCGTCTCTCTCTTTCTCTCCCTCCCTCCCTCCCTCTTTCTCTCTGTGTGTCTCTCTGTCTCTGTCTCTCATAAAGCATCACAATTTTAGACAGTTTGTTAGGGCATTTTGTAACCATGCCACGATTCTAGATTAAATAAGCATCAGCTCTATTTTTCAGGTTGATGCTACCCTAATCTGGGTAACACTGAATGCACCTGTCTTTGGATTTGAATCAAAAAAAGGGGGGGGGAGAAGCAGCCATCTGGAAGGCTCCGTGGGATTCTTCATATAAATATCCGTGAAACAAAGTTGTTTCCTGACATTTCCTGAAATCACACAAACATGTAAGATACAAGACAAGACACAGTACAAATGAACAGCTCTGTGTTAACTTCCTTCTAGCATCTAAACTAAGAAAAAATGATAAATGGTCTCATTGAAATTATTCAGAGCTGAATTCAGTAATTCCTTCTAAATACACTGCTGCCAAACAGCACTAGATCAAGGACAGCCACCTCATGTTCTAGAACAAGGTTCCCATTTATAGCCTGGAATGACTCACACTAGCTGCCTTGATTGTTAGGCATCTGTGTGCATTATACTTACAGGATTTACTGCAGAATGCTTTTGGCATATTCAAGAGCTCGATTCTTATAGGCTCTGTGTTTCGACCTTATTCCTCGTTGTATGCTTAGATCAACCTTGATACTGATATCCCCAGATAGCTAATGTACTAGGTGCCATCTGGAGGGAAAGAAAGATGGGGAAACCATACTCTGCATAAAACATATAGAGATGCCCTGCAAAGCATGGGAATTGCCTGGGAAGAAGCTGAAACTGTCGCAATGGATCAAAATCATTGGCCAATGTGCTGTACTACACAGGCACCTAAGAATAAAATGTCATCACCTGGCAGACATTCGTTTCCAGCAAATTGTGCACCAAAATTTCACAAAGCTGATTAGAGATGGAAAGTACATTGATTTCATCAGTTTCTCAGTACTCTGTTTCACTATCCCACTGACAAACCCATTATGGCCATACTTACATGCAGGTAATTGTTTTTGTTCCTGCTCACTAGTGGTTTCCTTTTACTCGTCCCCATACAAGGTTCATTACTATTCATTTGCTAGGTATAATAGAGACTACGATCAAACTCTAGTACTACGGCAATACAGCTATTACCTACTTGTTTCTTTCATTCCAACTTTTATCTCCGTTACAGCAGTCTATGTTTAAATTACTATATCTTTTGATACAGCTACTATATTCTCATTGCCTTTAATATCATGGCTATACAACTATATCTATTGTTAATCCAACATGTAGCACATTCTTAATAGAACAATTTAAACAGTTGGCTGAGTTTATAAACCCTCGTATTACAGACCATCTAATTTTGGAAAAGGATTATTATGAAACTGAATCAATAATAGGCCTCTTACTTACTGTGTCTATTTCATCATTAAACCCTTTATAGTTGTCTCCAAGTCAACCGAATCCCCATCAAAGATACCAGACACGAAATTTGAGACACTTCAGTAAAATCCATTATTTCCTATAGTGACAAATATACTGCCCACTTTTCAACATGCAGCAAAAATCTTTTAAATCTCCAGTTCTAACTAGTTTACAGCTAATCTATATAGAGTGCCTAGTGGTGATTTAATTTTCCTTACCCTTTACTCTTAAGCTAACACACACCATAATTCTTGAGGTAACACAAGGAAGGTTCTCTCAGAAAATGCATTTGGCACCAGTATATTTGAGAGAGCAAGAAGCTCAATACTCAAAGTTTTACTCCATGTATTGTCCTCCCGCTCCTGTCAAAATTATCAACAATCATTCTTGTGTGAGGTGTTAGCAACTTTAAACATTAAACTGTGGGTTTAATGTTTTTCAGTGCTCAGTCATTCTCCTAAGGATTAAAGAATTTAGGCAAAAGTATTCCATAAGAAGGTCTCCCATCTCTTTCATTAGCAGGCAAACATATAGATAAATATTATAAGGACTGTGGCTCAAAGATGATGACGGTTCAGAAGACCTACATCATCATCATGCCTGATTCTGATTCTCAGATCTCCTATAACAGGCACAAAATTGAATACAGGACATTCCCTATGACAGTGAAAATGTATTTAATATTAAAACAACAATAAATGAGGGGAAATATAGTCACACACATTCTATCAGGATTTCAGTGTACGTTTTTTTTATCTCAAATTTCACCCTAGAAGAAAGATGGAATCTTCTATCCATATCTCAACCTAGACAGAGACCACAGAAGAAATGAGCAGAATGGCATTTTGAAAAATCTGTGATTTTTAAACACAGATGCTCAATAGCAGCACCAGCAATGACATCAATGAAAGTGCTCTGAGAGGACAAAGCTATATTTTTTTTAATCTAGACATGCTTTCTCCAATCAGATTAGGTAGATTTTAATTGTTTTCTTTTTCCTTTTTCAATACGTGGGAGGAAACGGATCATTTGATCCTCCAAATTGTACATAAAGGATCTGCAGGTAAGTTTTGAGGATCAATACCACCTTATTGTTTTTAGAACACATTTGTTGAAATAGGCTGGCCATTCTCTTAGTAAGAATGATTTCAGATAGAGAGGGACCATGTTTCATCCTTAATCTAAGGGAATTCTGCAACTTTGTATTGTCTTGTTGATTTTAAATAGTATTCTTAACCCTCAACTTCTTCTTAGGCCAGGACAATTGGTTGGCCTTAGTCTACAATATATCCTATTATATAGGTAAAGATAAAGGTAAAGGTTCCCCTTACACATACGTGCTAGTCATTCCCAACTCTAGGGGGCAGTGCTCATCTCCGTTTCAAAGCTGAAGAGCTAGCGCTGTTCAAAGACGGTAATTGTAGTATTATATAATACAAGTTCAATTACAATTATAATGTAATTTTAATACTATTTTTCCATCTTAATATAGGTCTGTTATTCCTGTTCAAGAAACGTCACTATTATATTGAGAACATTTATGAAATATATGGTAATAGGTATTGCATAGTTTTAGCTTCAGAGGGATTGATCTCTCTTAGCATCAATAATACAGTGCTATCGATAATACTCTCAATTAGTCAGAGATAATTCAGGTTATTCTTTTCTTTTATCTCAGCTTGAATAAACATGAACAAGTCTTATTTAACAATGAGTCAGACTCTTCAATTCATAAGACTCAAAAATGAAGCAGTACATTTCTTTCACCAAACAATCTCTGTGATAAACATAGAGTCTTTAATCCAAGTATAAAAAGTCCTGGAGATCTGAAGGTTCAAGTCACCAACACAGCCAGCTCCATAGATTATTTCTCCTATATAATTTATTGATGTTGTTTCCATTTCCACTTTGTTGATAAGTAAGCCATGTATGTATTGTCAGATCTGGAAGCCATCTTTTACATTTGGGCCTTCAGGCCTGCCACAGATTCTTCTGTGGGGAAATGGGAGGGGGGATTGCATATAGTATGGGTGATATGTAGTATGTAGTCAAAATAATGTTCCTTTCTCAGAGAGTCAAGGATGAATCGCCCTGGCACCTGGAGTTGGATGACTGGGAGGTGTGTTCCAGTTTGGATGGTGGATGATTGGACCATGTAATGGACATGAGGGTGCTGGGCAGGGACTTGAACTTTTACTTAGGTGTGGAAAACCTGGAAACTTTCAGATTCGGGTTTTCCCAGATGTGCCAATATGACATCTCTAATAAAAAGTAACTTTGAGGAAATTCAAGCCTCAGAGTTTTCTTTTGTTGGGGGTGTTACCTGGAACCCTGACATGTATATTGTGACATCAAAATACTCTCAGATGGTACCATTGTGAAGATATCAAGATTCAGGGACTATTTAGACTTGATTTCCTAGCATGGAACTCTTGAGAATGTTCACATTTTTCAAAATCTTCTTAACAGATATCACTGTACAGAAAACAAAAGCCCACAGCCTTCTTTTTTTTAAAAAAAAATCACAAATAAAATTATCAAAGACTGACGTATCAACAGAAACAAATAAAAGGATTAGAGAGTCCCTCAGCAAGAGGAGGTTTGGAAGCAAAAGTTATCATGGGCAACTACAGGAATGTATTGGTTTTGTCAGACTGATGAAAGCAGCCCTGCAAACTCACACCTGTCTTTCCATTTTTGTGCATGTGTGCAATGTTGCAATACAAGTATAAATAGGATGGAGCTTATATCACAGTGATGGCTAACCTTTTCTGGACTGAGTGCCCAAAGCGTGTGCATGCACACGGGAATGCGTGCATGTGTGCCCGAACCCCCAAAATGCAATGTGCATGTGCCCCCAGCATGCACCCCACCCCCGCATGCACACGTAATCCCCTGCATATGTCCTGCCTTCTGCGCCTGCATGCACGGCCTCGCCGCATGTGCTCCGCCTCATGCATGCAAGTGTGGGACCCCTGCATGTGTTCTACTCCCCTGCTCCCACGCATGCATGGCAGAGACCCAAAGACCAGCTGGCTGGTGGGAGGACCATGCGCATGCGCAGTAGACCTGAACTGGGGCAATGGCTTGCGTGCCATTAGAGAGGGCGCTGAGTGCCACCTCTGGCACGCATGCCATAGGTTCGCCACCATGGTTATATCACCATGGTTATACAACACTACTTTCATTTAGCTGCTTGATGTCCTCGCAGTATTCCCTTTTCTAACAAAAATCATGGCTAAAATGTATAAATATTAATCTGACATCATCAATATTACTTCCCTGAATCAAAGTAACCAAAGATTCCAGTGCTGCTGTATCTACACAAGATTTACAGAATGTTCCCAATTTCTCCAAATTAAATATCTATGAAAGAGGAAGCAATTTGATACCTGAACTTTCAGGTTTTATAGTTCGTGGCCTTGGGAATCCATTACACAAATTGCTCACATCTGACCTTGCAATAATTTTACAAATAGCTCATAAGCCATTGACTCTAAAGATCTTAGAGAGCAAAGTGGCATGTTTTCTTTGCCTTTGTTCTGGCTTCATTCTCTGTAAATGTCATTTTGCAATTTCAGCTTTTTGCTTTCTAAAGTGTCATTTTCTTCTTCTATAGAGAATTTAACTCAACTGAAGCCTGTTTTCTGGTGACTACCCTGTTTCCCCTTAAATAAGACACCCCCTGATAATAAGCCCAATCGGGCTTTTGAGTGCATGCACTAAAAGAAGCCCCCCACCCCCCGAAAATAAGCCCTCCCTGAAAATATTCAAACGCATGCGCAGCCGGTCCCTGCCATTTCCTCTGGTTTCCTCCATGCACCGCAAAATAATAAGACCTCCCTGAAAATAAGGCCAAGCGCTTATTTTGGGGTTAAAAAAAATATAAGACAGGGTCTTATTTTCAGGGAAACACAGTACATGGACATGTCCACTGTGTCTTCTTCCAGTCTGGTCCAGAATTCTGATCTAGATTTCTTGATATTGTCTCCTCCAAATACCAATCCAGATTTGATTCTGCTTAGCATTTTCAAGATCAATCAAAGGCAGGTTTTAATTTCCACCTGCTAATGACCTTTGTAATGTATTAAGCAGCTATGAAAACTTTTCATGTTCAGTGTATTGTTTTTCTTATAACCCCTTCCTCAACATTTTCTCGAAGGGTTAAAAAATCTGATCCACTTTGGATCTTTTACTTTAATTTAGTTTTTCTGCATTGATGAAGAAGTCCTTAATATTTTGGCTTCAAGAAATCATTATTTTTTGGACTTCAGGGTACCATCTGCCTGAAAGGCCAATGGGCTAACAGCTATTGTAGAATGGGAGAAATTTCATCCCAAGGGTTAAGCATAAATTAAAGCAAGATTTACATCTGATCCATCAATCTACCAATCAAGATCAGATGTCATCAGAGCAACAAAAAAAAAAAAAAACCCCACCAAACCCTGAGAAGGCAATCTGAATTATGAACATTTTCTCTCAGGTGACCTTTAAAAAGAGCAAATTCTTTTGAGATACCATTTAGGAATTGTGATTTAGGAAATATTTAACCATTTAGGAATTATTAAAAGCTAGATGAAAATCAGAGTCTTGTGCTTATTGGAAATTGAACTGAATTGAGGTATCTTCACTAGCCTGTGCTATACTAGCATATGATATAATTTTCACTATTTTGGTATTGTATTCTTGGCAAGAAAGATGTTTGTGTGTGTGTGTGTGTGTGTGTGTGTGTGTGTTTGTTTCTGGCAAGAAAAGCCAAGGAGATGTTTTATTTCCATAGGCAAGCACACCTTGTTACAACAATGTTACTATTTTTATGAAGAAAAAGTGGTTCATCATCAGAATATTAATTTCTTACCTAGGCTTGTATCTTCTCTATGTAAAACAGGACACAAAATCCCATATTTTCTTTCCATCTTTACAATTGCTAATTGTTGGTTATTCACAAGTGCTTAATTGTTCCTTTGCCAGATATCCCAAATTTGTAACAGTCAAAAATGATTGATCTGTCAGACCATTTCCAGCAAGGGAAATATCTACCACATCAGTGGTGGGTTGCCCCTGGTTCAGACCAGTTCACAAGAACCAGTAGTAAAACCAGTGGGAGTCTCTGCCCACTGCCCCGGATGTTGTCATAGGTGATCTGCGCATGTGGATGTCATCATAGGCAAGCGAAGCGAGCGCGATCCCATTGCAAACCGGTACTAAAGGTAAGTAAAATGCACCTCTGTACCACATCACTGGGGATTGCTAATTGAATTACTAACTCTGACTTCCGGAGAACCACTCTCTCAAGACAGTGACACAACTTAAAATCCTTTGCAAGAAGCACTTTCTTCCTGACCTTTTCCAAGCTGGGAAACTGGATTTAGACTACAATGCTCATTAGACACTAGCAGGGATGGGATTCAGCCAGTTAGGACCAGTTCGGGCAAACCGGATGTTATTTTAATCTGGTTTGCCAAACCAGTTGTTCCAAGGACTGGCTGATCCTGCCCACCCCACCCCGCCCCTCCCAGGAGTCTCCATGTGGCCCATTTTGGATGCCAAGTACGTGCAGGGCATGCGCAGAGGCTCTGGTAAGACAAAATATAGGCCTACTGTGGGAGGCTGTTTTCGCCTTCCTGGAGGCTCAAGGAAAACCTCCAGAGCCTGGGGAGGTGAAAAATGGGCTTACTGGAAGTACCAGAAGTCTGGAAACGGGCTTGTTTCTGGCCTCTGGAGGCCTTCAGAGCCTTGGGAGGGCAAAAACACCCCACCACCACCACTGTGGTGCAGGAGGATGTGTAGGCCATGCCGCCATGGCCACACCCACCCAGCAACCGGGCCGTGAACCGGTTGCTGAAATTTTTGAATCCAATCCCTGGACACTAGTGGTTAGATACCAAGGAATATTTGGATGCAACTTTGGGGCAATCTGTAACTTCTTTCATCCTGAATCCCCCCATCCTCAGTAAGTAAGTAAGGTTTGCTACTCAGCCATATGTGCACCTCAAGGAACAACTCAGTCTGTTTATTTTTAAAAAATGTTTTCATTTATGTTTATCCTGAATTTCTTCTGCCATTGTCTCATCTTCCAATCAGCTAACTCATTTAAAATCCTATGCCTGCTTCATACATTTCCAACATTGATAATCTTGGAATTACACTGAAATACATTTATATTCAGTTTACTTCCAGCACAATATTCTTCACAAATGTCTAAGATATACAGAGACCACTGTAAACCTCTGCGCTGAATATCATGCAAACTACAGCATTAAAACAGATCAAATTGGTGTCATTCTGGAAAAAGTCTGATCTAACTCTATGCCCAGATCAAAGTGTGATTTAAAAACAAAATGCCATTTGCTGTAATTTAGCATGGAAAAACACACAGCTGTAAATGTTTGTTTTTCTGCCGAATAGAATGAAATCCTCAGGCAAGCTAACCCTTTATGAGGGAGTGAAGTCTGCCAAATTTCATACAAATCACAACAGGGTTTTTCTAAGCAACACTCTTATAAACCAAAGCTTTAATATGACAGGGTTTTTTTTTTTTAAAAAGAAACAGAGTAACTCTGTTGCTTTCAGATAGAATACGATGAAATATATTTGATAGCAGCCCCTTCTGTGGAAAATACTTCTGCCAAATGTCAAACAGATGTTTTGTGGGTATTTTGTAAGTTATGGTGATGCCTATTTCTGCACGTGATGCAGTGGAGAGCAGGAACCTGAGGCAGAATTATACAGGATTAATTTGATAATCTTTCCTTTGAAATCAATCAATTGCTATGCTAGTTGTTCCCAACTCTAGGGGACAGTGCTCATCTCTGTTTCAAAGCTGAAGAGCCAGCGCTGTCTGAAGATGTCTCCATGGTCATGTGGCTAAATGGCAAAGGCACACGGAACGCTGTTACCTTTCCACCAAAGGTGGTCCCTATTTTTCTACTTGCATTTTTTACCTGCTTTCGAACTGCTAGGTTGGCAGAAGCTGGGACAAGCTCACCCGTTATGCGGCACTAGGGATTCAAACTGCTGAACTGCCGACCTTTCGATCAACAAGCTCAGGATCATAGCCACTGAGCCACCTGCAAGCAGTATTATACAAAGCACCAAAAGAAGCAAGAACTAGAAAGCCAAAGAAATTAAATATATAAGAAAAATAAAAGTAGCCAAGCCTATGTAATACTAATTCCATTAACCATCTTTCCATATCTTCCTATCCATCATATCCACATAATTATTCCTATAATGAACGTTTTTTGTTCTTTAAATTTCTCATCTCCTTCTGAGTAATTTCATTCAACCACAACTTTCTCAGTCTTCCCTTTCTTCTCAGTCCATTCATTCTGTGTTAGTATTTTTGTTTTGTGATGCAATTCTCACTCATTCCTTCTATATCAGGAGTCCCCAACCCCACCCCACCTGGGCCAAGGCTCACTACTGGGCCCTGAGCTATTCAGAAGTGGCCCACAAAAACAATGGGCGAGTGTGTCTATGTACGCGCATCCTTACTTGCATGAGTGGCAGGCGAGCGCATGTGTACATACTCCATTTGTGTGAGCAGCGGGTGCAAATGGAACTGTGCGCATGTGCACACCCTTGTTGGCTCCTCACACAGAACCATCCCCTCTCCCCCTTCTACCGGTCTGCAAAACCAGAGAGGTTGAGGAATTCTCTTCTATATGACCAAAGCACCACCATTTCATAGAATCCTAGGGCTGGAAGCAGAGGTGGTATTCAGCGGGTTCTGACCAGTTCTGGAGAACTGGTAGTGGAAATTTTGAGTAGTTCGGAGAATTGGTAAATACCACCTCTAACTGGCCCTACCCCCATCTATTCTCTGCCTCCCGAGTCCCAGTTGATCGGAAGGAAATGGGGATTTTGCAGTAACCTTCCCCTGGAGTGGGGGGGAATGGAGATTTTACAGTATCCTTCCCCTGGAGTGGGGTGGGAATGGAGATTTTATAGTATCCTTCCCCTGCCACGCCCACAAAGCCATGCCATGCCATGCCATGCCCACTAAGCCATGCCACAGAATCAGTAGTAAAAAAGAATGCATCCACCACTGGCTGGAAGGGACTCTGGAACTTCTTATCTAACCCCAAGGCAGGAATCCTTATACCGTCCTGGACAACTCACTGTTCAATGTTTTCTTGAAAACCTTGAGCAATGGAGCACCCATGACTCCAGGAAGCAAACTTTTGCATTGATTAATCATGCTCACTGTCCTCATTTCTAGGTTGGATCTCCCTCTGATCAATTTCTACCCATTGCTTCTTATCCTGCCCTCAAGGGTTTTTCTTTCTTTTCTTTTTTTCTGCCTTTCTTTTTTATTTCCTTGTTTATTTATTGATTTCATGTTTCTAAACTTCCCATTTCCTTTATAGATATATTTTTTTGATACTGATCACAACTTTTATCCATGTTCATTCATACTATTCATACTTGACCCACTTTTCTTTTTTATGAACATAATAATCCGCTTCTACTGTATTCAACTTAGTTTGCTTCTGACATATTTGATAAGTACATAAAGCATGCTATTACACATAACTACTTTAGCTTCTTCGATAAACATTTGTTCCTTTTTAATTCTAGATTAGAGAAATTCTGCTATTCTTTTTTTTAAAAATGCACTGCCTGTGTATAACTTGCAAGAATTCAGTCCAATTTTCTTGTAAAACACAACTACGTTAGCCTTTGATACATTAATTCTCAGACCTGTATCTCTCATTGTATCATCCAATCTATCTAACATTTGTTGCAAATCGTTCATATTCTTAGCCCATGACATGAAATCTATATAAAAATACAACTGCATTCAATCCACAACCAATGTATTTCTAACATCACCAAAGCAATTTTATATATTTAGCCAGAAACACAGTAAACAACAAAGATGTTTCTTTTTCTTACTCTCTGCTTAGAATTCGTCCATTTCCTAAGCCTTCTATTTGTGCTCAGGCATGTTATACTTTTATCATATTTTTTTAGCACATCATGTCTCTTATCGCATTCAACAACCAACCTTCAACTCCATATTCATGCAAAACCTAACTCAGACTGATTCATATTATCCTACACTTTTGCTAAATCAACAACACAATTCACTCTCACATATATATGTAAATAACAAATGTATCATCTGCTTTCCTAGGGCCTTTTTTTTTGCAGTGTTTTTGAGCTCTAGAGAAGCACATTATGATTGGAGAATTCACTGAAGCCCAGAATCCGCTTCAATGAAGGAGAGAGAGAGGGGGGGGAGGGAGGGAGAGAGAGGGAGAGAGAGAGAGAGGGATAGATCTGTTTCTTCCATCACAAGAAGATGGAAATCTAAGCTGTCCCACTTGTTTATTTTGACAAGGGGGGTTGCTTACGAACTTTCATAATATAGGAATAAAAATACTTTGTTTTTCACATATTTGAATTTAGCAAAGCCAAAATATATCTTTAATTCAATGTCCCTTAGTGTTTCTCAGAAGCCAAGGTTTGAAGAGTTCTACAGCCATTTTTTTAAAGTTTCCCCAAATACAATGTATTCATCGGAAAACATCCTGAGGTTGGGAAATATTGAAGGTAAAAAGAGAAGAGAATGTCAGAGGATGAGATGGTTAGATAGTGTCATAGATGCAGTAGGAATGAGTTGGACAGATCCTGGGAGACAGTGGAAGACAGGGGGACTTGGCATGCTGTGATCCATGGGGTCACAAATATTGATTTAGCAACTAAACAACAAAATACATGTAGTAAATTGTTACAATGAGCTCTTCACATATTTGGCTTCCTATGGCATTGTGCTGCCCTTAGCTACAGGACTGGGTTGTCCTCCTGCCCTGGAAAATGCTCTAAGGAAGTGTCATCAAGTATTGGAAAGCAAACCTAGGACCATGAGTGTTGTGCTTTAAAATCAAATTTTTCTTATCTACAGATCCAAACCATCAACTCTAGACAAATCAATGAGTAAACATGAATGTGTATCAAAGATGTCTGAATGAACATATACATTAAGTAGTCTTTATAGGAGCATCTTCCAGTTTATAAACGGAAGAAAACTTGCAGCCTCAAAAATCATACCTACAGAAAATTAATACACAGTAAAACTGCATGGGTCTTCTCTGCATTCTAAACTTCAAAATCCAGAAATACTGAATGCAAGTTTCCAGTTAGAGTGCAAGAATACTTTCCATGCATGCACTGGTATGATTCTTGATCCCAAAATACTTGAATCACCATTACTTTCAGATATGAACTGTAAAATTACATAGATTTCATATATTACTCTTCTTTTGTTTTGTTTTGTTTTTTGCAAAAAATATCCCCACAAAATGCAGAATTAAAAACCAAAATACATTTATCATTATAAAGAAAGAAAAATTGTATATGCGTGTTGTGAGTGCGTGCATACATGCACACCTACATATAAGATTGCGAGAAGAAATGCAAATGTTTAACTATGTACACTGAATATATCTGAATAGAAAGTCACTTGTACAAACAGAACAGTAATCCTCTTTGAAATACACAGGGACAGGTTGCTTTTGACTCTTC
Source organism: Ptyas mucosa (assembly GCA_012654045.1). Lineage (NCBI taxonomy): Eukaryota > Metazoa > Chordata > Lepidosauria > Squamata > Colubridae > Ptyas > Ptyas mucosa. Next base: position 22,346,057 of record WNWU01000001.1, read on the forward strand.
ATATTTCAAAGACCCCAGCATCTCAAACTAAATATATTTGCTGCTCAAATGAGAAAACCAGTGCAAATGTTTCATATGCAGCCAGAAGCTATCATTGCAGCAGCTTTGGATGAGACTGTTCCATTTTTCAAGACTTTTCAGATACTTTATGGGCTCTGTGTTGCTATCTCTGCAAAGATAGATTCAATAATAAACGCAAGGCATCATGTTGAACAGCCCTGCTTTACAATTTATTATTTGTAATAAATCAGTGTTTTTAGATGTTGCTTCAAACACTGATTTTCAAATACAAGATATACCAGTCCTGAAATGCTCTGTGATTTTAATATGCAAACCTCCTACCGAGATGATGTCTCATTTTAATTATTGTTTCGGTTTAATGGGTTTTCATTAAATTAGAGGATACAGCAATTACTAGGGTGAACAGCTAATGTTTCAAAGGTAAGCTCTCATGGCTCTGCAACAACAGAGAAACACAGAAGAGGGAAGCATATTACAAAATAATGCTTCTCCTTTGCAAAAGTATACAAAATTAGCCAGATGTTTTTGGGATTTAAGGATCCCATCCTAATGTGCAAACTTATAAAACCAGTTCAGCCCTCTGCATTTTTATCTCAACCGATAATTGAAAATAATGAAGCAGCATAAAAATATATTCCGCATTTTTGAAGACTTTAGTAAAATGTAAACATTGCCAGTCAAACCCATTAGTTCCAAGTAAACTTCTGAAATTATTCAGAGTTCACCCTTTATGTTCTTTCCTTCTTTTTGTTAGTAAAAAAGCAACTACATTCGCTCTTTGCTTATTCAGGAAATCAGGGTCTTATAGTATATTGGCCATCTGCTCCAAATCAATTCTTTTCTGGCTCAGGGGAAGTATATACCACAGTTCCTGCCCATATAAGTGGCTTGTGACTCATAGTTTAATGTTAATGTCTGCCTAGCAAGCTGCCCTAGTATGTTGGGTCCTCAGAATTCCAAGTCCTAAATATCAATAGGAATGGGCAAATAATGCAATAGAAGAAATACTTTTTACATGAGTTTTAATCAATGGATTTTCTTCTCTTTGGGGGATTTTAATTTTTAGCTCCCTTGAGAATCCAGGAGTTGAAAGGCAAAGATATTCTGAAAATGATTATCATGATATTGATCACATCTGAAAGAAGAAAATTCACTTTTAAAGCAAGATTTCATCACTGGCATCAGTTTTTGCTCAAGATAGTAGCTCAGTTCTTCAAGCAGAGATTCAGGAAATTCTGTTTAGAAAGCCTGTGCTTCAGGATTATTTATACCTTTGGGATCCTTGACATGAAATATCCCGACTTTAAGTTAAATTTGTTTGACTTTCTCCTGTTACAGGACTACTATAGGATTTGGATTTTTTTTCAGTATGAAAATTTCTACAGGCCATATCTGTCCCAGACTAGCAAATAGAACCATAACTCCTACATGCCTGAGATTCTGTTATGGGACATTAGGAAATCAGATTTTCAAGGTGTTTAACCTTAATAGTTCTAAAGTGAATGAGCTACAGTTTCCTAGGTGGGCTGACAGGGAAAGAAAGTGGAGATTTGTACAGCAAGCATATGACTAAGAAAAGGGAAGAGTCAGAAGAAAGAGAATTGAGGAAAAGAAAATGTTGACTGATTGCAAATTGTCAATTGCTCACTGGGTGCTTGGAGTGGAACTTTCCACTGAGGTAGTTGAGGCTGTTTTAAGGCACATATAAAGATTCCAGTTTCCAAAAAAAACCCCAACCTAAATGAACAAATAAAAGTTCTGCAAGAGACATGAAGAAAGAAAAGAGCTCTTCCCTTCCCACTGCAAGACAGAAACTCGTGGATTTATGATGTTACTTGTGCATACCAATTATAAGGACATTCCTGTGTCACTGCATTATACATTAGTTGCAGTTTCCAGAAGGTCTTTAAGCCCAGCTCATGTACACTGCATTACAGAAATCAAACTGGCTGGGTGACTTTGGGCCGGTCACCCTCTCTCAGCCCAACTCACTTCACAGTGCTGTTGTTATGGGGGGGAAATAGGAGGAAGGAGTGTTAGGTATGTTCACCATCTTGAGTTATTTATAAAAATAATAAAGACAGGATTTTTAAAAAATCTAAATCTAAAATCTAACTAAGGCATGAGTGGTCATGAGCAGGACCTTCCAATACAGAAAATAATGCAAGTGGGTCACAAAATAGAGTTATTCAAAGGTCCTCCTGGTCGCAGATCCTCAAGTAAGGGCACTGACTCCTAGAGAAGCCCCAAATCTTTACCATAATCACAATCTAGAATCAAAAGATCTTGGCCAAACTGAATTTAAGCTTAAAGCTAAACAAACTACATCTTAGAGGTCACAACATTCCAGAATATCCATTTTCTGATTTTGCAAACCTTATTAATGTAAGGTTATTACTTACATTAATAAAAGTGATCCTGGTTACATATTTTGTCAGCATTTTGTTGTATAAGTAAATATTCCAAACCTAGCACATCAATTGCCATTCAAACACCCACCTTACTTCTACTGCAGCACTACTCCTGCTCTTACCAAACCAATCAAGATAAAAAGAATCACAATTTTCAGTACGTTAGCTAGAATATGCCCTTATCCCTCATTTTGGTTTAGTGCCAGTAGAAAAGTCAGCAGCAGCAATCCAGGTGTCCCCAAATCCATAACAATTTCCTTTATTGTCCAATCTGAAATAAGTTCATAACTTCATGCCTATCCTCAACCTCTTCAGAAGCCACAAATGAAAGATCTGAAACCACTATCAGATGATATGAATAAACAATCCAGATTCTGGCCTCCCTGAGTCTTCCAAGTCCTCGTGAAATATGAAAGAGACAAAATCAGGGGTGAAATGCTCCCAGTTCGGACTGGTTCGGCTGAACCAGTAGCGATGGCGGCTGGTGGTTCAAAGAACCAGTAGCGATGGCGGCCGGTGATTTGGAGAACTGGTAGCGATGGTGGCATGAGGCTCCGCCCACCCGCCCGATCGTCATTACTTCCTGGTTTTAACTAAGAAGTAACCTGTTTTTTATCCTCTGCGCATGTGCAGAAGGGTACACAGAGGGTCCAAGTATGTATTTGACACACACACACAAGCGCACAGCGCATGCACTTCCAAACCGGTTGGGAAGGTAAGTAGATTTCACCCCGGACAAGATGGCTCACAATGAAGCAAGTCCACATACAATGCTGGCTGATTCATTCACAGTACCTGTAAACAACAAGTCTTCCACTTATGCCCCATACCAGCAACTAAGCCCTCTGCATCACCAAGGGCAGATATACAGTATGTCCTCAGAATCACATAGTGCTTTTTATGTTACATTCCTTTTTCTCCTTGAAGCCAAGAATTACATAACCTGCAAGGGCAGGCTGATTGTTCTTCTAGAAGAACTAAAGATGAATCTGTCAACCCACCATCTTATCATAGAGGATTACGAATTTGTGCATAGGACACATTTGAGGAGCAATAAGAGAACCAAGGCATGCTCCAGAATTTAAAAGAAAGCCAAGCAAAGGGGATGGAGAGATGAAGCAAAGTGACACAAAAGACCAAGCTTGTCAAAAACAGCTCATTTTATTTGGAGCTTCAGAGTAGATTCTAGAACCTCCCTACTAACAATGTTTCTGGCCCCTAAAAAAAAGAACTGCCTCAAATCGCATAGACTAAAGAAGAGATGTTTGCAGGCTGTGAAAGGGGAAGGATTTCTGCTTTATCCTGAATAGGTAGAATGGTAATAATTTGGACACACCCATGAGTTGGGATTGAAGATGCATTCTGCTGTCAATCTATCCTGAGAAACAAGACCCTCAAACTCTTTAAACTTATTGACAATTTTCCTTTTCTGCCAGTTCACCTGGGAACAAATGACGCAGCCTGAAAGAACTGACAGGAATTATGACACACTGAAGAGGACCTTGAAGGAATGAAGCCTCAGGGTGTATTTACTTGATTAAGCACAGGAAAATAAAGAATAACTTTGGGAGCAAACAATTGGCCACATAGATGATGCCAATGAGAAAGATTTGAATTATTTAATCATGGGACACATTTCATATAATGCTTGTTTTAATTTGAGGAGTCACATGAAGTCCATTTGGAACTAAGACACTTAGAAATTCAGTACAATAAATAAAACAGTCTATGAGAAACTCCTGCAAAAGAATGGGCTGCCTCTCATGAGAGATAAGAAGAATGTATTTGGAAGTTACCCCTTGAACTTGATCCAGAGGGCTTTATAATTAATCCTATGAGGGAGACCAGAAGCCAAGTAATGAGAATGGGAACAATATACAAGAAGTGGAGGCAGCCAATAACCACATAAATATAGAAAAAATTGATTAAGTTATATGACAAAGGTTTCAACAACTACTAAAGAAATGCACAGAGTATGATAAGAGTGAGAAGTCTTCCAGGCATATATGATATAGAGGGCATTAGTGACTTGTGGTAGAATGAAATTCATGTATAGGTTGCAAGAACTGAAGAGTGCAACTTACTCAGAAGGCTGGACAAAATTTACGCATGAAGGAATGCACAGATGAGCAGAAATTTTGCAGCTCCATTTGGGATCTCTGCGGAGTCCTGGAGGCAGAGTGCCAGAAGGACTAGAGAAGCACAAGAGTTGCCCTTATCTTCACAAAGAGTAAAAAAAAAAAAGATGTTCTTTGGAAAACTAGAAAGACATGTCAAATGATGTGATGCACATCTCCCTACTATGCTTGTTCAACATATTTCTAAATTATTTGAATGAGAGGCGGAAAATACAAGTATCAAATTTACAAATGACACAAAGATAGGGAATATTAAAAACATCTTAGAAGGGCAGTATTGAGGTTTAGTTGTGGGTCCTTACAAGCTGGAATAATGCAAAGAAATCAACAAAATGAATTTCAATGCACTTGAAATTTGAACTCTTTTGAATAGAAAAAAGCAACAACATTATGGACAGCAATAAATATTGAAAACAACTGTGTGTTTTCAGGGATATAAGCTGAACATGAGCTAATAATGAGATTCAACTGCAAAAAAAATAACTAATATATTCCTTCTTGCATCAACCGAAGTGTAATGTCAAGTTCAAGAGAAGTCTCTCTTGAAGTTTCTGTCTATTCTGCAATGGCTGCATAATTTTAGAATATTGCTTCCCATCACAGGCATATTTTAGGAGACTGACGAACTGGGGTGCGTCCATGGGATAGTAAGAAAATGATGATGACTGGAAGGAAGTACCGTATTTATCGGCGTATAACACGCACAGGCGTATAACACGCACCTTCATTTTAAGAGGGAAATTTCAGGAAAAAAACTTAAATTTCAAATAAAACTCATGGAGGCCTACCGGTGGGGAAAGCAAAGTCTCAGGCTGCTCCTGGAGCAGCCAGGAGAAGGAGAAGCTGCCAGCGGGGAGGCGAGGCGCCTCAGGAGGACCGGAGGAGAGCACAGCTTCTCACTCATGGAGGCCTACCGGTGGGGAAGTGGGCGCGGTAAGAGGTGCGCTGGCCGGGAAGCGGTCATGCTCCCTGGCAGGAGAGGGTCGCACATTCACTCCAGCAAAGGTTTGTGCAACCCTCTCCGGCCAGGGAGCATGACCGCTTCCCGGCCAGCGCACCTCTTACCGCGCCCACTTCCCCACCGGTAGGCCTCCATGAGTGAGAAGCTGTGCTCTCCTCCGGTCCTCCTGAGGCGCCTTGTCTCCCCGCTGGCAGCTTTTCCTTCTCCTGGCTGCTCCAGGAGCAGCCTGAGACTTTGCTTTCCTTGGCAAAGCGCTTCATCATTGCAGTGCCTGGGACACACATGGCACCGGAGGATCCGTGCAGCTATTATCCCACCCCGCCTCGGCCACGCCGCGAGGCTCGAACTCAAGGAGGAGGAAGGGGGGGAGTCTAAATGACAGTTACCACGAGCAAGCCGCAGCGCTATTATGCAGGGCTCCGAGTGGTTGGAGAAGCGGCAGCTGCGCTTTCAGCAGGCAAGCAACGCTGCCTCTGCCGTGAGGAACTTTGGAGAGAGAGGGCGGGGGCGGGGGCAGCTGTGGGAGCAGCCTGTCTCTTAGCTGGTGAGAACGGCCACAGCCAGTCCCTCCCTCTCTCTCCAAAGTTCCTCGTGGCAGAGGCAGCTTTGTTTGCCCGCTGAAAGCGCAGTCCAGGCTGCTATTGCTCCCGCTTCTCCAACAACTCGGAGCCCTGTGGCTTGCTCGAGGTAGCTGCTGTTTGCACTCCCCCCCCTTCTTAACATTATATCGGCGTATAACACGCACACATCATTTGCCCCCTATTTTCAGGGGGGAAAAGTGCGTGTTATACGCCGATAAATACGGTACTTATGAATTCTAGATACTGGGTATGATTAGCCTGAAGAAGGGAAGATTGTGGAGACATATGATTGTTCTCTTGAGGTATAAGAAAGGCGGTAATATAGAAGATGGCCAGAGCAGAAAAGAGAACATGAAACCAGGGAGTCAAATTATAAGGGAGCCCATTTGTTTTTGTTTGTTTTTGTTGTTGTTGTTGTTGTTGTTGTTGTTGTTTTAATTTGATTTATATGCCACCCTTCTCCGGAGACTCAGGGCGGCTTACAGTGCATTAAGCAATTTGTTATATTTCAGGAAGAATTTCTCAATGGTAACAGCTGTTCAATAGTGGAACAAACTTGGGGTGCACCTGGCGATGTTAAACAGAGGCTGAATGATCATATTTGGTTACTGCTTTTTTTAATAGAAAAGAATAGAATAGATTTTTTTTTATTGGCCAAGTGTGATTGGACACACAAGGAATTTGTCTTGGTGCATATGCTCTCAGTGTACATAAAAGATACGTTCATCAAGAATCATAAGGTACAACACTTAATGATAGTCATAGGGTACAAATAAGCAATCAGGAAACAATATCAATATAAATCGTAAGGATACAAGCAACAAAGTTACAGTCATACAATCATAAGTGGAAGGAGATGGGTGATGGGATGGGGATGCTGTAGTGGTTGATTCTTGAAATGGGCAGGAGATGGACATTAATCTTCAGATCTTTTCAATTCTTTAAAAACTATATATGATTTTTTAGTATCCTACCATGCTTTTATAGCTGCAAAAAAGCATAGTAAATTGTAAATGCTATTACTAGAAATATTCATATTACTTATACAGTATAACTGCTGTATTAACTGATATGAGCACCTTTATTCATGCAAATGCTTTTCAAAATAGTAGCATTCTCACTTGTATCTAGGGACTGTACCATATATTGCCATAGTCTCAGTGACCGTTTTTCAAATTAAGATGCTCTTGAAGTGAAACAACCTGTTGATCTCTTAAATTAGATGTTTACTCCTTTGCCAGCTGAAGCGCTCGAGAAGTCACGGTATTACTAAAAGTGCATCATCTGCTCTTAAATCATGAGTTAATCAAATTACATGCCTTGTTAACTAATTAATTAGTTAACACTTTACTGTTATTGCTCACAAGGTGTAGTAATTTTATCACTCCCTAAGTAATGCTGTAGTTCTTCAACTTCTTGAAAGAATGGTTTAAAAACATTTAATAAGTCGCAGAAATGAAAGGAAGACAATATAGCCAATGGCAATATGCAAAGAAAAGTGGGGGAAGAAATTATTTGCAAGACTCATTAAAGATTCACTATCTTTTCTATAGAGCTCATGTCCATTTGGGAGATCTAATTTTGATCACGTTGAACATTAATGTCACACTAAATAATGAAGCACTGCATTTTTTGCCAAGACCAACCCAAATGATATTTTCCTCTCTGAACAGCAGATAAATTTGAAGTTACAGCTCCATAAAACTAAAGATTTTTAGATTATCCTCCCTAAAGATTGTGACCCAACATATTGCATTTCGAAATATATTTATGAGAAAGCCTGAGATAAGGAAATAAGGATTTGAGCATTTTTAAATTAAAAAGTACTTGTAGAGCAGAGCAAATGCATTACCAAACTTTAGACAGATGTGTGCAAATATATTTTTTGCCAGTTCTAGCTGTTCTACTAGCTTCCTGAACACAGATTGCCTGGCTAGAGAGATCCATTTTTAATTAACTTCAGGGTTAAGTGATTGCAATCTGCCTTAGGAATTGGTTTGGAAGTTCAACTATTGCAGAATGCAGTGACTAAGGAAAAGAGATAGTCTATCTCAAAGACCTATTCTGGTATCTGGTGTACCACAGCCCAGGTTGGGAGTACTTGTGCTGAGATATAAGAGAGCCAGTTTGGTGTAATTGTTAAGACACCAGGCTAGAAACTGGGAGAGCATTAGTTTTAGTGCCACATTAGGGATAAGCCAGGTAGATCAGGGGTCACCAACCTTTCGGACCTCAGGGACCTTAGGGACCTCATAATTTTCAATTCCACCAGCCACTAATATGATCTGCCTAATGACCGGCTGGGTGGGTGTGGCTAGGTAGTCATGTGACTGGGTGGGTGTGGCCAACTCGATGGCCAACTCAATGTCACTCACATCAAGAGGTGCCTCGCTGGCCTCTACTCGCCCCTCCCCTCCCAGCCCAGACTCCTTAGGGCCTCAACAGGAAGCAGTTGTTGGAGCAGCCACCATGAGAAAGAGTTGGCAAAACAGCTCAGTTCAAATTGGATCTAACCAACAAGGAAGCTCAGCAGAAGCACCTCACTGAGGACTACGAGCATAGACTTTCCAAGTAGAGGGAAGATCTGCAGGAGTGCAAGGCCAGGTACCAGTGCCTGGTGACTCAGCGGGCTGAAATGGTCAGTCAGTTCCAGGCCATGAGGCAGTCCCACCGGAACAAGGTCCTCCAGCTCTTTGCCACCAGCGGCACCTCCCTCCAGCCTTTGCCCAAAGCCCTGCACCAGGAAGCTGAAGCAGACCCCAAGTCGGAATTTCTGCCCGCCTCCGACCCATATAAGAAGACCCCGAAGGGGGAAACTCTCTGCAGTAACACAAATGTTCATTGCATGTACCTGGCCCAGGGGCCATAGTTTGAGGACCCCTGATTTAGTGCAATATAAAAAATGCAAATAATTTTTCTGTGGACCACCAAAATTTTCTTGCAGACCACCAGTGGTCCATGGACCACCAGTTGGTGACCGCTGAGCTAGATAACCTTGGATCAGCCTTGGAGTTGAGGATCTCCCTCAAACCTAGGAAGTCAGTAACTGCAAGTCACTTGTAAAAAACCTTGCCAAGAAAACTATAGGAACTTATCCAGGCAGTCATCAGGAGTCAAAAACTGATTAAAAGGCATACATACGTACACACAGACAGATTGCTGAAGAGACCTTCCTCCTATTGTTCAGCTTCATCATTGAGATTTATAAATGATAACAATTTGATAGTGCCACATTTAGTGTGTGACAGTTCTCAAAGTACATTCTCACTGTTCATTTATAATTGGCACCAAATGTAAATTTTCTGTGCCTGATCTAACTTTCAGGGTTCACACTGCTTTTTCTTTGAATTGCTTTTATTTCTTATTTTCTGCTATTCGTGTATTCTGCCAAATTATTTTTTTTAATATTCTCCACATAACCATATTAATAATATACCTATATGAGAAATTGTATAGTATATTTCTCATTCAACCTACCATATATTTATACCTATTTCCAAAGTTAACTGGGTTATTTTGATGTGGCAAAGGCATGTGTTTTTAATGCATGCTGAAACAGACTTACCAATACTATTTATCTCAGTACTGAGGAACGTAACCAAAATAGCTATCCAAACTATCACAACACAGTGAAAAGGCTTTCAGGTATCCAAGAACAGGTAAGCCTCCTTTATTTGCATTTTTTTTTTCATTTTTACTCCAACTAGTTTTCAAGGTGGCTAACAAATTTTAGCAGAAATGCTAAAAGTTTAAAAAAAAACATAAAATACTAAATTCAGTCATTAAAAAACTCATTATGGCTTCAACTTACACACTCAGTCATAAGGAAAGATAAAAGACTGTTCCATTTCCTGTTTTCTAACAGACTAATTAAACGAAAGCAAGATTCAATGATACCAATTGCTTCCCTTGGAGTTGGATAGCAGAGAGAAATATAGCAAAGAGAAATCAACATACTTATCATCAACTACTCCAAAACTCCAGATGTTGTTCCCCAGTGGTTTCATTTAGATGGTGGGCAGAATGGGACAGAAGATTCACCCACAGTCTAAGTTTTGAGCAACAGTTCTCCAACAGCATCTTCTAAACTTCTAAATACAGTGTGGCAGTTATTGCAAAACAGGCTATAAAGGGACAGTTGGCAACAATCATGTGAACCAGTTGACTTCATATTTTACAAATCAGTCAGCTCTTCTTCAACAGTATCATCAACCAAAGAGATGTCCTCAAGCACATTATGGCGACCAAGCTGACTCCATCAGGCATCTGGTTTAGATTTTATTGATTGCTCCTCCATCAGAGTCGAAGTAGGCTGTTGAATGATCACTTAACTTTCCAGGCTAAAGGAGTATTAAGCCATGGCAACAGAGTCAAACAAATAATTTGTCAGGTTCCGATGTCATCTCAAATAAATTGCACTCCCAAGCAATTAGTCTTTGCTGAAATATTTCATTTATTGAGAACGACAGATCTGGTCCCAACTTCGTCGTAGCCAATACTAACCCTCTGACCCCAAAACCTTCCCCTTCTGTTCCCCTAAACCTCATCTTCTTATTGGCCATCTTCCAGCTCAATCTTCTCAGCTCCTGCCTCCAAACCCAGGAATTCCCCCCTCCCATCCCATCTCCAAGCGACCCTATCTACAGAGAAAAATAAGTAGGTAAAAGTTCAAGCCTCATCTCCTCCTCTTTATGGCAGCCTTAAAGGGCTGACATAATTCACACAGATTGCCAAATATTCATATATTCTACTGCAAGGATGTCAAACTCACGGCCCGTGGGCCGGATGCGTCATGTGCTGGCCACGCCCACCCCCATTTAGCAAGGGGGGAAGTCCCGATACATCACGTGACAATGTGAGTTTGACACCCTTGTTCTACTATCTAAATAGAGCCAGATACCAAGATCAAAAAATCCTGATCCATTCCTTACTGGACATTGAACTCATTCAGGACAAGAAAGCTTTGAAATCATACCCAAGACCACCCTTATTAGCTTAGCAAAAAAGACTGTTATGCAGAAGGTGTCAGGGTCCCAAGTAACACCCCCAACACAAGAAGACTCCAAGACTAGAAGTTCCTCAAAGTTCCATTTTATTAGAGATGCGATGTTGGCACATCTGGGAAAACCTGAATCTGAAAGCTTCCCCTGCACCCACATGTCCATCACATGGCCCAATCAATGCACCATCTCAACTGGAAATGCCTCCCAGTCATGCCACTCCAGGTGCAGGCCGAATGTCCTTGGCTCTCAGAGAAAGGAATGTTATTATGGCTAGATATCCTTGCAACTCCATGCAATCTCCCCTCCCAGTTTCCCACAGCACTAAGTGTGGCAGCCCTGAAGATCCAAAGAAAAAGGTGGCCTCCAGGGCTGACAGAAGGTGGGCAGTGCACTAATAGCCTTACCAAACACAGCAGCATATGCTCAAATGCGTGGAATGAAAAGTAGAACATTTGGTCAGTGACCCAAAATTTCTATAGACCACAGCCACTCCATTGTCCTCTTTTCTAATCCTATCTTCTTGTACCATAGAATATCCTGATAAATGAGGGAACAAACAAAAAAAAAAGCACAACGCAGAAAAAGCAAATAATTTTTGGTTAACCTAACAATGTAAAAGGGAAACAAGAAGAAATGAAAGTCTTCTACTGATATAACCTTCAGAAACACAGGAGGAATGGATAAGAGATTGCAGTCATGATCTGCAATATTTGCATTTCTGCCTGGGAAAAAAAACCCCACCTGGGGATATATTTATATCAAAATTATAAAGAACACAAAGGCATAAATTTCATGTGTGCTTTGTTTTCTGTACACTAAGGCTCGAATATGGAAAATAATCATTCACCTGAAGTCTGGACTTAGAAGAAGAAGGGAAATATAATTTTAATAGGTGTAGCAAATACCTAGTTGATGCCTTCCTTGAATAGAATACAGGTAGTCTTCGACTTATGACCACAACCGAGCCCAAAATTTCTGTTGCTACGTGAGACATTTGTTAAGTGAGTTTGGCCCCATTTTTTTTTTTTAATTTGATTTATATGCCGCCCTTCTCCGGAGACTCAGGGCGGCTTACAATGCGCTAAGCAATAGCCTTCATACTTTTGTATATTTATACAAAGTCAGCTTATTGCCCCCACAAACTGGGTCCTCAATTAACCTACCTTAGAAAGGATGGAAGGCTGAGTCAACCTTGAGACTTGGTGAGATTCGAACCTGCAATAATTGCAGGCAGCTGATGTTAATAACAGGGCTTTAGACCACTATACTATCCAAGGCTCTTGGGTCTTTTTGACCTTTTTTGCCACAGTTGTCAAGTGAATCACTGCAGTTGTTAAGTTAGTAACAAGGTTCTTAAGTGAATCAGGCTTCCCCATTGACTTTGCTTGTCCGAAGTTTGCAAAAGGGATCACATGACCCTGGGACACCGCTACCATCATGAACATGAATCGGTTGTCAAGCGTCTGAATTTTGATCACGTGACCGTGAGGATGCTACAACAGTCATAAGTGTGAAAAAACGGTCAGGTTACTTTTTTCAGTGTCGTCGTCACTTTGAATAGTCACTAAATGAATTGTAAATCAAGGACTACCTGTATAGAACCGAAGGACTGAATTTGATCAAAGGGAACATAAAGAATGGAAAGATGGGTGTTTTCTATATCTGAAAAAATCTAAAACTGGGTTAAAAGAATCCATCTATGTTAGAATTGAGCAGCCCTCCCTCAACAGAAGAGTGGGAATATGACACTATCTATCTCCAGTTTACAATGCAGCCCTTGCAGCTTTTCCAAGAACTAACTGCACAACTAACTTTTCCACAACTAACTGCACTTGATTCAAATGACCCTGAGGGCACAGATAAACACCCAAATGGCCTCAACAGCTCTCAGAGAGTACTAACGACCAGATCTCTATAAAGAAATATAATCCTTCCATTCCCTCCACCACCATCCTAATAGCACCTATTCTTCCATCCCCCCATCATCCTGTTCTGGCCCAGCTACGGACCCCAAAGAACACAGCATACACAAAGTCCTTTCAAACCTTAGTTTACTAAATAAACCAGTCTTTTACAACAATGGCTGTTAATTAATTGCATTAACAGCCACCAAGAATTCAAAGAATAATAACTGAAAGCTTACTGTGGTTAGCAGAATACCCAGAAGCAATTTGCAGGAAGCTGATAAGATAAGCAAGACAAGACACAAAGGTATGTGAACTAAGTTGTTCCCTACAAATTGCTTCAGTCAGCGTTCCTCCTTAAATAGGCTAAGGGAGTGGCCAATGAGCCCCAAGCCTTATTCTCAAGGAGACTTCCTCCTGAGGAGCCACTCCTGCCTTTTGGCAGCTCTGTGCACCCGTGCATCGAGAAGAGGGTCCTCCTCTTCGTCCTCTTCACTTAAGGGAGGTTCTGGAGGTTTTGAAGGCCCTGGCTGAATCCCCGCCTCTGGCACCACATCTTCTCCAGCCTCCTCATGGTCCGACTTGAGTGCCAGCTGACACCATACCAGCCTCCTCGTTGTCTGAATCAGCTACTAGCTGCACAGGCCACGTACGGGCCACAACACATCCAGTCTCAACTGTCAGTACCTCCAGTACTCTTTCCATTCCCCTGCCATCAGAATTGATGAAGCTTCTTAGATGAGAAGTGAAACGTTTTCTTCTTCCTCCTCAAGGAAAAAAACAGTCCAGTTGCCCAGCCCAGTTCTGAACAGTGTTGGGGACCCCCGTCCTAGATGACTGAGAATCTCCACAGACATCTAAAACTGGGGGGTTTGCCGAAAGAATCAAGCTTAAACTAAGTGAAGGAACAAACGAAAGCAATATTTTTGCTGGTATCCATCATGAGTTAATGTTCCAACTTATTAACTGCATTTCCAGAAGAACGTTGTTTGCATCCAATCCTTATTAATCACTCTCTGAGATGCCCAATGTAAATTAAACAAGATTATAGTGTATTCCCCTCATTTTAAGAGCAAAAGAAATGAATTCACATTCTTTAATGTGAATTACCACTGGCTCACAAAAACAGAGCATTGTGATTATTTATTTTGCATATATGGTAAATGTCAATTTCATAAACTTCTTCCACATTCTTCTATAAGTAGAATATTGGTTTAGAAGGGTCCAGTGATTCATCCAAAAACCCTACCAACAGAGACAACAATGGCATCAGGATCAAAGAGCTGAAACAAATGCTTAAATGAAACAAACTACTCTTGACCAAATCAAACTTTGATTTAACCTCTACAGCAGGTTGTCAAATAGCTAAATTAGAAGTAAGATTGTGCAAAGGAATACTGCAATTGCTGAACTGACCCCCAGAAAGAGCCATTCTATAAACTGCAGTTATTCTGTACAGTAAGCTTTTCATTTATAAAAGAATCAGTTTTTTGCAATCCAGATGTCTCCACATCAATTTTCCAGCATTAAGTGTTAATACTAAAACTGATTCCACCTTATCCCCCCCTAAAAAATATGGAATCCAGTATTTGCCCGGATTTTGGTAGGAATCATATACTGAAATTGAATCCGAAAGGAATGATAAATTTGAGGCTCTAATTCCAACAATAACCAAAACTAAAATCAATATATGGTGATAATCTGAAGGTATAAATATTTAATTCACTTTTTCCAGAAGTAATCCAACTCAGCACAGTGAAATTCTTGAGGGAATGATCCTACCAGGAAAGTGTTTGCTACAATTTGTATTGAAATCCGTAGGATATTAATGCAACTTTAGATTGATCCATTATGATTAAGAATGTTTATGTTTTGCTTGACTATATTTTCAGCATTGGAAATCTATAAAGCTATTAGGAAAGGTGGATATTTCATGCATGGAGGAGACTTATAACAATATATAATAGATATGTGTAAGAACTACAATGAACATTTGGATGTCATCAAGGCTTTTAGGCAAATAGTGGAATTTTGGGGATGTTGTTTACATTCCTTTTTTTTTTTTTTTGTCCTTTTCTCTGGTAAACTTTGATGTAATATTATTGTGTTAAAGTTATTTCCCTAAGTCATTTTTCTGCTTTTTTTGTTTTGCTAATTACTTTGACACAGTACTGATACTTGTAAAAAAAAAGTTAAGACACCCGAACACTTTCTCCTTTCTTTAAGCTGTTCTCCAGTTCATACTATAGTGAATCGGAAGAAATTGTATCCTGAGAGGTCAAGAAATGACAGAAAGGAAAATCTAAAATTGATTTTTCTATAAAATCTGACTTGTCAGTCTAGGTAGGAGGCAGAAACAATTAAAACTCTGGAAAATCAAACTCTGAGTCACATATCAAGGATGAGGAGAGCAAATTCTCAGACAAACTCTTCAAAAAGATAAGGCCTTTCTTTCTTTCTTTCTTTCTTTCTTTCTTTCTTTCTTTCTTTCTT
>WNWU01000001.1:22361578-22400917 GCA_012654045.1 Ptyas mucosa
CTTTCTTTCTTTCTTTCTTTCTTTCTTTCTTTCTTTCTTTCTTTCTTTCTTTCTTTCTTTCCTGACAATGGTGGAAACTTTTGTTTCAGAGCTGATTCAAGAATAGTCCTGATGCAGAGGCAGAGTTAGAGGCACTGGAAAACTATCCTGCTCTATCCAGGATTAGTGGAAACTAGCTATAGAATAAAAGTTTGATTTTTATAGAAAACTATTTGAACTGGTAGTATTTTTAGATTTCGTTCTCTCTTTGCTTTGTGTCTGCACGTGCCTATTCCTAGCTGAAGGACTAACAACTAAAATAACCACTTCAAAAGTCATTGAGCTTTTTTTCCTCATTCTTCTTTGTTCTTTCAACTTCCCTCTAGTTCTTTTAACTTTGATATACATAATAAAGACTTCAATTTTTACTGATTCAGAGACTCTCGTTTTGAAAGGAATTTAACCTTAGCAGCAGCTTTTTCCTGCTCAATTAAGCTATAAAAAGGAAGGAAAGCAGAGAAAGAGATTGGCCATCGCCTACTCCTGAATAATTGAGCATCAGAAACAATTTCTCTAGGGAAAACTGGCTGGTGGCAATTATTGCTGAACAGGATGCTCCCCACCCCCTCCAACAAAGAGAACATGGACCAATTTATGTACCAGGCAGTGTCTAAAAAACCCTTCATGACAAAGGGCCAACCCACTACAGTTCAAGCATGAGTCTTCGTTACATATACCAATTGTTTTCATCCAAGGTAATATTTATTACTACAAGCCAATAAAACAAATGATCTTCCACTAAACCCACCACCCCTTCCAGGAACTGACATGGTGGTCTCAGATTTGGAGTCAGAGGACGCGACTGACATTGAACCAGCTCCAGAAGTGTCAACAGATGGTGAGCAGCCAGGTCTAGCACCAGCAGACGGACTGCCATCTGAGCCAGCAGAGGAAGTGAGGCAAGTCAGCAAACCAGAAGACACAATTGCCGATGAGGGTACAGAATTACATCCTCTCTCCCCCCACCCCACCATCAACACAAGACCTCAGCGGGCTACAAAGAGCAGAGCAAAAAAGTCCTGTTCCATTAAATGAGCTATACTAGGGTTGCTTCTATTAAAAGGGAGCAGCAACCACAAGCTGTCAGTTGACTCATCAACTCTCACTCTATATTCCTTGACTGATGAACCTCACAGCTTTGAATTTGGACAAGCCAATGAATCTACTACAAGTTCTGACTCCATCTGACTACTCATCTAACATTTTCCCCTGTCCAGTCATGTCCAACTTTAGGGGTCAGTGATCACCTCCATTTCTTAGCCAAAGGAGCCAGCTTTGTCCAAAGACACTTCTGTGGTTATGTGGCAGGCATGATGCTATGCCAAGGTGCACAAAACACTGTTACCTTCCCATTGAAGTGGTACTTATTTATCTACTTGCATTTGCATGCTTTTGAATTGCTAGGTGGGCAGGAAAGAACCTTCTTTCTAAAGGGGAACTGACATAGATCATAACCGTCCTAGAAAATGTTCTAAAATATATATGGTAGTGACAGCTTAATTCTATATTCTATTGTCTTTGACCCAGTGGTTCATTTGAGAAAATATTTTAAAATACATAATTGAATGATTACTGCCCTTCTAATCATCACAAATCCTCATAGAATCCAAAACCAATCTAATGAAATTTATATACATTATATAAATGTATAAAGTCTTCATTAAACAAATAGGGGTTACATTCTTCACACTGCATAAAATCATATCATATCAATATGTTATGGACATTAACTTTCTTTAGAATTGTATCAATATATCTAGAAGCAAGACCTGAATCCAGAAAATGATTGATCTCAGAAAGCTTTTTAAAAGACCCATTCTGTGCATAGGCTTTTATCTCAGTCCTGATTGTTTGAACACATACTTTATTCTGGTGAATTTACCTAACATATAAATTATGTTCATTTCTTTAGACTCAACCTTGGCATATTTAAAAACTTCAACTCCCAGAATTCCCTAGCCAGCAGGTTCTGGGATATAAACAAACAACATAGATTTCCCACCCATCCACTCATAAGAGCAACCTGCAAATCAATTCAGAACCCAAATCCATAGACAAATGTAAAGAAAAAAACAGAAATACATTGCACACCTAGTTTAGAGCAAATTAACTTGTCTTCATGTTCTGCATCAGGGATGCATGAATTAATGCAAATATAAGACACCCTGATCTAATTTTTGACTTTAACTTCACTGATGAGTGCATTAGGTAGACTAAGCCAAGAATCAACTATAGAGAACTTACAATCAAAGGAATTGTCTTTTTTTTAAAAAAGTAAATAAATTGGTTGCTTAGAAATTGCCGCATGACATATCTCATAAATATTGTTGTTTCCAATTATTTCTTTACACTTGAAAAATCACATTGTATTAGAAGCCCACCTTAGGCTACCATATTAACTACTAAGTGTACTTTGGTCAAAGCTTTTGAATCTACTGCCACTGCATACTCAGTGCTTTTATTCCTTAATAATGCTACATAGTCAATGTTTAATGTAACGTTGTACATAACATTGCATGACATAAAATTTGACGATATGCAATCCTGTATTCAAAGAGTACATCATATGGGGGACAGTATTTCCTGAATTACAGCCAGCAGCTTTTACAAAAGAACGTGCACATAGCCATAACACATGTTATTCCTGCTCTTCCCAAGGGCAATTTTACAAAATGGAGTGTTTTACAAAAGATAATCAGTTTGAGCAACTCAATGGTACTTCAGATTTTTATATAAATTTTGAAGAAACCCAAGATGTTTTATAAAGCATCATAACCATGGTTTTGTCCTTCTTGTAAAACCGTAATTATGATTTACAATGTTTTTTTTTTCTTACTTCACTCAAGCACACCACAAACTCATGAATAAAATATGACAAGTTTGATAACTTCCATTGCTGTGGGTTCATCCGTAGCCATAAACGTGATCTGTATGCCAACTGCTGCCTTTGCTTCATAGCAGCTTTTGTTTCTGAAGACAAGCTCTTATTTAAATAGGACCAACACGTGTGCCCTTCTACCTTTTTTGCATTCTTTGCCTTGAGTTACTACAGAAGAAATAATGTTTACATTTCTTTTTCCCTCAGTAAAGACATTGCTGAGCAACAACAGTGATAAAGAATAGCAGCAATGGCCAAACAGTTTGATCCATCAGACAGTGCTATTTGTTAAAAAGGAAGCATTAGAAACATTGTGATTGCCATTAAAGACCAAACAATATTGTCTGCCTGCCTGCTTGCCTGCCTGTCTGCCTGTCTGCCTGTCTTTGTCTCTGTCTCCGCCTGTCTCTGTCTGCCTATCATCTATCTATCCATACATCCATACATCCATACATCCACACACACACACACACAAAATTGTGATAGAACTTGTGTTAGGAAACAACTGTTAACTTCCATGCCATGTTTAAATAATGAATAATCAAAAGAGAATTTGGGAAAGAATAGGGTTTGGATTTCCAAGTTTTACGTAAATCAAATCCTATATTTTAATATTCTTTGTGAAGTTAAAAAGAATATATAAATAACAGTATGTAAAAAAAAAATCAGCCTCCAAAATATGGGCAGTGCATCCCTTCCAAAGTTTTTTCTAAAAATATAAATTTCTATTCTAGCCCAGAGGAAAGGAAAGCTAAGGAGACATCTAGCCTTATATGTACAGTGAGAATTTATTCATTAATTTCTATGGCTCATCGCAGAAACTGAGAAAATAACATTAGCACAGATCCAAGCAGAACTGAGATGAAAATAGGAAAAACAGAATGCATCTAGTAGCTGAGAAAAGAAAGCTTTACTGGGACAATACATGATAAACAACAGCGAAACCAACTGTACCATCCAGGGAACCTCCAAATGAAAGATTACACTGTCACTGGATTGTCTAAAATCTTGTGGTAAATTCAGAGGGCAGTTCTGTATAGGGAAAACATTCAGAGAGCTTTCAGAAATGTAAAGCCAATGTGCTTGCTTTCATTTGGCAGAGAAGGAAACACAGAGGGGTTTTTATTCACTGTATTATTATTGTTGTTGTTGTATTTTTGTAGACACTGGCATGTCCTTCATAGCCTTTTTCTCTCCTCCCCCCCCCAAAAAAGAAAGAAAATAAAAATTGATGGGGGGGAGGTTGCACAGAAGTTCCCATTCTGCTTTTACAACAATCTTGTCAAGCAAGCAGGATTGAAAAATAGTAACCACGTATTCAGGCAAGGGAGCTGAAAGTCTTATTACTATGCCCTTTGCTGACCAAAATGGATTGATCAATATTTAAAGGCAGTCTATTTACATATAATCAAAGCCAATGTGTAAAGGGATTATTGGCTCTGCCTATATATTAGAGACCCCATTTTGCAGGTACAGCTATGGCATGTATCCAGAGATAAAGTATCTGCCTTGAAATTCTAGCATTCAGTCCTGCATTATTTCCTGATACGGCTGGGAAAATTCTTTGCATTTACATTGGTCAATGCCAATGATGCCTTGGCTGGATGAATGAAGGATTTGATGAGTTATAAGGCATTTTCTTCGTTCTCATTCAAAATCCAGCAGATGCCACAATCACATTTCAAACAGCCACACCAAACCACATTACAAATTGACTAGCTAGCATAATATAATAAGAAGGTATATATCAGAACCAGAAAATAGAAAAAGGGCCATTTTCTTCTGTATTTCAATACTGCTTGAGGTGGCAAATTAATCTGAATTTTTAGCAGATAAGAAGCAGGGAGAAGCAGTGCAGGAAGCATTAATTTTTATTCTCCCTGAGAAGATCAAGACAGTCCTTTATTTTCACCACAGGAAATTGCCAGGCTTTGGTTACTGCATTATCCTTTGATTATATATGTCTGCAACTTGTAATACTGCATAATGACTCCTAACTATTTTTATTCCTATTATTTAAAAGGATGCTGTCATCATGGACGTATTTCAAAGTACACTGCTGTTAAGAGTCACTGTCATAATAGGAGAGTCATAAGGAAGAAATGCGAAATAAATCTAAAAATAACGTTAAGACGCTATCGTGTTTGCAAATTTGAAAACTGGCAAATATAGATTTAGCATCGGTAATGGGCTTTCTTTCTTTTTATCACACCACTATGAAGCTTGAAAAACATTTGCTGGACTTAAGATTCTGTACAGCAACAGCAGTTGCAGTTAGCAGGCTATTATGCAACAATGCATCATTTTGTAATTCTGTGCACTAGACAGTAATCTGTGGGTTCATTGAATCCCAACTCCTACCCATGTCAGGATTGTCAATATGCACAAATCCCTGGTCGGGTTTATTTAGCTTTATTTTATATGACTATAAATCAGCAAGGAAATGAACCAGACCTACACCAAGAACAAACATGCAAAGAATAACATTTTTATGGGGAGTAACATATCAATTCTTTGATTGAAGGTCTAAAACAAACAGAGAATAGGGAAAGAGCAAATATATTCATGTATTGAAAATCAACTATTTTCTATGGGTTGTTTCTTCGTTTTCTTCAAAAAAAAAAATAATAGGAAACTGTGAATAAGAAAAATGAAAGCAAGTAACTACTTGGCAATATTTTCTTATTAAAAGGGGAAAAAATCCATTTAAAAAATTACAACTTTCCCAGTTGTGTCTTCTCTCTTGTTCTCTCCAGTTGGGAATGTAAAATATCACAAAATATCCAGAATTTGGCAACACATTTCATACTTGTACCTTACCAGTAGGAGAGAGAGAACCTGGCTCTCCACCATCAAACCAATGCTATCGGGTTGGAACCATTTGCCTTGGGCACTGCTCATATACCTGTTTCCCTCTGCTTAAGGGCATCACCTGAACAAATCCCCCTATGACTGGCTAGAAAATGGGAGAAGGAATGATAGCATGGCTAACTATCCCAGAAGGACGTTTTATGGAGATTCTCAGTCATCCAGGTCATGTTTGTCCCAAAGGTGCTTTTTCAAAAGGCACCTGGAGTTCCTTTGTTTATTTGTTGTCCAGTTGCCTTTTGAAAAAGCACCTTTGGGTATCCCAGAAGGAGAAATGGAATGTTGCATGACCATGAGGCACCATTCAAGGAATGGTATCCAGTTGACCATGGCAATATGTGAAGGATTATTCACCTCTGAAGAGGACCTTCAGAGTACCTTGTGCCTTTCAGGCTGCCCTAACATAGCCTCAATGCCTATTGCAATGTTTTCTAGCTCCCAGTTACTGAACAGCCAATTTAGAGAAGCAGGCAACTGATGGCATTCTCTGCCATAGTACACGACATTTGATCTTTATTGAAGCTCCTTAATACTCATGGTACTCACTTCTACAGATGAATACTTTCCTTCACGCCGCAGCCCAGAAACCTATCAAGGTTTGATAGTGTCAGGCAATGGACCTAGTTCAACGCCTCTTGATGCCAAGGCAAAGTAGCAAATGCTACTTTCTGTTTTCCATCCAAGAGATTGACTTGCATCTGAGGCAGAACTTCGTAAAATAATACAGTACAATATGTTAGGCACCATCAATGGCAGATCAAGTTCTGCTGCTTAAGGTAGCCACTTTACTTAATGGGAGACAACACTTCCCAAGAAAAAGGAAGAGGGAGCAGTAATGTTTTCCTTCCTTCTGCTATAAAGTTAGCCTGTCAGGATAAAAGCCCAATCTTTCAGAACCTTGTTGATATTGGTCCAGCTTAAGAACTATGGCAGGAGGATGATTTGGGAGCCAAATCTTGAGGAGAACAAGATAGATTATATTTAAAGCATAGAAACACAGGCTCATCCATCACATTTAGCCAGGATGTTTACCTTGGATTAGTCATTGCAAAGTTTACATATGGTGCTATGTCATCCTTCAACATTGGAAATTTATGGCCCCAATTACTCAGTGGATGAAGACCTGATGCTGCTCACAATTTATAAACAAGTTGCTTGCAAACATAGATTATGGATGGACAATTATAATGAAATATAGTCATCCTTGATTGAAATTGTTATGTAACATGGTATACATCTATTGATTTATCTCTATATATGAGAGCCAATTTAACATAGTTATTAAATGCTAAAAACTGGGAGACCTTGAGCTCTAGTCTCACCTGTAGGAAAAAAGCCAGATGGGCCTATTAACCTCTCTCAGCCTTGTGGTGGTGGGTGGGAGGTGCAACACGTTCAAAATATTGCCAAGAAAACTGCAGGGATTTGTCCAATCAGTCACTAGGTGTCAACACTAACTTGAAGTAATGTGTATGTGTATGTGAGCATGTGTGTCTGGTGTGTGTGTATATCTATAAATAATGATAAATAAAATAATAACAATAAAATAAAATAATGATGAAAAGGGGGGAAATAAAGCAACATATCAATTGCATCAAATTATACATATATACTGTGAGTGTGTATGTCTATCTATCTATCTATCTATCTATCTATCTATTTATCTATCTATCTGTCTGTCTGTCTGTCTGTCTATCTATACACACACATATATAAGAAAGAAAGAGAAAGAGAGAAAGGGAGAAATTGTTGTTAGAATCTTTTATATGTATAATTTGGTACAATTGATATTTGCTTTATTTTTTCCTTTTTCAATCATTATTTTATTCCTTTTCATTTTGTGTTCTTTTATTAAGTAAATAAGCAATCAAACAAGCCATGGCTTCCTTTACCATAGATTATTGAATACAGCACAATTAGTGTTGAGGCTTGGATCTTCTTTACAAGTAAACCCCAAATTTGAGGCTTCCTTGCCAAGTTTCTCAAACCCCTTGCCAACCTTTTCATTTGGCAAGGGTTTCCCTTATATCATCTCCGCTTAATTTACCAACTATGCCCCTTCATAGATAGAACCAACTCGACTTGATCCATGCTCTGGTTAACAAACAGACAAACAAACAAATTAATTAGCATCTTTGAAAAAACCTTGTAGCTACAGTAGGTCCAGGTCCAGGATGCAGCAGCCAGTCTACCATCTGCTATCTCTAGTGGGTGGGACCAGTGGTGGGTTTCTACTGGTTCACCCCGATTCAGGTGAACTGGTAGCAGCGGTGGAAGGCTCCACCCACCTGCCCAGACATCATTATGGACGCTCTGTGCATGCGCAGGCACACACATGCACTCCCAGTACCGAACCAGTAGCAAAGGTAAGTGAAAACCACTACTGAGTGGGACCCCAGTTCTGACTCATTTTCACTTTTGCACTTGTTTTGAGTCAAATTCAGAGTGCTTGTTTTGACCTGTAAACCTGTGCCTATTTAAAGGAATTACTTCCATATAATATCGTTCACCAGGTGTTCCACACATAACTAAGAATTCACTAAGGATGCTTCAGAAAAGAGCTTAAAACTAAGTCAATCCAGGACCTTCTCTTGGGGATGTCAATACTGCAGAATTCTCTCTGTATCTTCTCTGATCAAATGTAATCCAGAAAGTTATTGTTATAAACTAGCATTTCCTCCCTACGGTTATAGTACATAAAGTGCAGATAGCTGTTTTAATATGATACAAGAGTTTCTGTGTGTTGTGTATGTTATTTGTCAATTTATTGGTTGTTTGTTTTCACTAATGTTCTTAATGTCAATTAACACTGCAGGCTGGCTTTGCTGGGAACATATATATATATAATACATATTGGTAAAACAAATATATGACTATTGTCAAATATTTTCCTTTCCAAAGTCCAGCAGGGATTCTTACCCTGCAAAATTTGGGACATTCTCGTGTGATGAAGAAACATTGTCCATTAAAATCTTGCTACAGTTTGATTTGCAGTATGATCGGCTCTCAAAAAAGACCCTGACATTCAGAAAATCCATTTTCCTAATGCCAAACTCAATGCAGTCTCCTGAAATCATGAAAGACTTCTCTCAACTTTTTCCCTAATTTTTCCCTAATTATGGGTATACAAACTATAACCCATTAATAGAAATATACAAGTGATAATTATAGTAAAAGAGAAACGGGCCAAGGTTATAACAGAATAACAGAGTTGTAGGCCTTCTACTCCAACCCCCTGCTCAAGCAGGAAACCCTATACCATTTCAGACAAATAGTTGTCCAATCTCTTCTTAAAAACCTGTAGTGTTGGAGCACCCACAACTCCTGGAGGCAAGTCGTTCCACTAATTAATTGTTCTCAAGAAATTTCTCCTTAGTTCTAGGTTGGTTCTTTCCTTGATTAGTTTCCATCCATTGGTTCTTGCCCTGCCTTCAGGTGCTTTGGAGAAAAAGTTGACCCCCTCTTTTTTATGGCAGCCCCTGAGATATTGGACAACTGTGATCATGTCACCCCTAGTCCTTCTTTTCATTAAACAAGACATACCCAATTTCTGCAACCGTTCTTCATATGTTTTGTCCCAGTTATCTAACTAGCAATTCTTTTTATGTGACCATGAGGAGCTATTTCTTGGAACTGTAATAACTCTGTTGAACTCTGTGTCCAGTATGTCTGCATTCTACAATTATTTGAGTTCATTTTCATTCCTTTCTTCTTCGCCTCACTCTTTTAATCAATAAAATGAAAAACAAAAAAAACCTTCTTTCTTTGTGCTACTTACGTAACTCCATCTTGCAATATATGATGAATCTTCTTCATTAAGAAGATATACTTCTTGTAGACTATTGCGTACTTATATTACAAACAATTTAATTCATATCATACATCTCCAATAAAAGCTTACTTTTTAAAGGTTTTTTTTTTTCATTTTTAAAATGGAGTAGGATATTCTCTACATTTGTTTGCTATATCTTAAATATAAATTTTATCATGGACAATTTGGAGGCTGTTGTGCTGTCCTTGCAATAATTTCAGCTAAAACTTTGTCTAATGCAGAGGTATACTGTAGTATCAGTAAGTAGACCAGAAGTAATGGAGATTGTACAGTTGTCAGGCCTGAGAGCCATCTTTTGTTGGGCCTTCAGACTTGCTACATTTAGTACTGTGGGAAACTGGGAGGAGGGTTGTATGGAACAGAGGTGATATATAGTCATAATAACATTCCTTTCTCAGAGTCAAGGACATCTTGCCCTGCACCTGGAGGGGTGTGACTGGGAGGCATCTCCAGTTGGGACAGTGTTTTGATTGGACCATGTGATGGACATGTGGGTGCTGGGCAGAGACCTGGACTTTCCTTTGGGTGGAGAAAACCTGGAAGCTTTCAGATTCAGGTTTTCCCAGATGTGCCAATATGACAGCTCTAATAAAATGGAACTTTGAGGAACGTCAAGCTTCAGAGTCTTCTTTTGTTGGGAGTGTTACTTAGAACCAGATAATGCTCAATATATCATCAATAGAAAATTAACCATTAAAATATGGAATTGATTAGGCTATTTTTACAATAAAATGGATTTTAGAGATTTTTAAAAAATCTCTTGACTTGAGGAGTTCTGAGGAAGGTATGGTGCAGTGGCGGGTTGCCCCCAGTTCGCACCGGTTCTATAGCACCAGTAGTAAAACCGGTGGGAGGCCCCGCCCACCAACCCGATGTCACCAAAATGCTTCTGCACATGCGCAGAAGAGTCCACGCGCACACGAGTGAAGCAAATGCGCATGCGCAGCCCCGCTGCAAAGCAATAGTAAAGGTAAGTAGAACCCACCCCTGGTATGGTGAACTAGTCTGCCCCTAAAAGAGTGGAGATGATAGCCATAGCAAAGACAGAAAAAGTGAATAGACTGGTTCTACAGTCTCTCTGGATAAGACAAGGATGTGCCAGCCTTACCAGATGGACCAGACAGGAAACACAGCCAGATAAGCTAATAATCTTACACATCTGAAAGTACAATTCTCCTGCTATCATCTTTACAGACCAGTAACTCAGGGACAATCACTCTTGAGCTTCTTGCTCTGCCCATTATGCAACTGTGGATTATGCTCCTTCTTATCTGACTATTTCTTCACCCAGTCTTTCAAGATCATTCCCATATACCATTGCAGGATGAGAGATTACCTATATATGTTCTCCAGATGGCTATTGTCTCAACCGTGGGTTTGAGTGCTGGGAGACAAAGGAAAGCCATTATGCTCCCTCCCACAACAGACTCTTTTAAAGAACACTAGGTTGTTAACCTTACTATTAATTATTTTTGGCAACCGACTATTTAACTATATTAATGCTAATTATAAAACTTTGGAATGAGAAGTCTAAGAAGCTACTTGGTGAGTTTATTTTCATTCTTGAAATATTAACTGTAATGTTAATAATGTAAAGAATTGGAAATAAACAGCAAAAGGCTAAATACAATAGTCCTCACTTAGTGACCATTCATTTAGTGTGTATTCAAAGGTAGCACTGAAACATGAGACATGACTTTGGAAAGGAAAATTGAAGACAGATCAAATTCTATGACAACTTCTGAACGATCACGATTGTTAGAGGTAAGAGGAAGGAATATAAAGTTGGTTTGTTTGATCAAGTTTAAAATACGAAATGTTTTTATAAAGCTCTGGGAACTCTTTATAGATTTATTTATTTATTTATTTAGTTAGTTAGTTAGTTAGTTAGTTAGTTATTTTATTAGGCTGATATGCCGCCCTATCTCCAACGGACTCAGGGAGGCTCACAACAATAAAACCACAATCCAATGCAAGTTAAAATGCCTAATTAAACAGATACAGTTAAAACCCGTAAAAAAACCCATCAGTCCAGGCCAGGAAACTCGAATAGCCAGGTTTTTAATTCACGGTGACAACAGTTTTTAAATTTGCTGACAACAGGACAGAAAAATTGATGATTTAACTTCCTCTGTTTCCCTTTTCTGCTTATAGAAAAGGGATAGATTGTGGGAAGAAGAGGTATTTGTTTATGACCTTATAGAGGGTGAAGATTTATTAACTTTGTTTATATTTGTTGTGATAAAGATCAGAAGTCACTTCTTTATATATTTTTACTTTTTAAACTTATTTTTATTTTTTGTTCCTTTTTATTCTCTCTATCTCTGTTTCTCTGAGTTTACTTTGTACTTGTTTTTAATACTATAATTAAAATTGTGAATAAAATTTATTTTGAAAAAAAGAGTTGAGTGTCAAAGTTTCCACTATTTTGTTATTTAAGGATACTCCAAAACGGGGGGGGGGGGGATTACTTAGCTTCTAACTTCCCCTATGCTGTAATCTGATTGATGTGCAATACTTGTAACACATATTAACAGTAATATAAGAATCAGTCAAGAAATACACCATCTACTATGTGACTACGAAAGCCTTGGAAAAGATATTCAAACGTTATGCCGACAAAGATCAGAATTATGTATGCCATTGTATTCCCAATGTTACTCTGTGGAAGTAAAAACTGAACTTTATAGAAGCAGGATATAATAATTGTTTTCATACTTTTCAGCTTTTTAAAAAAATATATTGTTTGTATCCATTCCCCCTATGCTGATCTATAGCTGTAATAAACATTTGTTCATTTATTCTATTTATGATCTACTACACAAAGACCCAGTTTTTTGGATAAGATTCTAATGCTGGGAAAGGTGGAAGGAAAGAGAAGAAGAGGACAAGTCAGGGGTGAAATCCAGCAGGTTCTAACAGATTCTGGAGAACCAGTAGCAGAAATTTTGAGCAGTTCAGAGAACTGGTAGTAGAAATTTTAAGTAGTTCGGAGAACCAGCAAATAATACCTCTGGTTGGCCCCAGAGTGGGATGGGAATAGAGATTTTGCAATATCCTTCCCCTGGAGTGGAGTGGGAATGGAGATTTTGCAAGATCCTTCCCCTGGAGGGGGGAGGGAATAGGGATTTTGCAGTATCCTTTTCCTGAAGTGGGGTGGGAAGGGAGATTTTGCAGTATCCCTCCCCTGCCATGCCCACCAAGCCACGCCCACAGAACTGGTAATAAAAAAAAATGGATTTCACCACTGGGACAAGTAGTAGCAAAAAAGTCAGATACAATGGCTATATAGGTGCATCATTGGGAGACGTGACAAAACAGGTAAGGGACAGATCACTATGGGAAAAATCTATGTTGCTACTAGAAGTCGAAAACAACTTGATGGCATATAATTAAAAGAAAATTAAAGTTGCAATTATAGGTAGTTCTCAACTTATGACCACAATTGAGCCAAAAACATTCAATTTCTAAATGACTCATTAGTTAAGTGACTGTTGCCTCATTTTACAACCTTTCTTGCCACGGTTGTTAAGTGAGTCCCTGCAGTTGTTAAGTTAGTCGCACGATTGTTAAGTGAACCTGGCTTCCTCCATTGACTTTGCTTGTCAGAAGGTTGCAAAAGGTGATCACATGACCCCGGAACGGTGCACCCATCATAAGATTGAGTCAGTTGCTAAGCATCTGAATTTTGACCATGTGACCATAGGGGCGCCGCAACAGTCTTAAATGTGAAAAATGGTCATAAGTCACTTTTTTCAGTGCCATTGTAACTTTGAATGATCACTAAATGAATTGTTATAAGTCAAGGACTAGTTGTATTTATGATTTCAGTACTTTGGTCTTTTTCTCTTAAAACCTATAACCTAGACCACTTATCTATTAATGATCAACTCTATTAATTGTTGTTTTTAAGGCTGAAAACAAAAATCCAGGTATACACCCTAAACCTGACAAGATTTTTAGAGGTGTTATACATTCACTTTCCAAATAGAAAAGAAAGTCCCCCAAAGGGATAGATATTCACAGATTATCTCATTCAAAAAGGACATAGAAGTTAAAATAAAAGTCCAATGATATAATTGAAAATCTGATAGCTTTTTGCCATTATCATAAGATAACCTCAGTTTTGCCAAGGATATCTGAAGGGCTTTAGCCTGCTATAAAAATTTTCTCATTAACTTATCTATCTGTGTAAAGTATCTAATAGGAATTAACTTTGGAATCCTTCTTAAAATATACATTAATCTTGATGTAATATTCAGTTTAATAACATTAATCTTTCCCCAGAGACTTAATGGAAGTTTTAACTATTGAGTTATGTCTACTGAAATTGCGTCTATGCATTTAGACATATTTAATTCAACATATTGCAACGTATTTTGGGAAAGAAAACCAAGTATTTTATAGGTCTGTAAATGGTAAATCCTAATTTTTACAAAGCCTATAGATACAATGGACCCCAAAAGCAGCATTTTATATTTTTCCAGTTAAAAGAATAACCAAGATATAAACATACAATTGTACATTTTCAATAGGTTTTAGCACTACATTGAATACTTATCTAGAAAAACCATATCATCAGCAAATAAAAATAGTCAATCAGTGCCCAGTGCCACTATACTCATTATATCTTGTCTAACAGAAGAAATCGAAGATTTGAGAAAAGAGAAAAAGATCATCCTTAAAGGGTGCCACAATATAATTTGAACAAAAAAAACAAACCCATTTGTAATGACTCAAGCCACTGGGTGAACATACCAACTAAAAACTATTTAAAACAAAGGCAGTTGAAACGCATATCTTCTTAGAATGCACTTAATAAATGCAATGTAGAGCCTAGTAAGAAGCCTTTCGTCATTCAATGAAACTAGAGAAGCTGGTTCAAGTCAGTCTAATATTCAAAATATCAATTACCAGGCAGAAATTCTTAGATCTTTCAAAAATCCAGACTGAAAGGGGTATTACTTTCTGTAACCTTTTGCTTCTTACTGTTCCACTTAATATTTTAACATACGCATTGAGAAAGATATTGTCCATTAGTTAAACATCTAGTAAGGTCTTTCTCAGATTTTAATATACAGTACTATGAAATATCCATTTAATAAATTATAGTTGGTGACACAGTCAGCCAAATGTTTAGAGTAGATTTGTCATTTTTGTCCACCTATTCAGTTCTTTCTAATCCCTGGTTTGGCAGATGTTATTATTACTATTAAATGTATTGTGACAGGATGTAAACAATTCCAAGTAAAGCTGGCTTTTGCAATTGACTGATGGTAATTTTTTCAATGCCCATGGTATTTCTCCAGATATTTTGGAATTACACTCAACATGCCCATTATTACTGAGGCTATCTTTGCTTTCTTTTGCCACGGTCATTCTACTTCTCTTTTCGGGTCTTTATATTTTGTGATTTTATCCAGTTTTTTTCTCTTCTCTTCTGTTGCCTCCAGGTATTGCAACATGCACTACCTGGAATTTTTGTGTTTCTTAACAATAATGGTTAAATCTGGGGTGCAGGTGCTTGTCTGTTTAAATTCTAAAGAACCAGAGCATTTCGACTACTTCGTTTTCAATTGCTTTGGCTATTTTGCAGCCCTACTAGTTCTTGCTTGCGAGGAAGTGGCATTTTTTGCAGACATTCTAATCCACTACTGTTGCTACTATGTTAGGCTGTTGGTTCTAGTTTGTTTACCAATGTTTTTGCCAATTAGCTTTCATCTTCCTGGGAAATATCTTTTATTTCAATATTAATAATTTGTCCTTCAGTTAGAGAAGTCCTTAATTTATGTAACTGAGTATAAAAATAATAAACCTAATAATTAATAAATTCTGTCTTAGTAAATAGCTCTCCATTGTTAGCCTTCAGAATTTCAGAAATACAATTTCTTTGTCTTTGTTATTTCAGCTTGCAAGCCAGTAAACTTTCCAACTTTGTCCCCCGACTCTCAGTAATGCTGATTAATATAGTTCAAGGAATATTCAAATTGTTCTGAATATCATAGCTGCAATGTAAGCTTTGTTGTCATAAATGCTTGACATTTTAAACTTCTGGTTTGGCTTAACCCCACTCACCCCTTGTGACCATGTGCATAAAGATATAGAAGAATATCTGCTAAATTCATCTAGTAGCAACAACGAATAAAGAGAAAAGGGAACAAAGACCAAAAGAATATATGCAAATCTGTTACTCATCTGATAAGCACAGAGCCTATAAAATTCCCCAGGAGCAGATGGGCTTGTAAATCTTTTGATCTCATCTCCGAGAAAAAGGCAAAAGATTGCTGGATACAAAAAGCATTTAACTTTCTTGTTCCTTGCCAGCGTACAGTTAAATTGAAATCTTTCCTCAGGTGAAGCATTTGTAAAGAAAGATCGGGATAAATCATGATTTTGCACTTATGATATTTCAATTGGCTAGATTGCCTTGAAAGTTGTAAAAGATGGCCTATTGGACTGGATTTCAGAAATTTAGCAATTACAGGGGCAGTTTTCTGAGAGAGATTGCCTCTTGCTCTTAACTTGTAAGCACCCATTATCTCGAGTTTAAAATCAACTGGCAATGAAAAGCTTTCTGGAACATATTCCATGTAATTTAAGAAAGCTGCTCAGCATCCAAAGGTAGATTGTTTTTAAATGATATTGGCTGAGTGGAATGCCTCGGTAGTTTAAAAAGTTTCAACTGTAGATTTGTCATACTTTATCACGAGAATGTTCTTTTAATCTTAATTCTGACTTTATGGGAAATAGTGATGCTTCTCTGCAATGCTTTATCAAATTTAAGAACTTAAGCACTCCTGATTTCAAGGTCCATAAGGATCTCAGGTATGCTAGTTTCCAAATCTGTAAATTAAGTAATCACCTGTTTGGAAATGAATTGCAATTTCATTATTTAAATTAAAGCCTGTTTTCTGTTCTTGATAAAGAAGTGATGCACAAGGTATTAATCCAGTTCTAGCTCATTCACTGAATCTGGGGAGGGAGCCACTGCCCCTTCCACTCTATCCAGGATTTCAACCAAGTAGTTAAGCTTTTTTCCCTGTAGAGTGGAGCTCTTGGCTTGTGATGACTGACAGCGAATCATCTCCATTTTACGGGACATACTGTATTGCTAAAATACCGGTGTAACAGATTTGACAATAAATCACTCACTTTTCCGCTATCTATATGAGCAAGTCCACAAAGTCAGAACAGACCTTATAAAGAGCAGTATTTATGAGGCACAGACTTTCTTGGAGCTATATCTTCCTAATTCTCTACAATCAATTTATGTATCTGTACTTCATGAGTCTGCTTGGGAATGTGGAATCAGGAGAGTTTAATTGATATCCAAGAGCCTTGGATAGTACAGTGGTCTAAAGCCCTGTTATTAACATCAGCTGCCTGCAATTATTGCAGGTTCGAATCTCACCAAGGCTCAAGGTTGACTCAGCCTTCCATCCTTTCTAAGGTAGGTAAATTGAGGACCCAGTTTGTGGGGGCAATAAGCTGACTTTGTATAAAATATACAAAAGTATGAAGGCTATTGCTTAGCGCATTGTAAGCCGCCCTGAGTCTCCGGAGAAGGGCGGCATATAAATCAAATTTAAAAATAAAAAAAATAAAATAAATACACATTGGGATATGCATTAAACGTGCATGTATATATTGTAGAAGTTGAACATTCTATATGGTAATATTTTGTAACCAATTGTGTACTCACACATTTGTATTTTCTTGTTCTTTTGTGATAAATGCACCCGATTATGATTTTAGGAGTCTCGGTCTTGTGATATTACTGAACATGTCCATGTGGACTTTACCAGGTTCTGCGGACACTTAATAAATTTTGGAGACAGTACTAAAGTTGTGTTGAATGCAGTGGTGGGTTTCAAATTTTTTTACTGTGGGCGTGGCATGATGGGCATGGCATGGCTTGGTGGGCGTGGCTTGGTGGGCGTGGCAGGGGAAGGATACTGTGAAATCTCCATTCCCACCCCACTCCAGGGGAAGATTACTGCAAATTCCCCATTTTCTCCCAATCAGTTGGGACTCGGGAGGCAGAGAATAGATGGGGGTGGGGCCAGTCAGAATTTTTACTACCGGTTCTCCGAACTACTCAAACTTTTCACTACTGGTTCTCCAGAACTGGGCAGAACCTGCTGAAAGCCACCTCTGGTTGAATGAGTGACCTAACAAATGTCATGGCCTTAAGCTAGTGAGAAAAGAGACTTCTTTTGTTATGTTTCAAGAACCTTTCCAATGATACACAGTTATCTGTTTCATGTAACAGTAACAGAGTTGGAAGGGACCTTGGAGGTCATCTAGTCCAACCCGCTGCTCATGCAGGAGACCTGTACTAGGGATTCGAACCGCCGAACTGCTGACCTTTCTGATCGACAAGCTCAGTGTCTTAGCCACTGAGCATCTCTAAGCTACCTCACAAGTTCAATGGTCATTGAAAAGTTGCTGCAGTATGCAGAAGTTTGAACTACAGATAGTCTTCCTCTTACAACAATTTGTTTAGTGAATCTTCGAAGTCACAGTACTGAAACAGTACTGGAAAAAGTGACTTATGGACATTTTTCACTCTTACAACCATTGCAGCATGCCTGTGATTGTGATCAAAATTCAAATGCCTGCCAACTGACTCTTATTTACGATGGCTGCGATGTTACAGGGTCATGTGATCCCCTTTGCTTCTGACAAACAAAGGTGATGGAGAAGCCAAATTCACTTAACAGCCTTGTTACTAAGCTAACAACTGCAATGATTTACTTAACAACTGCAGCAAGAAAGGTCGTAAAATGGGTCTCACAAATGTCTCATTTAGCAACAGAAATGTTGGGCCGAATTGTGATCGTAAGTCAAGGACTACCTGTCAAGTGAGGTAGTAGAACAGAATTCAAAGTAGCCTTAAGCTACCCATTTCATATATTTACATCTCAGGGAACTCTCCAAACCTTGAAGATGGGAAGGCGGGAGGGAGGGAGGGAATGAATGTTTGTTCCACCCACTTTTAACACGTTTGGCTTGATCCTGGTTTACATGTGGTCTGACCTCAGCCACTGTAATTTACATAATTTTTATATCACGATTTATGACTTAGAATTATTTGTGAATTCAGTTCAATATTGTTTATTTTATAAATCATAGTTAGTCAAATCAGGACTTAGCAAGATACCTCTCTCAAACTTACTGGGTTTGTGTTATGGCAAACTCAAGGCATAAAATGCTTGTTTAATGTTTGACATGCATTTTAACTCGTAACATTTTATTCAGTCATCAAAAAAACCAAGAAACTATCATCTGTCCAAATCTGATTCAACAGAGGAGAGAAACAACCTTTCTAAGCCAATTCATTGGATTTATTTGTGAGGCAGACCCATGTATTTTATTTAAACACATAAACAACACATACTAAATAACAGTCCTTGCATTCCATCTTGGGATTTCAGCAATTCAAACTTCATTCTCTTGATTTATGGCATCATTAGAATCACTCAATAGATTCCCAGTCCTATTATTCACACTCCCTGTGTGTGTTTCTTTCTGTCTCTCTATATATCTCACACGCACACATTCACACAGTGTTTAGGAACTAGAGAAGAGAAAAAAAAGATATTCATCACAAAAGCAATGGTGGTAACTACATAATATCTTGTATTCATCACACTGTGATCAATTAACATGGGATACATTAGCCTAAACCACAGCCACAATTTCACCTTTGGTATTAAAGTTTGTTGAAATTTAACATGAAACAACTGCTGTGCATTTCATAAAACAAAAACAAAAATACAAGTGTAGC
This sequence comes from Ptyas mucosa, assembly GCA_012654045.1. Classification (NCBI taxonomy): domain Eukaryota; kingdom Metazoa; phylum Chordata; class Lepidosauria; order Squamata; family Colubridae; genus Ptyas; species Ptyas mucosa. The sequence goes on from WNWU01000001.1 coordinate 22,380,986, forward strand.
ATAAAGTGTTTACATTTCTTGTTTGCCATTCCCTTAGAGCAGTTCATAAAAAAACAAAACAATTGAATATACCAGCAGAAGGCAGGAAGGATTCTTTTGTTTTGTTTTGTTTCAAGATCCAGAATAAAACAGCAGTCAGTGCTTAAATGACTAAATAAACTAAGGTGCCCCCAAGAGCCTACAAACTGGCATTTGAACAAATAATAATATTGAACAAATCTACCAAGGAAGGAATATACAATTTGGGCTCTTTCTTTGCCCATCTAATTTTCCAAAAGGCAGCCCCAGTTATGAAGATGATGCTCTAGTCATCTTGAGGATGCCACATCTGTCAATTGGTCAACATTGTGCTGGAGTTGAGCAGCCAATAAATTTAAATTAATTAATGATAATAATAGCAATAGCACTTAGACTTATATACCGCTTCATAGTGCTTTACAGCCCTCTCGCTAAGCCCTCTCGCTAAGCGTTTTACAGAGTCAGCATATTGCCCCCAACAATCCGGGACCTTGGAAGGATGGAAGGCAGAGTCAACCTTGGGCCAGTCAGGATCGAACTGCTGGCAGTTGGCAAAATTAGCCTGCAATACTGCATTCTAACCACTGCGCCACCTATTTTTTATTTTCTCATGACTGAAGCGACATGTTGACAGCTTTTTATATTTTTTATTTGCAAACTGCATTATATAATTTGGAAAAGAAAGAGCCAGTTTGATATAATGGTTAAAATGCTGGACTAGAAAACAGGAGACCATAAGTTGTATGGACGGACCTCTTTTATTCATGGAAGCTGACTTTAAACCAGTCACTGTCTCTCAGCCCAAGCATTTACAGGTTTGTTATAGAGAAAATAGGAGGACATGCAGTGGTGGGATTCAGCCGGTTCTGTCGGGATCGCGCAAACTGGTAGCGGCAACTGCAGGAGACTCTGCCCACCCACCCGGACGTAACGTGTGACTACTGCACATGCATGCACGCTCACATTTGCGAACTGGTAGGGAAGGTAAGTGAGGAGATGGAAGCATTATTTATGTTGTTTGAAGCTGTATAAAATAAAGAGGTATGAATGTAAAAATAAAAGAAAGAATGATAAAAGTGTGCATTTTGAATAAAAAATAAGGCTTAAGATATCTAATATAAACATAGGTAAGTTTGCATTTGCTTGTGAATGAAATAATGTTATCTTCTATATGGCACTTAGCATATAATTTTTCTCATTGCTCAAATATATAATTGTCAGATACACTGAAGCTCCGCTGAAGATGTTTTTACCAATCTTGTCTTCAAGAACACATGAAGGAGAACATGTAACTGGGTGCAGGGTAACTTCTTATCCCTGGCAATGTTCATGACTAAGGATAACTGATAAATAACTATCAGTTCTGAAGTGCTATCCTAAAACATAACACAATAATTGAATTAATGGGAACATGAGATTGTTCCTTCTACTCAAAGCATTACCACAAGAATGAAGCAAACAAACTTGACATCTATGAATCACTTTTTGTACCTATTTGTTCTCAAACTCTTTGCCTCTGATCTTAGTCATTCTTGCCCTCACAACAAGGACTTTTCAAGCTTACCTCTTTTTTTTTTTGCATTGTCAGTCAAAAGTTAAAATTCCAAATGAAAATTGGTTAATAAAATTAAAAAGCTGTAATTTTACCTCTTGTCATCTTGTATTTTAAGTAAATACCAGAAACATGTTGAATGGCAAAGTAAATCTCAACATAGACCTACATGCAAGAAATGAGTTAGAGAGTAACTGTTATATGTGTGTAACCAAGCTTAAAACATAGTGTGTCACAAACCAAGCCAGGAAGCATTGTAGGATTAGGAAAGAAATCTCTGCACCTAGTTATACAAGGGATAAGCTACAATTTAGAGAGTCAGTTTGGCGAGGTGGTTAAGGCATCGGATTAGGAGCCAGGAGACCAGGAGTTCTAGTTCTGCCTTAGGTGTTGGGTTAATCACTCACTCTCACTCAGCCCTAGAAAGGAAGAGATAGTTGTTGACCATTTCTTGCCAAGAAAGTTGCAGGGGCTAATCCAGATAGTCACCAGGAGTCAAAAACTAATTCAAAGGTGCAACCCACACAGATCCAGAAAAGCTACAATTCAGGCAGAGATTCATAATGTCTCCTCTATGCCCCAAGCCACCAGCTTCTGCAAGCTTTCAAAAGATATAAATATAATACTATCTGTGTAGCAAAACGTATCAAACTGTTGAGTGGACAAATATAATATGAGTAATAATTGGAAGATAAAGAGAAATGGTACCAAGACCCGATGGCCTAGAGGTGGAGTTCTTGCCTCACAATCAGGAGGTTGTGAGTTCGATCCTAGATAGAGGCAGATGTAGGGTCTCCTGCTTGGGCAGGGGGTTGGACTCGATGACCTACAAGGTCCCTTCCAACTCTGTTAATCTGTTATTGGATTTTATATAAGAGTAAAACTCCATGTACTGCAAATACTGAAATCTAACAAACTTCTACTTATACAATAAAATAGACTTATCTTCAGACTGAAATACTTGATCTAAATTATATAACAAAAGGCCAGGCAGACAATTAAAGCCAAATATAACAACTCTCTCAGTTTTGACATTGATGTACAATTTTCCTCCCTTTAAAGAAAACTAGTAAAATAGATGTGGCATATCACTCAATAAAAATACCTTTCCATTTTCTGAGGATCTTGCTGAAACTTTTATCGTTGGGAGTATAGATAGTTAAACACATTAAAATGCTTTTAATAGGGAACAGTCCTGAGGCAATACAAAAAAAAAATCCATTATTTAGATGCACTATAATAATTTATTGCAAGTTTTCATAGAATAACTTTTTTTTATTTGGGGAGGAAGATAGTCCTGCAAAAAAAAAACCTGCAAAAAAACCCCCCTGAAATGACAGTAAAAGGTAGAAAGCTTAATTCTGTCAGAAAAAAATATTTTTCTGTAATGCTCTTAATAAATCAGAGGATGGGGGGAAAGAAAGAAGTAAAGAACACACAAAAATCTTTTGCAGAGGCTTTCAAAGACTACTAAAAGTCTGTCAAATATGTAAATAAATCTCCATATCCTATTGTGATTTCGAAAACATTGGATATTCAAATGCAGTTGGCTTTTAAAAGCATTTCAAAACATTGATAAAATGATGAAGGACTTTCACTCACTTGGCATAAATAGCATTTCATAGCTTGTTGTAAATGGAACTCATCCTAATCTGTGTTCAAATTGCAGTCTAAACTTTCCAAAAGGAAAGGGAATTGTTGTTCCAAATAGATGTTCCAAGTTAAAAAAAAAGTAAGTTGGTATAATAAGACCCTCTATGTCACTATTTTATTAAAATTTGAATGTTTCCATCTGTATTAAACGAAGAAAGCTAACATTAATCAGGATGTATACAATGAAAGAATGTAGAAACTTTCTATTCTGATTATTTACTGTAAATGTTGCTTAAGAATTACAATTTTATAAATTACATAGTTAGCCTTGCAATTTTAAATGATTAAAACTGAAAGGTGAACAGATTGCTACTAATTTAAACTTTATTAATTAATTTACTACTTTATATTAATGATAGTTAATTTATAACTGAGGATCTGTTTGCACCCATCAACTGACAATAAATCCAATATTAGCTATTTACATATAATACACTTGATCTTGGCTAAAACGCTGAGAAATATACTAATTCCTATGCTACTTTGCCACAGTTTGCTTAAAAATGGTTTATTACCTCAGCTACAACAGGGCACTATGCCAAAATCATATAGCTACATTCTGGCATAAGATGAAGCATTGGCCCCAGTTGGTATTCCCCAAGAAGCAATTAAGTGTTTATCTATTGGGCAAGACAGTTGAAAAGAACAGCTTCTAACTGGCCATTTAATGAAAATGTGGTTTATTCTGTAGCTTGTATAACAGTCAATTCACAATCAGTCAATTATGTCTGAAAAATCAGGCAAGAATGTACAGTATTTAAAAATGTTTATATGGTCTGTGTTGTTTTCATTAATGCATTGTATGACCAGCTATCTTTAAAACACGAGTCCGGGTGCCTCACAACACTTGTAGAATAAAGCATAAGGAAAATGCAATAAAAGCAAAAACCTCAGATCCCAACTCCTTCAGTGTAGGAGGCTGCACAATCTTTTTCTATTCAACCATCATTACTATTTTCTATCTCCCATTCCACCCTATCCCAGTTCATGGGAGAACAACCAGCTCTTAATGGCTTTGTGGAAACTAAGAGTGTGTGTGTAGGGAGGGGAGGTGTTGTCTGCCAGATCTCGAGGGGAAAGGGTCTTACACAGGGCAGACGCTGCAAGGGAAAATACATGCTTCATGCAATGGTGGGATTCAGCCTGTTCACACCAGTTCAGGCGAACTGGTTGTTAAATTATCTACTCCCAGTTATCAAAGTGGATCCTGGGCATTGCACTGCAATGGAGAAATGAGAAGTGGCCAGCATGAGGAAAGGAGAAGGCCGCTCTCCCGCTTTCTTCTCCCTGCTCCTCCTCCTTCCCTCGTGCTGGCCACTCCATTGCCCGTTTCTTCATTGCAGTGCAGTGCCTAGGATCCACTTTGATAGAGGGAGTGTATGTGAATTTAACAACTGGTTTGCCCAGGGTCAGGTTGGCTTCACGGGAGGCTCGTCCTGCATATATGGCGGAGCTGGATGATGGGGATGGGCCACAATAGCCAACTTGACCCTGGGTGGAAGTGATTATTAAATTATTTGAATCCCACCACTGGCTTCATAGGTCCCACTGGCAGCATTTGAGGGAAGGAATCTGGGCCATGCCTACTTTATATGATGTAGTGGGACAGGTAGATACCCTTAAGGAGAAGCAGTCCCATAGATAATCTGCCCCTGTGCCGTGTAGGGCTTTACAGATAATAACCGGCCCTTCAACTGCACCCTAACGAAAACTGGGAGCAACTGCAGCCCATGAAACAGAAGTGCAACATGGATAAGTCTAGGGGAGCCCAACATTATACACATCATCACATTATAATTTCCAAGTAGACTTCAGGGGCAGCCCCATGTAAAGCACATTGCAATACTCCAATTTGGAAACAACAATGGTGTGAGTGATCATGAGCAAAGGCCTCCTAGACCAGGGACAGATATAATTTGTAACAAGATGAAACTGTGCAAGGAGCCTTTCCATGTAGAAAAACATGGAAAAAGTAACAAGTAGAGGCAGCAGGGAAGACAAACTGCCTATATGTCTTTTATTTGCTTTGCTTTTTAAAATTGTATGCTGGTCTTCAAAACCAGGTTTGGAATTGTTAAGCTAAGACAATAAATCATATGCAATCATGGCTGGAGTGAAAAAAAAAACCCAGTCACCTCCAGATTCCTTATTGCATAATTTAGATTGGATGGACCAATGCAATGATGAGGCCGCATAACCTAACAGAAATGCTGATGGAAGATGACAGCTGAATTAAATGCACTTTAATAAACAAACATACTCTAGATTGAGTTGGGTGTTAGAAAAAGCCATTTACAGATCAATCAGAATACAGCTGGAAGGGACTTTGGAGGTCTTCTAGTCCAACCCCCTGCTCAAGCAGGAGACTTTACACCATTTCAGATAGGTAGCTTGGACTGTCCAGTCTTTTCTTAAAAGCCCCCAGTGGTGAAACACCTTCTGAAGGCAAACTCTTCCACTGGTTCATTGTCCTCACTGTTGGGAAGTTCCTCCTTAATTCCAGATTGCTTCTTTTCTTGATTAGTTTCCATCCATTGTTTCTTGTCTTGCCTTCTGCTGCTTTGGAAAATAGGTTGACCCCCTCCTCTTTGTGGCAGCCCCTCAAATACTGAAATACTGCTATCATGTCCTTCTTTTCTCTAGATGAGGGGGAGTATCCATATTCTATTAGGCTAATAGACACTATTTGCAGATTACTGACTCTAAGTAGACTGATTCCTGTTAGCTCATTCATGGAAACATTTATTCACCGAACATATATTCCATATATATTCCCTTTTCTTTCAGCTTAGATATACCCACATTTACTAGCACCCTATATTTAGAGTGCAAACTACCTAACAATAGTGGCCTGACCATCAAAAAGATTACAAATTGTGATTGTCCCCAATCATGTTGCATTCTTCTGCCAGAGCTTATATCTCTGCACTGAATAAAGGCAGTAATTGTAGTGGTAGGAATATCTATCTATAGATGCTACTCATGGAATACATCCTTTCTGTGGGATAAACATAGGGTAAACTCTCTGACCGTGAAAAAAAGGTAGCAAATACACAAACAGGGCTTGACTGGGACAATGCAGTCAACCGTTAGTTATAGAATATGTGTTGATCTTATTGAAGGCTGAATAGGAAATGTTAGGCATTAGAGTTGTCTGTAGATAACAGGCAAAGCTGAGAAAAGCAGCTTTTATACAGGAATGATCACAACCATGTGTCATCAAAGCACTGCTCTGCAAAAATAAGGGATTGCCTTTCTGTGAAAGGAAAAGAGATGGCAGATTTAGCAGTGGCTTAATGATATGCTTTGATAATATACCATGATCTTTAAAATCATTTTTGCTTATATTCACTTTCTGGGCATGGCTGTTGGGAGAGACACCCAAAAGTATGAGAAAGACTGCTGCCCGAGCTTATCAAAGCAAGAAATGTTTCAAAGAAGCTTCCCTCCCCCCTTAATTAATTGTATTTGAGCTTGTGTTGTTTTATGTTTTTAAAATGTAGGATTCTCAGTTGTAAGCCTACAAAGGAAGACCTAAGTGCCACTGCCTTATAATCAGTGGTGGGTTTCTACCAGTTTGTCCCGGTTCGGGCACCCGCCCGGATGTCATTACGGACATTCTGCGATACACAGAAAGTCTGCGCATGCGAGCGAGCGAAGCAAGCCTGAGCGCGCTCACGGTTCTGAACTGGTAGTGAAGGTAAGTGGAACCCACTACTGCTTATATTAAATTATTTTAATAATTCTTCAATGAGAATAGGAAGAGGCAAACTGTGGCATTCCAGGTGTTGATGAGTCACAATGGCCATTGTCTTTCACCATTGGCCAGGCTGGCTAAGACTGTTGAGCCATCTTTTAGCAACAACTCATGTGACTCAGGTTGGTTACTCACATTAGAACGTTTGCATCATGAAGATTTCTGCCTGATGTAATGTACATCAGATGAAAGATAGTCACATATTGCTCATTGTCTCTCTTTATATTGAATGGGGTAGAGAAACAAAATAAAATTCATCAGGATTATGATTCCAAGGAAAACCTTTATGGTTTAGGGCAACTAGCATACAAGAAAGTGCATTTGGACAAATATTAATCCTGGCAAAACTTTAAAAATGATTCAGAAGGACATTTGCTACAAAGGCTCTAAAGAACTTCGCATTCTCAAGGAAAGAAAGATCTAAAGCCACAAACCTACTGCAGTCTGTATGGAAAATCTGGAACTAGGCAAAGGAAATTCTAAAAGTGGACTCTATAATCTTACTATTAGAATTCAGATTTGAAAGTGGAACATAGGGTCCCCTTCTCCGTGTGACCATTTTAACTTTTGGAAAGGAAAACTCCTACTGAAGCAAAAGCTCTGATACAAAACTCTCCTTGTATGTCTGGTTTAACCCATTAATTTAACCATTTCAAGCTATAACTAAGAGATTTTTTTAAAGGAGAGATAGAGATGGCGATAGAGATGGAGATCAATAAATGATATAAATATAGATATCACCAAACTTCCCTCAAAACGCCTGTCACTCTGGGATCTTACAAAGGACAGTATTTCATGAATGAAGGCAAATATACGTGTCCCAGGATAATGTTGCAAAACCTAATTTGGGTTGGTCATCTGGACCAAAGGTTTAGTCTTCTGAACTTTTGGACTCATGTTGGACCCATCCTTAGGAACTTCTTTCTGGTAGGGAGAAGTTCTCTGAGGATGGGCTCCAGACTGAATCCAAAACCTTGGAAGACTAAACCTCTGGTCCCAGTAACCTACCCATATAGAAATTTGCAGGACAGTATTTATTTCTTTCCTTTGTAAAAAAAAAGGGGGGGGAGGGAGGGAAAAAGATACTTTGAACTTAAACATGATCATAAAACCGGTTAAAACAGCTAAAATTCATTAATTTAGCATCACATGGTTGATTAGTTAATCCAGTTCTGTATCAGGGCTTGTAAAGTAATTGCTTAACAGGTCTGTTTGAATTGTTCACAAGAAGAAACCAAACTGGTGACTTCAAGCAACATATACTTACCATTTAAGCTAGTTCTATCTATTCTATTCCAGCTCTATAAATCAACTTAAAAAAATATTCAGACAGATATTCATTCAGTTTGCAAGATATTCAGTTTCGACAGCAAACAACCACATCTCCCATTGGACAATTCCTTCTTATCTACCCTCTCATCCTTGTCCTTCAGGAAAGCAATTACCAATTACTTTCCTTTCTGTGGGTGGATCTTCCTGTACATATATATACAGTATGTTTATATATAAACAGTTGAGTACATATATGGACACACACTTCTAAACAAGATATTAACTCTACAGGAAGGCTAAAACTGCCTACTTGCCATATTATTAATACTGGCTATTAAAACAGAATGTTGCAAATCTAATGTCTATTAAATTTATACAAGGATAAGTGCACCTACTTGCAGGCAACAACAGCATTTTAAAAACCAAAATCCTTTGTTTCTGTTATCTACTATACTTCTTGTTATCAGTTCTGCTGAAATAGCACAACAGCTAATATATTTGATTAGCATATAGAAGGTTGCTTGAAAGAAAGGACATTTTGGGGGTAAAAGGAGGTATACAAATAATATGTAGAGACAAAGGAAGATGAACTTGACAGAAATAGGCTAAATTCCTTACCAAAGCAAGAAGGCGAAAAACATGGCTTAAGTCCAAAACAAGTAGATGTTATGCGAAAGCAACACACTTCCATAACTGACATGAGAATAAAAGATTATTTTAAGAAGTAGCTTCCAATCTTCATCACTACAAAGTTAATAATTTGTCACCTCTTAATAATGTTACATGCAGGTATCCGTTCTTCCCATAACTCATTTTTCATCCGTATGCAAATCCATAAATTATTATCAGATCTAATTCAGCAAAAAGTCTGTAATGGAATCCCAGGTTTATTAAAATGTGCTTTATTTTAACCTTGATCAAACAAACCAACTTTGTGCTTAATATTTCATTTATTCAGATGCTGCAGCAGGATTTAATTTCTCCTAAGTGGAAATGCAACAGACAAGCCAAGACATTGACCTGAATAAAGACTTTTCGTTGGACTTGCAAAAAAGTTGGTTAAACTCAAAGAAATCATCAAGATGAAAAAAAATGCAAAAATGGAACAGACTTAATCAGAGGATTGAAAAATCTATCTTGTTAGAGAAAGGTAAAAAAAATATTAGCCCTGTGCAAAGAAACCAATGAAGTCTAGACAGTTTTTGAAACTAGGTCAAAGACTATAACCGATCAAAACAAGAGGAAGACAAGAATTTTATTCTGTCATTAATAAAATACACAAATGTATTCATAAATGAGACAGAAAGAATTTAAGCTTTAAAAAATGAATATGGACAAAAGCTGAACTGAATATGAACTGACATCTTCACCAATCCTTAATTTAAACAGAAGTTTAATAAGGGCATGTGATATGGGTACTGGAATTCTTTGAAGTTAGAAGGGGAGCTTTTGTTTTCCATTTTCCAGCTACATATAAAAATGCTTAAAAAAAAAAAAAGCCCAACCTCTTAACAGAGAGCTCAAAACTCTTTCTGTTACTACAAGTATTATCCTTTCCCTTTTTCTATTATGGTAGCTAAGAAAAAGATCTGACTTTTTTACAGAATTTTCTATAAGCTGATCCCATTTGCTGTCCAGAGAACCCTGTCAAATAGAGTTTTCGGTTGAAATCCTGTCTACATACAAACCCATTAACACAGATCAGCCTACATTTCCTGCATGAGTTGGCAGCTGGTTGAAAGCCACTGGCCTGGCGTGTCCTAGCATGAAGCAGAGACTTCCTGTAATATATTTTATCAAAGGTTACTCTTATGACGCTCCTTAGATGAAGTTTCTATTAAATGAAATGTGCCTTAATTGTAAAAATAGAAGTTACCTTTTCTTGTGTGTGCAGAAATAACACAATGAGAAAGATGGTACTAAAATGGTTGCTGGAATTGCTTATGTCTAATTTAATGACAAGAAGTACTAGGAGTGACATGATAGCAATGTTCCAATATCTAAGAGGTTGCCACAAAGGGAGTCAATTTATTCTCCAAAGCACCTGAAGGCAGGACAAGAAGCAATGGGTGGAAACTAATCAAGGAGAGAAGCAACCTAGAACTAAGAAGAAATTTCCTGACAGTTAGAACAATTAATCAGTGGAACAACTTGCCTCCAGAAGTTGTGAATGCTCTAACACTGGAAGTTTTTAAGAAGAGATAGGACAACCACTTGTCTGAAATGGTATAGGGTAATAGTAGGATAGGATAATGGTATTCCTGCCTAATCAGGGGGTTGGACTAGAAGACCTCCAAAGTCTCTTCCAACTCTGTTATTCTGTTAGTTCAAACTCGGGACACCTTACAGCTTCATATTGTTGAACTACATATTATTGAACTTCCTTGAGCAGCCATCACATTAAAAATATGCAGTTTAAATTTACTTTAAACTGCAGAGAAATAGTAGGAGGAACCACAAGAAACTACCGCTGTACTAAATTGGGGCTGTCTATTGAGAGAAGGTAGCTGAGCTGTTAAGTGAGAACATTCCTGATTTATCCAGCTTCATTCAAGAACTAGTAGCTACCTAAACATCATCAAGAAAGAAAGAAAAGATATAGATACGATTAATCTGCATGTGCTAATGTATACGCATAAATTAGTACTAATAAAAGTACAGTAATCATAATTTTAAGTCACTATGCAATACATCCTGATATAGTAGGGGAACCCTATGACTGAGACATTTGAAGGAAAGTATAGTATAGTAGGATATATAGCACGTAGGCAGGGGCGAAATGTAAAATTTGTTACTACTAGTTCTGTGGGCGTGGCTTGGTGGGGGTGGTGGTAATGTGACTGGGTGGGCGTGGCCAACTTTTTTTTTTTTTTACTTTTCAAAGCATTTTTTCTAATGCTTTGAAAAGTCTCTGCCAATCAGGCAAGTCAGCTGGGATCGTCAGAGAGGCTTTTTAAAAAATACCTCTCTGACGATCCCAGCTGAGTTGCCTGATCGGAAGAGAGGTATTTTTTAAAAAATGCCTCTCTGCCAATCAGCTGGAATTGTCAGACGCTTTGAAAACGCTTTTCAAAGCATTTTTTTACCAGTCTTCGGCCAAGAGGTTGCAGAAAAAATGCTTTGAAAAGCCTCTGATGATCCCAGCTCAGTTGCGCAATCATCAGAGGCTTTTTTTTTACTTTTAAAAGCATTTTTTCGTCGGAAGAGGTTGTAGAAAAAATGCTTTTAAAAGTAAAAAAAAAAAAACCTCTGATGATCGTGTGGCTCAGCTGGGCATGGAGGCGGGGGCAGGTATTTTTGCTACCGGTTCCCCGAACCACCCGCCACCATCACTACTGGATCAGGCGAACCGGTCCGAACCGGGAGCATTTCACCCCTGCAAATAGGGTAGCATGTATGATCTCATTCAAGCTGGCTTTAACCATCTACAGCTTTTTAGCCTTCTATCTAGGAAGATAAGACTTGACAATCATATACTTTAGCCGCAAATGCTCCAAAGAAGTACATGAAGTACACATCCTATATGAAGTAGTATATGCAGGCATGGTGAATAACTTGGACTGAGACACAACTTGGATGCAACCTCTAAAATGGCAAGTTGCTTTTTCTTCTGATTAGAAAAACAGAAGAACTGATAGTAGACAGGAAAGGCAGGGAAATAAGAGCCTCTGAACAGAACTTGTTAATTAAGTCTATCAAAAAAAAAAAAATCCTGGGAGCTGTTGTTTTCAGCCCATTTCCCTTTCATATTCTCCCATAGGACTGACTTAGCTTTGATTAATTTCTTTTTACTGGCAATTCTATTCAAGCTCCAGGTTTCCACTAGAGAAAAGACTAGGAAGTGCTGCCCCCTCCTGTTATACATAAGGCAATAGAAAATTGATATAGTATTAGACTAGAATAGAATAGAATTCTTTATTGACCAAGTGTGATTGGACACACAAGGGATTTGTCTTGGTGCATACGCTCTCGGTGTACATAAAAGAAAAGATACATTTGTCAAGAATCATAAGGTACAACACTTAATGATAGCCATAGGGAACAAATAAGCAATCAAATCATATTAGGAAACAGTCAATATAAATCGTAAGGATACTAGCAACACGGTTACAGTCATACAGTCATAAGTGGGAGGAGATGGATGATATTACAGTTAAGACTTGAACTCAAACCCCCCCCCCCTTCATGGGGAATTCCTAGTTTAGTAACTGTATTTATGGGGGGTGGGTCTTGAAATAGTAGTATAATGCAAACTTTTAGCAATTTTTATTTCCTAAATGAACAAAACTTGGCATTTTTCCTCTGTTAAATTCTGTATTATAATTTTAGTCCATTTTACTTATTTAACCTGATAGCTTTGAATTTTTTATTTCTGTCTTGTAGAATGCTAATTATCCCGTTCAATTCTGTATCCTCTATGACTCTGATAAAACATTCTCTCCACTTCTTCATTCAAGTCATGAATAAAAATATTAAAGAATAGAGGATTCATGGCTTTCCTTGAGCCAGCCTACTCAATATTATCTTCAATTTCATAGAATCCTATAATGAGCATTCAATGAGTATAATTTTTGAACTAGCTATTTATCCATTTCACCAGACTTCCTAATCTATCCTTCACTTACTTTTAACAAGCTTGTGCTCTGAACTTTGCCAAATGCTTTGTAAATGAAAACCAAGTTAGGGATAGATCGTCATGGAGAAAATCTGTCTTCTGTATGCGGTCCTCAGGAATCAAAAATTATTTCAACATTATAACATTGCAATCAATGTTATACTATACCTATAGCAATTCCACAATCTACTAAGGAAATCAGCAGATAAAAATGGCAAAAAGTTAATAATATGTCAAGCTTTGCCCTTGGCAAGTAATTCTGACTTCCACCCAGGAAATTTTCAGGAACAAGATTCTCAGTATTGGCCTTCTTTCTCTGAGATAGCCATTCCTTCTATATAATGTCTATACAATGACTAACCATTCCCTGTTAAGTTTTTGACAAGGGCAGTAGAAGAAACAGAAAGTTGAACTCTCTCTGCTTTACTGGAAACAGCATAGCATATTGTGGGTATTTCCTGTTCCTTCATCAAAAAGGCACAACAAAGAATGTTCTTTCTGCACCAACTCAGAAAGCTCAAACTGCCCAAGGAGCTTCTGATCCACTTCTACAGAGGAATTATTGAGTCTGTCATCTGCACCTCTATAACAGTCTGGTTTGCTTCTGCAACCCAACAAGACAGACACAGACTTCAGAGGATAATTAGAACTGCAGAAAAAACAATTACTACCAATCTGCCTTCCATTGAGGACCTGTATACTGCATGAGTCAAAAAGAGGGCTGTGAAAATATTTACAGGCCCCCTCGCATCCTGGACATAAACTGTTTCAACTCCTACCCTCAAAACGATGCTATAGAGCACTGCACATCAGAACAACTAGACACAAGAACAGTTTTTTCCCAAATGCCATCACTCTGCTAAACAAATAATTCCCTCAACACTGTCATACAAATTACTAAGTCTACATTACTATTAATTTTCTCATCATTCCTATCACCCATCTCCTCCCACTTATGACTGTATGACTGTAACCTTGTTGCTGGTATCCTTACGATTTATGTTGACTGTTTCCTAATATGATTTGATTGCTTATTTGTTCTCTATGACTATCATTAAGTGTTGTACCTTATGATTCTTGATGAACGTATCTTTTCTTTTATGTACTCTGAGAGCATATACACCAAGACAAATTCCTTGTTTGTCCAATCACACTTAATAAAGAATTATATTCTGTTCTGTTCTGTTCTGTTCTGTTCTATTCCTTACAGTTTGCATGACTTTAACGATATTGCTCAAAGCCAACTATGAGATTGATTGACTGATTGATTAACCTAGTGATTGATTGATTTGTATCCTGCCTTTATTATTTTTACAAATAACTCGGCAGTGAAAATATCCAGCACACCTTCCTCCTATATTTCCCATAGCAACCATGTGAGGTGAGTTGGGTTGAGAAAGAGTGGTGCAAGGTCACAACAGCTGATGCACAGATTATTCTAACTGGAATGGTACAGAAGATTGAATAAGTAAATAAAAAAAATAATGCATTGTTATCACTCACGTATTATAATGTTGCTTCAAATTTATTTATGGTCTTCTTCTTCAGATTTTTCCCCAGCCATCTCAAAACAGAGCACCTCAAAAACAAGACTGCACAATCCTAACGAGACATCATAAATAACTTTATTGGTGGCTGTTTTTATCTGGTGGTGCCAGCTGTATTGATTTCTTTGTGCATACTATCAGAAACAAATTAAATCGAATTGGTAAACTGGAACTTCCACAATCATCATCTAGTTTATGATGTCAGCCTCTCAAACTTCAAGAGAAGCTCATCCTCCAAAGCTTTGCCATTCTCACAGTGCCTACAAAATTGTTGTGTCTCAACTATCCTATGCCTACTCCGAAGAGGAAGGAGGCAGCAAAGCTGAGGTCACTGAAAGCTACTCACAAGTATAAAGCCCAGATTTTTGTCAGGTAGGGAACTGTTTAAACTTCCTCCTTCAAAAATGACATCGATAACATCACAAAGAAAGCCTTTGATCAAGGTCATGTCTTCTTTATACCAACTAACTTGCTAAATAAAAATAACAGTCGACAGTCTAAGGTTAAAGTTTTGGGGAAGAACCACAGAGTCAGATAGTGCATTCCAGGCATTGACCACTCTGTTACTGAAGTCATATTTTCTGCAATCGAGTTTGGAGCGGTTTACCTTGAGTTTGTATCCATTATTTGCTCATGTATTGTTGTGATTGAAGCTGAAGTAGTCATTGACAGGTAGGACATTGTGGCAGATAATTTTATGTACTACACTTAGGTCAGACCGAAGTCCAAATAGTTCTAAGTTGTCTAAGCCCAAAATTTGAAATCTGGTGGCATAAAGTATTTTATTGCGGGTAGAGGAATGGAGGACTCTTCTCGTAAAATATCTCTGGACTCTCTCTATTGTATTTATGTCCGATATGCAGTGTGGGTTCCAGACAGATGAGCTGAATTCAAGAATTGGTCTAGCAAATGTTTTGCATGCTCTAGTTAGTAGAACAATACTACCAGAGAAGATTAGGTTAACAACTCTTAATGCCTTTTTGGCAATGTTATTACAGTGGGCTTTGGCACTTAGAACTTTAGAAATGAGTACTCCACGGTCTTTGACAGAGTGAGGATCATCTACAAGGTCATGTCCATCTAATTTGTATTTTATGTTTTGATTTTTTTTTTCTCTGATCTATCATGGCCTTCCAGAAATTTGTAAAAACTTGACTCTCTTCTAGAAAGGTTTTGAAGATTAATCAGGCCAGACCCACCAGCAGGATAGTTTTATAACTATTCATTTGCATGCATTTCTAACATAACATATCTTATATATTGATACCTTTCTCACTTTTTTTTTCTTTCCTACAGTTTTATCACAAGTGCAAGGTCTGCTTGTTTTCAGATCGACCAAATGTTGATCCATTGGTTGTTACAGGAATTACAGGAATTGACTAATCAGCTTGTCACCCAAGCCTGGGCTGAGGATTGGCACAAAGTCACCAGCAGACTTTCATGCCTCAGGTGGGCTATTATTCCTGGTTTCTAGTCTCATCTCTTAACCGCTACACCAAATTGGCTCTCAGATAAATTGATATAATGCTTTATTAATTTTGAATATTGTGCATTGCCAAGAGCCCTTCCCTGTGAGACAATTAAATAAATTCCTTTAATAAATCAACTCTATAATTTGGTTGCAGTCTTCGTCAACCCTTATTCTCACAAAGTTTTTGTGTTGGTTCTGGAACTAACAAGCATGGTAACCATTAAAACCTGACACAGGCCAAACTTTTCATCAATTCAGGAATCTGAAAGCCTCTTCAGAGAGCTCTGTCTCTGCCTTTTCTACTCCCCTGTGAAAATTCAGCTTTTGATTTGATCATCTATAATAATAACCGTAATAAAAGTAAATGTGCACAACTTTCTCAATTGCTGTTTTCCCTTAATAACCCTTTCCCTAAACTTCCCATTTCCCTAGTACTTCAACTTGAGTAAAATTAACCTCCTTATCAACTTTTGCTTAAACTGATTATGCTTTCTGTTGGGTTCATATAACCACTCAACCCCCAATGAGCCATACTTGGCCTCATGCTTAGCTCTCAATTGCCCTCTCTGATTTATCTTGTTCTGTGCTTTTGCTTTGCATGTTAAGCTTTGTCCTACATGAGCAAACTGACTTTATAAGAAAATATGCTAATTTCTCTACTTCAGTGTGTGCCTCTATGTGTCATGTTGATGCATTGTTTATTTGTTTCTGCAGAATTCCTATGTGTGGTTATTGATGGAATTCACCGAGACATATCTTAATAAGCTTGCATCATGACATTTAGCCAGATATGATAATAAATGGCTATGGGTAGGGGAGTTTTTCATTTAAATAGCATTTTAGGTTAACTCGTTGTTTTCAGGTCTACACAGGGGTGAAATCCAGCAGGTTCTGACAGGTTCTGGAGAATTGGTAGCGGAAATTTTGAGTAATTCGGAGAACCGGCAAATACTACCTCTGGCTGGCCCCAGAGTGGGATGGGAATGGGGATTTTGCAGTATCCTTCCCCTGCCACGCCTACCAAGCCACACCCACAGAACCGATAGTAAAAAAAATTAGATTTCACCACTGGGTCTACAGAATATCTATATTTACTGTAAGGTTAAAACAGTGTTTTAATAATAAAGGCCTACATTACAGGGCTACAATAAATGTGATAAAAATATATGGGAAATATGCTGTTATGTTTATTTGGCACAGTGCGAATGGTCAATATTTTTATTCCATACATACTTTTTCTCAACCAAACAACAACAGTAGCTGTCTGTGACTCTTATTCTCCAACCCACATATTATTTTGAAAGCAGAAACACTGTATCAGTCAACTTTCCTTACCTTTTTGCAGTGTACTATATTTATGTTAAACTGCAGGTTAAGATTACTCATTTATTTATATTTTACTTGTACACCCACATAAACTATGTAAACCAAGACATTTGTGTATCTATACTTTCCAAAGCAAACGGAGCCATTTTAGATAGAACAAGAAAAGCAAAGGTAATATTTTTATACAACGTGGGCCCCTTTAAGGTAAAAATGGAATTCCTTACCTAATGCTGATACCAAACGGCACATTTGTTATAATTCATAAACAAGTAAGCAACTATCTAGATCAGGGGTCTCCAACGTTGGCAACTTTAAGACTTGTGGACTTCAACTCCCAGAGCTTCACTGGCTGAGGAATTCTGGGAGTTGAAGTCCACACGTCTTAAAGTTGCCAACGTTGGAGACCCCTGATCTAGATCATTCACCCATTTTTTTTAACTTCCAAACACAGACCTCCATATTATCTCTATAATACTTGCTGATTTTAAAAAATCCTATTTTTAATACATTAATTATGATGATTCTGATTAAAAAGAGGAAATAGCTAAGAGCCACCAAATGCACAATGCAAGACTATTTCTAATTGTCACAGGAGTCTGCAGAAAATCTGGCTGTCAAATATGTCATCTATTTCTGTAAAGCTTTATTTACAAAAAAAAATGTCAGTTGAGCAATATACTAAAAAGAAGTCCTGGATCTTAATGCAAATTTAATCTCATGCTTGAATGTCTGCAACAAAGTTAGTTTGTGCAGCAAAATATTCTCTCATTTTCTGTAACACCGTCCAGGGAATATAGTGGAGTCAAAGAACTCATGCCATAAAAACAAAAGGCCTTTTTAATTTCTTTTTTCTTTAAACAATGTCTTATTGGGTATATATTTCCAACAGGGGACCTTTATTAACAAATAGACTAAAATAATACAGTATCACAGTAATGCTATAATAATACTGTATTATAATAATATAGTAATATTACTGAATTGGATACATTTTAATTAATTAAAACATTTTTATCAGATCTGATCTGAGTAGACTTTTTCTGCTGGCTGATCCCAGCAGCCCCGTGGTTCTCTCAGGAACCCTAAGAAATAAAGCACATGAAGGGATGCCTAGGTGATACAGCCATCAAACAGTAAGTAAAGAAGATGTAACACAGATAAAAGTTCACATTCAAGCCTACTGTGTGGCAATCAGAGTGGCAAGGCATAGTTATTTGTCCATTCTTATTGCCTCTATGGACTGCAGTTGCATTATTGAGTGTGTCCTAGATCGTGCCAGGGAAGAACGGGTGGGAAAAAAACCAGTGTATACTGGAACTATTTGATTGAAAATTTTGTGTTCAAAGTTGGTCATCATTCACTTTGGTTTGGAATCCAGATAGATGGGATCTATTGAAATGACTGAGATGATCTTGCTCTTCTCTATAATTTTAGTTTTACCATTTGTGACTAGATTCCTGCATTACCTAGCTGATTAAAGCAGTCAGGGAGCAAACTGGGAGTTGGATATAGGCAACAATCACTATTTCTTTGAAGGAAGAAGTTCCAAACCTTCTCATTCAAGAAGAAGCTCAACTTGAAGTTCAACTACCACCCAATCTCCAATCCTTCCCTTTGACGGGGAGGGGGGAGATTGCTGAGGAAAGTGATAGGGTTCCAGTTACATATGCTATAGGTTATCATCCAGATAGTTTGGTTTCAGGCCCAGATATGGGGCGGAAACCATATATGTGCCTTGTGGCAAGACTTGGATGGAGGACTTTGACTTTGACCAACCTGTATTCTTAGATCTTTCAATTGCTCTCAATACTCACAATTTCAGAATCTTTCTGGATTAATTGCAAGGACTAGGAACTGGTGGCAATGACTTACAGCAGTTTCTCTCCTATCTAAGGAGGCCAATCCAACCAGGGTGCAGGAAAGATCAAGCATATAGATTCTATTGATTTTTTTTTTCTTCTACCCTACATACCATCTGCATATGAATCATTAGGAGATGTTATCCATCAGTTCTGAGTGAGGTATCATCAATAGCCTAATGATAATTACTTGTACATCTCTACTCTGAACCCAATGGGAGTTATGATAGAATGACTGACTTGGTGCCTAAAGGCTTTCACAGTCTAGATGGAAAAAAGGGTTAAACACAACTCAAACAAGATAGAATGACTATTAATTCAGAAATCTATTGATTCCAAGATAATACCAAGTTGAAATAGCAGATTCAAAATTGGGGAGAGGAAGACTCCTAGACTCATGACTTGAAAAAGACATAAAATTATGGTCAGGAGGGCCTTTGCCCAACTTTAGCTAGTGTGTTTATTGTAGTCTTATCTAGAGCAGGACAAACGGTCACTCAGACATTATCATATCTTGGGTAAATTAATGCAATTGGCTTTAACAAGATTTCTACCATTGAGGACTATTCAGAAACCTTATCTAGTCCACAATACAATGACCTGCACATTTATTGATCCATCATGGTACTGCCACAATACACACTGCTGTTGGTTCTGCACTGGTTATTGGTAAATTTACAAGTATAGGTTAAGATGTTGGTTGTTACCTTTAAGCCCTAAATAGCTCAGGACCTGGGTATTTCAGATATCACATTTCTTATATGGTTTCTGTCTGTCCACTCCTATAGGCAGGGGGGAGTTGCTAAAGCTCCCAGTTTATTTTATTTATTTTATTTATTTTATTTATTTTATTTATTTTATT
>WNWU01000001.1:22400927-22414397 GCA_012654045.1 Ptyas mucosa
TTTATTTATTTTATTTATTTTATTTATTTTATTTATTTTATTTATTTATTTTATTAGTCATATTTCTATGCCGCCCACTCTCCGAGGACAGTTAGGGTGGAAATCATATTATGTGGTGGAGATGTAGGCAATAGAGATACTCTCTGTTGGAACAGTCCTCCCACGCCACCATCACTCCTCCAACAAAGATGGCCTCTTCCCTTTTGACATCCCAGAAGCTAGTAAAAACCTAATTCTGAGGTAATACTTATGGAGCCATCAGTGCCTCTATTGTTTACCTTTACCTTTTTATTGTTGTTTTACTGTGTTTTCAATATATGGAAATCATCCTGCATCTATCCATCTTGAGACAGGGATACATTCCTTAAATGCATAAATAAGATTTTTAAATAAAGTTATTGACTGCAGCAACTTCTTTCTCAGCTGATTCATACAAAGCTGTCAAGATCCAAAAGAAACCAAAAAGATATCCAAATGATGGCTTATATAATGATGTGTGTGTGCGTACGTGCGTGTGTTGCAGCATTTGCTCGATGACAACCTATGCCCTTTGCTCCCATGTGGAGACCCATGAAACCCATGACACTCAAAATCTCCAATGGAAAAATAGGAACAGAAGAAAGAAAAGCAAAGTTTTATATGAATGAATAGATCATATTATTCACTGTTAAACATTAGATGGGTATTTGCCTTACCTTGAAAGAGAAATGCTTTGCTGGCGTTATGTAGTCCAGACACCTGTGTAACTCCGATAGTCATATTGACAAGATCCAATTCTTTGATAATATCAATCTGTAAGCTAGGGTCCATTCCAAGGCCTACAACTATGAGACAAAAGATTTATTTCAGTGTAAGTGCAATAGTTAAAGATACTATACAATAATGTACAATGAGGTATGCAAATATGAATTTTAAATCAGCACTTGTTCTGTAAGTAACAAAAAATGTATTTGATTTATTTGCCATCCATCTCATATAGCACTTAGTACCTAGATTTATATACCACTTCATAGTGCTTTACAGCACTCTTTAAGCAGTTTACAGAGTCAGCATACCGCCCCCAACTATCTGGGTCAGGGATGGGTTCTACTTACCTTTATTACCGGTTCGCAATGGGGCTGCGCGCATGCTCTTCTGCGCATGCACAGAAGTGTTCTGATGATGTTGGAATCGAGTGGTGGAGCCTCCCACCGGTTTTACTACCAGTTCTATAGAACCGGTGTGAACTGGGGCCAACCCACCATTGATCTGGGTCCTCATTTTACTGACCTTGGAAGGATGGAAGGCTGAGTCAACCTTGAGCTGATCAGGATTGAACTCCTGGCAGTAGGCAGAGTTAGCCTACCATACTGCATTCTAACCTTTATTTATAAAATTTATTTGCCACCCATCTCATATCCACCAACTCTGGGAGGCTTACAGCATAGGAAACTTTGAAAAACATTACAATCATCCATTTAAAAAAAAACCATTGTAAAAAAAGCAGGTTTAAAAAAATCAACAGTTAAACTTTGGACACAAAATGGCAAAGAGGAGCCTGACATACGGGAGAGTGAGGGGGGGTTGAATTAATCAATGGAATTAATCAACTAGCTCCAGTATGGAGTGCCTAAGCCCTCTGACAGAGCCAGATCTTAAGGGTCTTATGAAACGTTAAGAGAGTGGGAGCCAATCTCATCTCAGGGTGTGAGATGTTCCAGAGGGTAGGAACTACAAAATGTTGCATTGCCTTAACTGAGACCCATCATTCAGAACAGTTATGGACTATAATGCACAATAAATTATCATTATTAATACAGCAACATGACATGATATTCTAGCCCTACAAATGAATAAGTCTTTTAGAACCAGAGAGATAAACAGTAAGACACAGTGGATGAAAAAAATTGTGATTTCTTGGCCAAGCAATGTGTGCCTAATGGTTGCATGGTAAGCATGTGTCAGATTATAAACCACACTTTTTCTCTAACAGGTTTGTTCTAGGTTTTTTAATGTGATTTAGAATGTAATTTGGATGCATTTACAGTTTCCACTAGAAGGAAAAAGGTTTTACATTTGGAATTATTGGGAGCACAGAGTCAGGATAATTGTTCCCCTGGGAAACTTGGAAAGCTAGGCTGTTGGATTCCCACTAGCTGAGACCAAGCTACTGACACAGAGCCAAATTTGCATTTTGTAGGTTCCAGGTTTTCAGGCTGTCAACCCAATATTGTTATAAAAAGCCCCCTTTTAGGCAAGGGCCCATTTACCTTGAGGCAACTTTGCATGGAAATGACTTATAAACAGGTGCAAAGCATGCATGCACAATGGTTTTATACTGACTCGGCACAAAAAAGACTTGTCAGCCTGCAGTTGCTTAAAAAAACAACTGTGAGCTGCCTAAGGGCTGCAAACATCTGCACCACAACAAGGATTCCAAGCATTTCACAATCCAGCAGGCAGTCATCATTGTCAAAACTGACACCACTCATGTGTTCACCAGCAAGATCCTCACATGCTCTAGCACATACAGCATGCTCCACTGCCACAAATAAGGAAGACATTTCCTCAAGAACACTACTTTGTTCATATGATTCTGAGTTCTGGTTCATCTATTTTAGAATTTCTAATACTGCAATTGTCGTATTGAGACAAAAACAAGCCAATAGCCAGAGCACCCACGGGAGGGGGGGGGAACGACGACAGGAGGGAGTTATGTCAAAATCTGAAAGATGGCAGCTTCGCAGTCCAAACCTGCCTCTTTTATACATATGTTCAATATTGCATGGATGTACAAAGGCAACCAGGCTTTTATCGCAAGGCTGTGCTCACCATTTGACACATTTTTATCTCTTTCCTAGGAACACCCATGTCAATACCTTTGTCATTTCTGACAAAATCAGGTTTGCAACTGGACTTTTATTCCTTGCAAAATAAAACATGATCCAAAATCCATGTGGACAGGATTTTGGGGAGACTTAGTGCGGCCACATGTTTACTGGACCCGTGTCCCTCCTGGTTGGTACTGGCCTCCCGGGAGGTTACACAAGGCTGGCTCCAGGGCATTATCAACGCTTCCTTGAGTGAGGGTCACTTCCCTGCCGCCTTGAAAGAGGCGGTGGTGAGGCCCCTCCTCAAGAAGCCTTCCCTGGACCCAGCAGTATTAGCTAACTATCGTCCTGTCTCCAACCTTCGCTTTATTGCGAAGGTTGTTGAGAGTGTGGTTGCGCAACAGTTTCCACAATTCCTGGAGGAAACATCTTATCTGGATCCGTTCCAGTCGGGTTTCAGGTCTGGGAACAGCACAGAGACGGCATTGGTCGCGTTGGTTGATGATCTCTGGAGGGCTCGGGACAGGGGATGTTCCTCTGTCCTAGCCCTATTAGATCTCTCAGCGGCTTTTGATACCATCGACCATGGTATCATGCTGCACCGGCTGGAAGAGTTGGGGGTGGGGGGCACTGTATTACAGTGGTTCTCCTCCTTTCTCTCCGACCGGTCGCAGTTTGTGTTGACAGGGGGGCAGAGGTCGACCTCGAGGCCTCTCGTTTGTGGAGTGCCGCAGGGGTCGGTCCTCTCACCGCTTCTGTTCAACATTTATGTGAAGCCGCTGGGTGAGATCATCCGTGGCTTTGGGGTGAGATACCATCAGTACGCTGATGACACCCAGCTGTACATCTCCACCCCAGGCCACCCCAATGATGCCCTCGAAGTGATGTCCCAGTGCCTGGAAGCCGTGCGGATCTGGATGGGGAGAAACAAACTCAAGCTCAACCCGTCCAAGACGGAGTGGCTGTGGTTCCCGGCATCCCGATATAGTCAGTTGACTCCATCACTGACTATCGGGGGCGAGTCTTTAGCCCCCGCAGAAAGGGCTCGCAATCTGGGAGTCCTCCTGGATAGGCAGCTGTCCTTGGAGGAACATCTGACAGCTGTAGCCAGGGGGACCTTTTGTCAGGTTCGCCTGATTCGCCAGTTGCGGCCCTTTCTTGATCGGGATTCCCTGTGCACAGTCACTCACGCCCTTGTCACTTCCCGCCTAGACTACTGTAATGCTCTCTACATGGGGCTCCCCTTGAAGAGCACCCGGAGGCTCCAACTGGTCCAAAATGCGGCCGCGCGGGTAGTGACGGGAGCAGCGTGGCGCTCCCACATAACACCGCTCCTGCGCGAGCTGCACTGGCTTCCGGTGGTCTTCCGGGTGCGCTTCAAGGTGTTGGTGATCACCTTTAAAGCGCTCCATGGCATAGGGCCTAGTTATCTCCGAGACCGCCTGCTGTCACCGATGACCTCCCATCGACCCGTGCGCTCCCACAGAGAGGGCCTCCTCAGGGTGCCATCAGCCAAACAATGTAGGCTGGTGACTCCCAGGGGGAGAGCCTTCTCTGTGGGGGCACCCACCCTCTGGAACCAGTTGCCTCCGGAGATTAGGAGAATTCATGACCTCAGTGCCTTCCGCCGTGCCCTAAAAACACATTTTTTCCAACAAGCCGGGCTGGCTTAAGAAGAAATTTTAAATATTTTTAATATTTTAATTGGTCTGTGAGTTTTAAATTTTGTAGCCAAATTATATATATATTTTAAATGTCTTAATATTTATATTTTATGTTTTTTATGTCTGGCTGTACACCGCCCTGAGTCCTCAGGGAGAAGGGCGGTATATAAATTGGAAATAAAATAAAAATAAAATAAAAATAATGATGTCTCCAACTGTTATTTTTCTTTCCTTTTTTTTTGATTAAATAACTTTCTTAAAACATTTAATATAAACAATGTAATTCCAAAGTAAGTGAAGGAATCCCTCAGTCTAATGAACTAATAAGAGGAGGAGTACCTATTAAGGCTAAATGTCTGTTAAATAGCAAATAATCATCATCATCATCATCATCATCACCATCATCCCCCAAAACGCTTAAATCATGTGCCCCCTCTGTTCTTCTGTGGAGCCCCCTGTAGCACTACTCTTCATACACTGGCTCAGTAATCCACATTAAATCACACAAGATTTTGAATTATTTGATCCCATTCCTAAATTAATCTCTCAATTTAACGGATCTCAGTTTAGCATACTTCAGATTTAATGGACAAAGTATGTGGTATATAAACGTTGCCCGAATGCTCATTATTATATTGGGACTTCATTTTTCAGTAATAATTTTTCAGAAAATATTATTTCTATTTCTTATCTACTATAAAGAATGGTATTTAGAAGGTATAAATACAGCAGTTAAACAAGGAATGGGGTTTCAGTCATTGCGCTTGTAAGACACATTGATCAAGTCATAGTTTAGTCATTGAAACCAATTTTCCAAGTTTCACACTCCTTTGCTTGCAGTAATTAAACAAAATGCTTAGGTAGGAAGGCAGGTTTACTCATATATATCTTTGCTATACTTCAAGATCCTCCTCCATTACCTCAGAATTGATGATTGATCCACAGTTCCACACTTACCACATGGATCAGGCTTGCAGTATTAATTTGTCTAAATCACCTCTAATATAACAGCTGCCTGTGACATCTCATCATCCACTTTAAGAATGGAGAACAGCGGTAGGTCTTTGGAACTCAAAGTGAAGCATTGTGCCAGTATGTAAGGAATACTGCTGGAAAGTGTTGCACAAGGAGGAGGGGGTGATTTCTGTACAAATGTTTTGGGGGCTCAAAAATAAATCCCATTTGCCATTTAACAGACAGCCTTAACAGCTACCTTCCCTCAGTTCCCTTAAATTGGTTTACTATATGCTGTACTCAATGTTTCAAAATATCATTTCCCTGCAAATTATGTACATCCCACAATCCCCTACATTGGGAAGCTTCACTCACATGCTTTGTGGCTTGAAAATAATTTGAACTGAAAGCATTTGTAGGAAACAAGACAGCAAAACTAAGGAGGAAGCTTTCTTTACTCCTGTTTTATGATTTTGAATGGAAAAACAACCGAGGAGCAAGAATCACATTAATTTAACTTCTTAAAGTATTAGCCTCAGATGATAACTTGATAAAAGTTGGACTGCTTGAACAAGCAGCAGACTGTACAGTCCAGAGCACTTCTTCAAATCCTTTTTAAAAATAAAACGTTCTAATAAAAATATTCTCTGCTTTCTGTCACCCAGACTTACTCTATGTTTTTTTTAAAGCGAATTTTCTCTTTGCCTCTCTTTCTAAAATTTTATTAAGGACATAAAAGAGGCTGAGATTGCCAATAAGTGGGAAATAATTTAGCATGATATGTAAATCTGACTTTAACCTCTGGGAAACGTTGGTTACGTTAGCTGGCCCAGGATTGGCTCTAGGCTAGGTCAAGACAAGGCTCTATGACAGGGGTGTGAAATTCAATTTTATTGAAGACCGCATCATGGTTCTATTTGACCTCAGGGACATGGCCAGGATGGGCATGGCCAGAACAATGTTACTCATGCTGGGAGTGCTGGCAGTCCTCCCAAGTTTTGTTTTCACTGGCAAAGGCACCATGGCCAGTCCTTCACTGTTTCCAGGGCGGCCCTGTGGGCCAGATCTAAGCATCCCGTGGTCTGGATCCGGCCCACAGGCCTTGAGGTTTACACCCCTGTTCTATGACTTGGGAGGCATTAAGGCCCCTCTCCCAAATTGGTAATGAATAGATGAATATTTCAAGATGAGGGCAAGAAAATGTGCTTGGCAGGTACCCTCTCCCATCCCAATTCTCTCTCACGTGCATCCTCACCCTGTCTGAGGACAGGAAAAAAAATTGTTTGGAGCTGAAAATCGTAAGTGTAAAACTCAAAAACTTGAAAGAAAGAAATAAGAGGGCACACTTTGAAATTCCTAACAAAATCGGACGATGAGCCAAACTCTAGGGGGGTTCCAGTATATGACTTTTCTTAAGGTGCCTAATTATCTAGAGCTGGCTCTGGGCAAGTTATAAATGTGATTAATAAATTAATCTACCCATATAGATTTAGTTTGACATGAAGGAACCTCAAACTTCTATATTGGCATCTCTTCCTTCTCCTCCTGGAAAGCTAAAAGAATTCTGAAGTTTTCACTTTTGTTTAAGTAACAGATTTTTGTGCTGTTTGGGACCGAAGGCTGTGCCTGATTTAAAATAAGAATGATTGGAGTACTTAAGCATAAATTAACATAAAATCAGTTGTGACTATCTATAATTCCAAGTCTAGACAACATGACAAACTTCAGTAAATGAAAAGCAGAAATTACCGACCTCCTTTTTTCCTTTCATGAGTGAGTACCATTCAGAAGGCTCATTGCTATACATTCACGCTACACTAAATTGTGATTTAGCTTTTCCGTGATCACGCAATTCACATTTCTGCCTCTATTTGTGAGCTACACTCTATCATCTGTGAAGCTTGCCTGAGTTGCCCTAATTATAGGATATGTGGTTAATATTATTTTAGTGTTGAAGCAAAAATATTCCTCCGAAATTAAAATAAAACAGTGGGTGTTTATGTTCTTAAAGCAGCATGAAAGATGTTTTACATCTGTTTACACAACTACAGAAATTCAGAAATAATTCAGAAAATGCAGAGCAGTGCCAATGCAGCGTCTCTCTGTTACCCTTAAAAACAGCCACATCTTTTTTTCTAATATTACATCCCTGCACTCTGCAGCTATAGATGCTCCATTTGAGCTCCCAAATGGTCTGAAGGACTTTTAGTTTTATTTTTAGTCAAATATGAAGCGTTGTACAGACTGGGTACTTAAGGGGGAGGGGGATAGTCTCAAAAAATTACTTTGCTGGTGAGTAAAAGTCTTAGTAGAGTCATAAGGTTGACTCAGCCTTTCATCCTTGCGAGGTGGGTAAAATGAGGACCCAGATTGTTGGGGGAAATATGCTGACTCTGTAAACTGCTTAGGGAGGGCTGTAAAAGCACTACGAAGCGGTATGTAAGTCTAAGTGCTTTTGCTATTGCTATATAAGTTTAACTAGGTCAGAAGGAGATAATGTGGGGTTCAAAGATCATATTGAGCACTCCTTGGGACGCTGAGAGGTTGCAGTGTGAGAGGAGCTAGTCACTTATGTATTTATCAATCTTATTTTTAAAAACGTCCATCTCCTTCATAGATTGACTCAGGGTGGTATGCACATAGACATAAAAACATAAAAGCTATATATAAACATAATAAAAACCAATTATAAACAGCAATAAAATAGTACACAGATGTATACAATTTCATTATACAAATGGGCAGGGTTTGGAAGGAAGGAAGAAAGAAAATGTGTGAAGAACACACATTTTATACAGTTTTGGGGAAAAGAAAGGAAGAGATAAGATTCAATAGGTTAAAGCTATAAAATATAGTTTGGAAAATTCACATTTTCCGATATTCATCAAACACTCAAAATGTTTATGGAATTTATGGACCTTACACGGTAAAATCATCATCTCTAAAAGGCAGGTGCCTCAAAATCTGCCCATGAGGAAATGTTAAAGACTTCTCTCAAAGGTGGCTTTTCAAAAGGCAACTGGACTAGTTCTTCTTTGAGGAAGAAGAAGAGGTTTCACTTCTCATCCAAAAGCTTCTTGGATGAGAAGCGAAATATCTTCTTCTTCCTCATAGGAAAAAAAAAAAAAAGTCCAGTTCCTTTTTGAAAAACCATCTTTGAGACAACCATGATCTGGATTACTGAGACGTTAAATGTTAAAGTCTTCGCTTGCTGATCTAATTCATAGATCAAAGAAAGAGCTGTTCGAAAGCCATGTGTAAAATCCAAACTGCTCTTCTCCATGCCTTCATAATAAAATATTTAATAATTTGTTCTCCTTTAAGAGCATCCAAAATCTAAAGGCTAATAGAAGGGAACTGGAATGTGCTCACTCTGCCCAAATGCACCAAGCAAAAAGAAATAAGCAAGAGAGATATTTTGTACTCTTTTACGTACATCCATACTTGGATGTACACTAAAATAAAGGCTGGGAACAGTGCAGTCATATTTTATTATTATAATTAAGTCCTATAAAAAAGTGGCAGGACGAGGGAGAAAATGCCTAACTTTAGAACTTCCTTCTTTCCTTCTTTCCTTCTTTTCCTTCACTTCCCTTTAGTCAATCTTGATTCCTGCTGATTGCATGAACAAGTCCATACGGCTTTTCTTAGAAATATTTTTCAGAAACAGATTGCCGTTGCCTTTTCCCTCAGGCTAAGAGAATTCTAGAACAATGTATGTTGTAAAAGAGACAACAATATGGAAAATGGGCCTTCAAAGTTGTAAAGAGATTAAATTATATGAATGGAGTAGAATTACCCAGAAAAATCTCTGGCTGCAGAATTAAGCACATCTAGACAAGAACAATTCTGAGTCAAGTAGATTTTCACCTGTAGGTTAGAAGGAAATGTCTATTACTTAGAATATAATGTAGGGTCTCAGGAAATGTTTAGCTCAATACTTTACTAATAAAGTAAATGACAGCATGATGGAACTGCAGCCATCCTCCCCACAGAGAATACTGAATCGGCAGCATTCAAAATCACTACAACTGTGCTATATCTATGTTTAGGATACCAACACGGTAAAGTCTTTAAATGTAACTCCAGTCACAGTCTCCCAATTGTGGTATCCACTGCTGAAAATCTCTAGGTAACATCATTTTCTTCCTTCATTCAATGAAGCTTCCTTTCCATTGAATTAAAAGTAAGAGAGGGCAATTTCTAGTTTGCAAAATCTGAGGAAATAATCAAGCTGCAAGGGATATTATTGGGAAATGGTTAGGGAAGATAATTCCAACCATTTGAAAAGAAATCTCAAGAGGTTTCTATAAGATCTGTTTTGTAATTACCATTCAATATGCAAATTCACCGAAGTGGGAACACTGCTTTAACTATTGCCTATACATCTCCCTAGATAAAGTTTCCTCTGCATCAGGGAAATTGCAACATTTAAAAGAACTATGTCAAGTCTATAAAATTATAGGAATGCAATCAAGACTCTGTGATTTTGTCCAATTAAAAAGGGACAACCTTAAGTCAACTCAAGATTAAGCTCTTCGGCTGATCATGAATACTGTACTCCAGAACTTTTTCCTATTCAATCCTCTTCTGCTGGCTTTTGATACTGTGGTGTGTGTGTCTGTTGTGTGTGCTTGTGTCTATATACATGCAAATAAGCAATTTGGACAGTGGGGTTAAAGTAATCATAAAATCATAGAATATAAGGTTTAGAAATGACCTATGAGAGCATCTAGTCCAATCCCTAGATGATTGTGTTGATTAATAATTAATCAACCCAAAGCTGCAGGTTCAGTTTGCATGGCCACATCTGCTTTCTTCCCTGAAGCTTTAAAATCTCCTATCAAATCTTAAACAGATACATATATGGCTATTTCATCTGCATCCAGTAGAATAAATAGATGACTAAATTCATTTTTCTTCTTATAAATCAAAAGGAGCAGTTAAATGGAAAATGATTTGCTCTAAAAAATTGCAGATATAGGATCCTAAGAGTCCATATCCTGACTTCCTCTTTCTTCTTCAGTTCAATCTGATTAATTTTGCAAAAGGAAAAGAAAAGACTTTGACTAATTCATGGTCAAAGTATTAGAAGCGATCATAAGATTGAGCCAGGTAATTCCTAATATCGACAAGAAGCAATGCCAGAAAATAACCTATTTGTATCGTATGCCTTAGAAATGCATTATCTTAATGTCTTTTATTAACCATTCCCTGACATGGAACACGACTGTCACAAAAGTGTTTTGGCTCAATTTATACATGCATTTATACCTTAAAACTATAGGTCAGATTTCAAATACAGCATATAAAAACCTATGAAGAGAGATTTCAGTGTAAATGCATTAGAACTCACTATCCTTTATACAATCCTGAGCAGTTTGATGAAACTTCTTTCCAAATTTAGTTCCTCTTGTAAGGTTCAAAAGCCCCAATTCAAACTTAGGTAGTGGTTTTATCAATGAGAAATATTTCATCTAACTAGACCAGCCAGGCAACATTTCCATGAAGTCCTCAGAATTAGGACCTGATTGCTAATTAGGTCCAATTTGCAAAACTCAGGAACAAGTTGAAGGGGTGATTTATTCATCAAAGAACATACAATTCATTGCCAGTGAAGTACTGCTATTGGTGTCTCTTCACCAAAATGAATAGCAGTTGCAACTGAATTTAGACCCCAAAAATGTTTTTTCTGACACAGTCCAGCTTCTTAAATACTTTTAATATTTATCAGTTGTGCAATCTTTCACTTCTCACTATAAAAAGTAAGCTACAGCAACTCCATTTGATTCATTTAAAAAGCAATGAGAGCTACCCAAGATCCTAGTTAGTTTTCCTGTGCAGTGATTAGAATACAGGTGCAAATATGAATAATAAATACTTGACCATAGAAATCTTAAGTATAGAGGGATATAAAATAATTGCTCCTCCAGTTCTATGGTTTGGAGTATAAAATATAAGGTACATTTCTATTATATAAGAGCTAAATTATTCGCTGAAGATGTGCTCTGCAGTACACCTCGGTAAGAGTACCAGCCTGTTCCTTTAAAAGTGCTTTATTCTAGGATGTAAAAACAGTTATTTTTAACACAGCTTAGTAAGTACCATAGCCTATAGAGCTACACTCTAGATTCAGAAGCAATAATATGATGTGTGAAGGATATCTCTAAATACACTTCCCTCAAAAATAGTACAGTGGTCTAAAGCCCTGTTATTAACATCAGCTGCCTGCAATTATTGCAGGTTCGAATCTCACCAAGGCTCAAGGTTGACTCAGCCTTCCATCCTTTCTAAGGTAGGTAAATTGAGGACCCAGTTTGTGGGGGCAATAAGCTGACTTTGTATAAATATACAAAAGTATGAAGGCTATTGCTTAGCGCATTGTAAGCCGCCCTGAGTCTCCGGAGAAGGGCGGCATATAAATCAAATTTTTTAAAAAAATCACCCAAAGCTAAATTAAGAACCCTTTGAAGAAAAAAACCTAAATATAAACAAACTTAAAGATTAAAAACAAACCATTAGCATACATTATTTTCACTAAGCAGCAAGGTTGTTGGTTTTAGCTTATTTGTTTTGGTTAAATATTTTCTGATTCCCCCTCCCTTATTTATTTGCACATGTAAAGCCATATTGCTCCAGAGCATAAAGACTAAAATGAGAGTCTTTTAATTACTGTAAGTTGCAAATATTAGGGGAAAGGCACAACTATAGCAACTCCTGTACGCCCATTCACTTGATTTGCATCCTGTTGCCCAGAAAAGCAGCCAGTTCTTTACATTCAACAAAGACTCTCTCTTTTTCTTTTTTTCTTTTTTTGGTAATGTATTTGTTTACTTTCCCAGCCACACCTTCTATGCCCTAGAAGACAATCAGGTAAAAAAAAAATAATGAAGTTCATCCATAATAAGACAGTTGGGGTGGGAGCAGAGAAGAAAGAATATAGTGATTTTATGCCTTAGAGAACTCTACCCAAGTAAATATTTCAGAGGCCAGCACTGGGGAAATAAATGTTCCGGTAAAGGACTTGGGAAATTTCTTCCTTTGGTCTTGGTTTAAAAACCACTTGGTCGAAAGCAAGGGAAGACTTTTTTTGTTTCTTCTTTCATTTGCTTTCCGCTCTCTGTCAAGTGAAGAATGAGAGGTGTCCCCCCCTCCCCGCCAAGTTGGTAAATGCCTTTTCATCTTCTGTAAAATAAAAATAAAAAAAAACACCAAGCAGAAAACTGGGGGGGAAGCATCCCTAAACTTTAGATTATTTATTTTCTTCTGGATGAAACAATGGGGCTCTTTTCGAGAGCACAAAAGAAAAGCCAATGGAAGATAGTCATCTTGGTTGGGGATCTAAACTCCCTCTCTTCCCCTACCACCCCCCACCCCCACGTCTCCAATTGAAGCTAAGAGGATGAAAATAATTGTAAAGCCAAGTGTCAGATTTGCGCTACCGGAGTCTGCTTGTCAAACCACGCCGTTCCCTCCAGCTTCAGCACCAGCTTTCCTCGAGGGATGGGCGTGAGTCTCCGCCCCCAACACTCGCAAGGCCATTTGAATGGAGTGCCATCCCCGCATCCCAGATCTCCAGCCGGTCTTGTATCTGCGCGATCTCCCCCTCACACACCCCCATCCCCCCCACACCCAACCTATCCCCGCCTCCCCTTCCACAGATCTCCCCTCCTCCCGGAACAGCCCAGAACGAGGGAGGCAGCTGCTTGTTAAGCGGCTGAGCGAAGAGACAATAAAAGAGTGTCAGCCCCGTGCAAAGAAACTGGCACTTTGCTTCTTCTCTCCGGCATAACCTTCTCTTAATATTCGGGAGCGTGGAGAAGGAACGCTCTCTTGCTTTGGGTCCTCCCCGAGGATCTGATTTGCCACTGACAGGTAATCTTCACCTACTGGCCCCACCGGCAGTTAGGATAGCATAGCAGGAGAGGAAAGATCAACCCCACGGGGCTACCGCTGGCCTGGTGCCTCTTAGCAAAAGACACGGTCATTAAAAGAAAGGAAGGAAGGAAGGAAGGAAGGAAGGAAGGAAGGAAGGAAGGAAG
>WNWU01000001.1:22414407-22433335 GCA_012654045.1 Ptyas mucosa
AGGAAGGAAGGAAGGAAGGAAGGAAGGAAGGAAGGAAGGAAGGAAGGAATTTGGGTGGGGGGTAGAACAGGGACCCATGTGGCTGATCGGAGAGGGTTTGCATCCAAGCACGCACTGCCTTCCCCAACTGGCTCCCCTTTCTCGCGTGTCCCCGGCGCGGGGCTTTCTGACCCCCTCTCCGCCAGGGTGGGGTTTTGCCCGGTACTCCCGACAACAAATGCCATTACGAGGCAAAGTTTCCGAGTTCCGCCTGGCAAGAACGAGAACCCCGGAGGGGCTCCAGGGCGACGCGCCGAAGTCCCCTCTGAAGCCACTCCACGCGATCCTTCGGCCACTATTGTAGCGCCCCTTCTTCTTCTTTTTTTTTTTTTTTTTGGTCCCCCCCCCCCCCCGCCCGTACCCCACCCCCCCCCCCCCCACACACACACACACACACCACTTTGCCAAGCGAGACTAAGCCATCGGCAGTTTATTTGAGGGAGGCAGAGGGAGTTATTTTTATTTTATTTTTTTTCAAATATAAACGCTCCACCCCTTCCTTCCTCCCCCCCCCCCCCCCCCCCAAAAAAATCCTTTCGCTTACCATCCCTAACACGCAGCCCCCACATTGCCTCGCGAAGTCGCGGGGAGCGCCAACGCGGTTCCACACGACCCTACTTTGTAGAGAAAGCGGGGAGGGGGGAAAGGAAAGGAAAGGAAAGGAAAGGAAAGGAAGGCAGAGCGAAAGAAAAGAAAGGAGATGAGCGGATCCTCCCCGCCGTGTACCGGCTACCTATTGTCTTTGCATTTAGAGAGCCCGATTCCTACTCCAAGGTTGTTGCGTGTGTATGTGTGGGGTTTTTTTTTCCCCCTGGAACATCCTTCCCGCCGGTACCAAGACGCCTCTTTGCAAAAGCTTTTCTCCCATTCCGGTCCTCACCCATCACCATCCCCATCTCCGTCGCGTGCGAGAAGCCGGGGCGGAGATTCCCCCCCCCTCCTCCTCCTCCACCACCACCACCCCTTTCCCGGCTCTTACCTGTTCTGGCCGCTGCCAGGCAAACCCAAACGCCTACCATGACATCCATCGGGGCTGATCGCGCTGTATTCTCCGTGGAGACCCCGCACGGCAAAGCCTGGCTCCAGTTCTCTTCCGAGCATCAGAGCCTTCAAACTTAAAGCGCTTGTTTTGGCCGCTGCTCGGAGGAGCAGCAGCAACAGCGAGAGAGCGAGCGAGAGAGAGCGAGAGCAGCGAGACAGCAGCGCAAGCACTAGCAGCGGTCAGAACCTGCTACCCTGGAAGAGCCCACGTGCTTTCCGTGGGGATGATGCCCGGCTCAGACGGCCCTTTCCCGTGGGGCTCCGCAAGCTCCCGCCCAGTTTGACGTTCAATCTTTGTTCGGCTCCGTCGCGTCGACGCCCCTGCCGCCTTCAGTAGCTTCGGCTTGCCGGAGAGGAGAAGGCGGCCCCCGCGAGCTCGCCGGTTGGGTGCGGGATTTCCCCCCTCCCCTCTTGGATCTTAATGGATCGGTCTAAACCACCCCCGCCCTTTCCCTCTCCCCCCCCCCCCGCCCCAAAGAGGGAGGTAAAAGCATCTCGGAAAGAACCGAGCAAGTGAACAGGAAGGAGGCTGTTATCCAAGCATCTGATCAACTTGTCGCTGCCCTCCGTCTGAGTGATAAGGAGGCTGAGTGATAAGGGGGGAAGAGATAGGTGGGGAGGTGATAGGTAGGGAAGAGAGTGGAGCGCTAAGACGCCTTTTTTCTCGGGCCACGGTGATTGGGGATCATCCCTCTTTGGGGGTAACCCTCTACACCCTGGGAAGGAGGCTCAGGAGCAACAGAGAAAGATGCCTGTCGTTCACCTGGTTTTCCCTAACCTGTAAGGTTCTTCGGTGCCTTCCTTGCTGTTTCATTCCCACTGCTAATTTAAAGACATGGGGGCTCTCACACAAGTCCTCAGCATGGAGGGGAACTGCTTCAGCCTCTTCGCTCCTTCCCAAGTAGCAAGCTAGAGCTTAACCCAGGGGTGAATAACCCGGAGTGAAATCCAGCAGGTTCTGCAGAACCAGTAGCGGAAATTTTGAGTAGTTCGGGCAAATACCATCTCTGGCTGGTCCCAGAGTTGGGTGGGAATGGTGATTTTGCAGTATCCTTCCCCCTGGAGTGAGGTGGGAATGGAGATTTTGCCTATCCTTCCCCTGCCACGCCCACCAAGCCACACCACGCCTACCAAGCCACGCCTACAGAACTGGTAGTAAAAAAAAATTGCATTTCACCACTGCCTTGGCCCCACCCAAGAATGCTTCCATATGCTGAAATGGTCTGATGCCCAAGAGAACTGGGGATCCCAGCCATTCTGAAAATCAGCTGGAGCTGAAATTCCTGGGACAGCTTTATCCCACAGTGCAAGAGAGGTGGCATCCTTCTTGCAGCACATCTGAGCTCTTGGTCTGAACACAAAACCCCTGAGAAACCCAGCATAGGATTCTCCAGAAACACTAGGTTAATTCAGGACAAGCTGGCTGTGTCTCGCAAATACAATCATGCTTTTTTTTTAATGATTCATGGTAGGTCAAGAAGATGTGATCGTGAATAAGAAGGATAATTTGTCAGATTAGTAATTAGCTAGGATGTGAGGATCTTTCCTGAGTCCTAGACTTGCATCGTATTAATAGTGGTTGATTCATCACAACGACCGTTTAGGGATATGACAGTCAGGTCTTTCCTAGTTTTCAAATTCATAAGAAGTTTGGGGTTTAAAAATAAAATGGCTTATATTCAAATTGTGCACCACAGTTTTACTTTTAATAATTGGCTTGGCAACCCCAACTAAAGCTGACACATCACTCCAATGCAAGAAGACAATAAGTGAAATAAGTTACATATATAAAAAAAAAGACAACCATGAAAATCCAAGATACAAGTAGGGCATAACAGAAGTTTCTGAATGTATTAAAATCATTGTCCGTGACTCTGGCAAAAAATTTTAGAAACCAGAAGGTGAAACTATGCTGGCTGAAATGTGTTAAACATTTCCTGAAGGTTTCCCAGCAAATTCTGTTAGTACTAATTCCTCTCTGATTTACTATACCTGATTTTAGAGGAATTCGTTATTTTTTTCAAGGCTAGATTTTATTTTAAGAATTTTGATACAGCCGTTCAATAGCAACAACACTTCCAGGAGGCTTTTAATTTTTAATGTTTTAAATTATTAGTTTAGTGATTAAAACAGCAGAGGAAAAATTCAGTGGAGATTACAAAACAGAAAAGAAAGGGGAAAAAAGCCATAGTTGGAATAGCAATAGTTAGTGAAAATATATCGGAAATGACCTGCTAAGGTCAACTTCCTGCAGGAGAAAACAGGTGCTAAAAAGAGCACAGAGCCTTACCAGTCATGTCACCTCAAGAGAGGGCATACATTGCAAAGTCAAGGCAAACTGATTTGCATTTGGTCTACCCAATTTGAAAGCAGATGTTTGGTAAGATCAGGTTGCTTGCAGGACACTTTCAAAGGAAGACCTCAACCAAGGCACCAGTTTTAAGCTCCTTGTGTGCTTTCTTTCCCTAATATTTCGGACTCACCTAATTTTTATCTCTGCTTAGAATTGCCTTATCAAATGCCCCGGTGTTGAAAGTTGCATCCGTTTGAATGTCTCATGAATGGTCTATTCTGAGCAGGTGACAACTCTCTTCTTGTATAACGTTGGCAACCTTCAAATGTTTTCTAATTTTCATTTTACCAGGACTAACTGGCAGCAGCCCCTGTGTGATCATCTCTAAGATTTATTTGTAGTGGATCCAGACACATCATGCTAAGATAAAAGAAAATCCAAAATAATTTGTAGCATAGGAAGATGCCAGGTAACAAATCAGGCCATTTATTTCTTCCATGTAATACAATCACTGACTGGAAGTTACTCTCCAGCATCGAAGCCTTTTTAAAGTTATCCAAAATGGAATCTGGAAACTTTTTCCAATAAAATATGAGTTCAAACATTGAGCTACAGAAGGTCTATCAGTTGTGGGTTGCAGAAATTTAGAGACCCTCTACGTGGCATGAAAGACAAAGAAAAGTCTAATTTTGCTGCCATCTAGTAGCCATCTGGATTTTTTAAGTACAAAAATATAAGCTACAATCTTCTCCTGCTTAATATTGGATCAGGCCATTGGACTGTATCTCAGTAAGCTCTAGCCAAGGACCATGGAACCTTTTAAATTTAAAATGTGTGTACCAACAATGAATTATAGCCTTTCACTTAAATAACGTAAAATACAATTCTTATTTTTTTTCTTTAATTAAATGGATTTCTGAATCACCCAATAATCAGACCTCTCTAGGCAGTCAAAATGTTTAATCAAAAATAATATTGCTTGTATAGAAAAATTAATCTTTAAAAAAACACAACAGAACAAAAAAAACTTTTGTTATGTCTTTTGTGTGTGTGTGTGTTGTGTTGTGTTTTTTTTGTAATGTGTTTTTATATGTTGGAATTTCAATAAATATTATTTTTTTTTAAAAAAAGAAAATTAATCTGATTGTGCTGATATTAATGACAATGTCAGGGTTCCAAGGAACACCCCCAGTGAAATAAAACTCTGAGGCCTGAGGTTCCTCAAAGTTCCAATTTATTAGAGATGTCATGTTGGCACTTCTGGGAAAACCCGAATCTGAAAGCTTCCAGGTTTTCTCCACCCATCTAACAGCTCACAGCCCTGCCCCACACCCACAAGGTCATCACATTGTCCAATCAACTCTTTACACTCAACTGGATACAATCTTCCGGCAGTCTCCATCAAACGCAGGCAAAAGTCCTTGAATATGGAATGTTGTTATGATTAACTTTCTACCACTCCAACAACTCCCTCCCAACTCCCCGAGCTAAAATATGTGGCAGTTAAGAAGCAACAAGAAAACTGTCTTCTAAAACTGACACACTACTCTCAGTACTGGAATATTGGATGAGATTCAAATCCTCATTATATAGCAGAATTATGCAGCATTCTGATTCAGGTCTAAATGGAGAAAGATAGTACTTAGCACATAGGCTTTTATACTGCTTCACAGTGCTTTATAGCCCTCTCTAAGCAGTTTACAGAGCCATCTTATTGCCTTCAACAATCTGGGTCCTCATTTTAACCAACCTTGGAAGGATGGAAGGCTGAGTCAATCTTGAGCTGGTGAGAATCAAACGATCGAACTGCAGGCAGCCAGCAGGCAGCAGAAGTAGCCTGCCGTACTGCATTCTAACCACTGCACCACTGAAAAATGCTTTGGCATGCACTGGGCACTCACAAAGTATAGTTTGCCCATATTAAGAGACCATTCACAGTTGCGTGATGAAAAAGTAATTTTGTAACCAATCGTCATATTTATGACCTTTGCAGGTCTGTGGAGCAAAAGAAAGCTGATGTAAGATCATTAAACTGATGTAAGATCATTAAGAGTTGTAGTTTCACTTAGCAACCACTTCACTTAATGGTAGAGTTGTGTCTATGGAGATTCTCAGTCATCTAGATCATGGTTGTCCAGAAGGTGCTTTTTTCCAGAGGCAATTGGACTTTCTTTGTTTTTCCTTGAAGAAGTTTCATCCAAGAAGTTTTTCAGTTCTAGAAGAAGCTTCTTGGATGAGTAGCAAAGCCTCTTCAAGAAAAGTCTAGTTGACTGTCTGCATCTGTTGGCAATTTCTTAAAGGTACGGCATCTTTTCTTGGAATTATGACTTTCTTCAATTGTTGTATGGTCTCAGGAAAAGATGGCCAACTCTATGGGCCTATCTCAGTATTATCAGCTATCCCTCATAGGAAAAAGCCAAGCAGATTGTCTTAAGTTGTTTGTAGGAAAAAGAGGGTTTTAGCATGTTGCAGATATGCCTGTGATGTATAACAGGACTGCTAAGATAATAGAGAAACTTGTTGTTGCTAAGATAAGGAGTATTTGAAGGAATCATATGTACTGTATGCTACTTTTATTTTCTTTGTTTTCTTTTTTGGCTTGAGTAACATTTTTAACTTCTCGCTGTCACTAGTCATTTCAGCGTAGGTCACCTTCATGCTGCCTGTGAATCCCTCTCAGTTGTTGTTCCTGGCAAAAAGAATCCTACATATTTCAGACAGATATTTTCATCTGTGACTCATCAACCTGTTATTTGTCTTCTTTATGACTGAATGTAATTCACATGAGGGGGGGATGTGGGTCCATTGTAACAAGCACTAGATAATCCCATGAAGAGTTTAATGACATTGCAGAAAGAATAGGAGATAACAATTGTACATTGCTTTATTCTTACACTGCAAAATAGAATCAATACGTTTCATTAAGGTGTTTATTTAATCACATGGAATCAGATTATATATCATAATCCGTGTTTGTTAAATCGGGAAAAATTGGATACTGTATAGTATCCAATAATATGGAAATTCTTTGGGATTAATTAAATTTACCACCACAAGCATTGTTAACCAGATTTCACTTAATCAGATAAGGTGCCTGATTAAGATATTACCTGTTATTAGAATTAGTATGATTAAGATATTATCATGACTTACTGATTTCTCCCCTCATCAATTTTAAACCAACACAATCTATTTATATTCCATACAATATACGTAACATGTATGGATCTTACGGAGAAGGGGCATAGATTTGTCGCCGATTGCCTGTGATAAATAAAGATTGGTAGGAAGTCTTAAAATAAGTTTTGTACTCTTCTCTTGCTTTAGTTGCTGGCTTTACACAATTTATATTAGTTTCAAGATTCAAGATCTTCACATTTCTCTTTACCTAAGTGTGCTGAACAGTTGTGGATCTCCGTTAATAAAATTTGGAATAAGACCAATGGTAGAATTCAATTTTTTTTATTAGCGGTTCTGTAGGCAGGGCTTGGTGGGCATGGCAGGGGAAGGATACTGCAAAAATCTCCATTCCAACTCCACTCCAGGGGAAGGTTACTGCAAAATCCCCATTCCCTCCCCACTCCTGCGGGAAGGATATTGCAAAATCTTCATTCCCAACCCACTCTGGGGCCAGCCAGAGGTAGTATTTGCCAGTTCACCGAACTACTCAAAATTTCCGCTACCGGTTCTCCAGAACCTGTCAGAACCTGCTGGATTTCACCCTGGATAAGACTATTTGAGGAAGTGACTCTCCCTGGTTGCATCTACTTGTCCCATTAGGTCCGGCAGGAGAGGCCTTCTCTGAGTCCTGTAAGGGAATGCCATCTGACAAGGCCCTGAAAGAAAGTCTTTTCTGTTGTGGTTCCCACCCTTTAGGCATCATCTCCAGAGAGATCACATTGGCTCCAACCCTACCAACAAGACCATAAAGACATGGTTTCATTACTAGGCTTGGGGATTTGGGTACCTGGTAGAGCCTATCAGTGGTTTTGTTGATTATAGTTGAAAGTTTTTTATACCTTAGCTGTGGATTGTGCTATATGTTTTTTATAGCTCTTATTGTTCTTTCTATTTTGTTTTTGTTTTATTTTTAATTGCTGTAATCTGCCCAGATTCAGATATTTCATATAGGCCAGACTCAGATATTTCATATACCAATCAATCAATCAAACAAATAAATAAAAACAAAAATAACTGGGAAATGAACTGAGAATGTGAAAAATAACGGGCAGAAAATTATGTCTTTATTTTGAAACTTGGCTCCAAAATTATAAATTTTGGAATATACACATGGGTGAATTTACTTTATGAGATTAATGCGACTAGAAAGATTTTAATTTATTATACTTTTCTAAAAATCAAAACATTCATTACTTGGGGGCAGTGGTGGGATTCAAATAATTTAACAACCGGTTTTATGCCCTAATGATTTATTCCAACAACCAGTTCACCAAACTGCTCAGAAAATTAACAACC
Source organism: Ptyas mucosa (assembly GCA_012654045.1). Taxonomy (NCBI): domain Eukaryota; kingdom Metazoa; phylum Chordata; class Lepidosauria; order Squamata; family Colubridae; genus Ptyas; species Ptyas mucosa. The sequence continues at coordinate 22,422,257 of WNWU01000001.1, forward strand.
GGTTCTCCCGAAGTGGTGCGAACTGGTTGAATCCCACCACTGCTTGGGGGGAACCAAGTTTACAGTATCAGTGATGTTGAAGAAAAGCTGAGAAGGGCAAATCTACCACGCAGTAACAAAACACTTTCTAAGTCCGAGTATTATATTGTACCATCTTCTGCTTCATAATTTCCTAGTACTTCCCTATATTTTCTATGAGGTTTTTTGTAAGTAAAGGTGCAGTCCTATTAACTATGTGATTTCATTGAGTATGTGCTGTTGTACCCACTGGCTTGCAATTTTAAGCATCTGTGATGAATCCCAGTACCGGTGGTGTTTCTAATGGGAAAAGTTCTTTCAAATGGATAGAATCTTGCTTCTTCTTCCTGACAAATTAAAGTGTGTGCTTTCATTTGAGGAGATACCTGGCACTCCTTATCTCTTACCTGCTGGGATCCCATCACAGCAGAATGGTAACATGATTTAGATAAAGGAGCCCACGTGGAGAACTGCCAGCATGCCAGCACTGGAAGTTTGAAAGTGAAATAGAGAGAAAAAAAATACTTTGTGAAAGAATGGAGGTGTGGGAGGTTAAGGGTGGACTTAGAGAAACAGGATGAGGGGGTCAAGCAAGCAAGCATTTATTGGCTGAAAAATGTCTCCATTCAACTATTAGCCATAAAAGACATTTGTCAATTTACTTGTGGTTCTCCAAATTTAGAGACAAGCAACTATGTGGCAGAAGCCTGAATAAATCTGGAAATAGTCAACCAGGCTCCCTATGGATGTGTTTTAAAGTGAGCTCAAAGGGACTAGAAATGGAATGAGTGGTTATTTTGAAGAGACTTCTATAATATGTTCCTTCTTTGCTTGCCATTTACCTCCTCAGTTCCTAGTAAAATACTTGGTTTGAAGCTTCCATTAGAGATTCCTGCTGGAAGAATTTTGGCCTACTTTTCTTCTCTCTTCCTCACTTCAGCACTACTTGAGTTCTTTGGAGATCTTCCAGAATAGCAAAGTGTCATGAGAATATTATAAAAGGAGGAGAAATAAAAGCAGCCTGCATTATTTTCTTTGCCTTCTCTAACTGTGTCGCTTTTCCAGCAAAAATTAACCATGAGATGACCAATCCCTTTTGGTGGCTAACTTGTGCCGAGAGCCAGAGCAAAACCAATCAAGGGAATATAGTGTATGCAAGGGTACCATTTTGTCGTGAGTTTAGAATTCACAGTCTTGATTTGTAGGATAATATCATATATCTGGGTGAAATGTATGGTGTTTTTTAAGATAAAATCCCTATTTCTGGAATTATTTCAATAGAATAGAAAGGGAAGAGATTTGATGAGTTTAAATGAATGCAATTCACATGGGATATGAATAGTTTTGATCATTGTATATCATCTAAAAAAATTAAAGAATTTTTTAATAAAGACTGTAAGAGAAACGAAAGGTAATAAAGAATTGTAAATAGCGAAGAAAAAAGTAGAAAAGGAAAAAAGAGAAGGAAAAAGGAAAATGAATAGTTCTAATCTTCTTGACAGCAGTTATATATTTTTATTTTGTTCTCTCTCTTCAGGTAATATCATAATTTCCTTCTTTCCATAAGCTACCCTTCAGAACTGTATATGTCACAAAGATATACGCATTCTTTTCCTAAGATACTATCTTTTGGAGACAGGCCAAAGGTGCTTTTAAAATGTAGAAACAAACCAAAACGCTGAAGCAATTGGGCACAGATCAAACTGATGGAAGTTGTAGTCTACAAGACACCCCATTGTCTATATCAATCCAATTTAAAACTCACAAATTACTTTGTCAATTAGTGGTGGCAGTCCCAATTGTATATAAAAGTTATTACCTAAATATATATTTTATATAAGAAAAGCTAGTGCCTAAACCTTTGAAGTTATTCACTTCAGGTGAACTGCATATTAACTGTTTTGTAGAAGCTGATGTGTAATTTGGATTGGGGTTCTGGTTTGGAAAGAGAAGGAAATGAATATTATTGTCCTGCTAAAGGTCTCAGTGGATTTGTACCTTAGCCTGTAATTGATATGACATAGTACATACAGCCCCTGTCCCCTATAGCTGCTTTTACAAAAGGAAATAACATTTTGAGTTAGTCGTAGAGTTCAAATGTAATTTGTGGTTTGGCTCTTAACTTCACAACTGTAATATAATGGAAAGGTTTCCCTTTGGTATGCTTAGTCTGATTATTTTTTCTGTGCCATGCTGTGATCTTGCGATTGAATGTCATTTTGTCAATTTAGATCCTAGAGATGGTTTGTCAAAAGCATTGGTACTTCAACATTTATCAGTGCCAACTCCAGAAATGCATATAATTACTACATAGATTCTTGTCTTTCCATTACAAATACTAATCTAGGTAGGCAGCAATTGTCCTTACCTTTCAGCTAGAAACATTCCTGAAACTTTATGTGTAAGGGAGCTGTGGGTTAAATGCAGGGGTGGGTTCTAATTTTTTTTTACTATCGGTTCTGTGGGGCGTGGCTTATTTTGTGGACATGGCTTGATGGTCATGTGACAATTCTTTAGGATTTAGAAGAGGTACTGGTCTACCAGGCTTTTAACTGCTTGCAGAGCTGTACCGATCTACCTATTTATTTTTTGCAGGCACTGGTCTACCCATTTATTTTTGTAGGCACTGATCTACTCATGTATTTTTTCAGGCACCGGTCTACTCATCTGTTTTCCTTTAACACTGATCAGCCGTAGGGTGGCCCTTTGAAGCCCCATGGCAAGAGTTTAAACAGTTTTTTTTCCCTCTAGCCATCAGCTGGGACTCAGGAGGCAGCAATAGATTGGGCCAAATAAAAAATAAGAATAACATGGGGGGTGGGGTGGGGCCTGGGGGGCGGGGAAGGCAGAACCGGTTCGGTGATGTCATATCGTCACTGCTACCAGCTCAGGAGAACCGGGAGGAACCCACCATTGGTTAAATGTATGGATTGTTCAGAATGAAGCCACTTTAAATCCAATAATATTTCGGGGGGAATAGATTTAGTTACAGGTTTAAGACTCTTCCATGCAAGTGAATGGGTGTTTCAATTGCTTTACTCAGACCTGAATGTGATTCTGTTTTGACACACTGGCCAATTGAACTGCACATTTTTAGCACAAATCTAAGAATAGTTGTTCAAGCGTGAAAACTTCTGAGTTCAATGGGATGTACTCTCAAAAAAAAATTACCTTTTGCACTCTTTTTTTAGAGTCTCTTTTTATCTCCCTTAGGGAAATAAATTATCCCAACTTTTTTCTCTTTTCTTCTACTTCTATTTAATATTGTGTGTGGTTGAATTAATGTAATAAAAGGATTTAAACAAATCCAATATGTTCTTTGATAAGTAAATAATTATTCCATGTGCTGCACTGCATTCAAATCATTAAGATTCTAACCATCTAATTGACATTTGCTTCTGCATCTGTGTACTATTTTCTTCCCTTCAAACTACTGAGAATTTTTTTTTTTGTTATTCGGTGACCACTCACTTATTATGCCCAGGAGAGTGAGAAAAATGGAAGGAACATGCTTTGAAACATTCAATACAATCACAATCATTATTTTTTTAAACACTAGACGTTTATTTAGATTTCTTTTTTTTTCTTTCCTGACCTTATAGATTAGAGGGTAAATTCTAATTTGTAACATCAGAATATAATAGCCAAATATATAATACAATAAATTGCATTTGTACACATAATACAAAATTTGAGGTAGGGCCTCAAGGACAATGATTTTTTTTAATGAATAATGTATAATATATCATCATAGGCGCTATATAAGATATATGTATATATATGATACACATCCTTTGAAACATAAATGCTTTTTATTAGCTTATACGTGGACAAAATATAACTTCCTGATTAGGGTACATATCTTTATCCATAGGCAGCAGTACCCCTATAGAATGCCTGTAAGTATTTATGACATTACGCAAGTAATTAAGAATTAACCTATTCTATGATAGGTCCACAATAAAGTGCCTAAAACTACAATCCTATATACTCTTACTTGGGAATAAGTCTCAATAAAGACAGTGAAACTCACTCCTGAGTAAATCGGCATAGGACTGCCCTGTAAAAGACACAAAGTACACTACTGTATATACTCTAGGTGATGGACAGCAATATATTCTAGTCAAATATTAATTTTATTCTTAACAATGAAATACACCTATAAGGCAAATGGTTACCTGAAGATGTATTTAAAACATGGTGGGCAAAATCATACTATTGCAAGCAATAAAGTCTAGCCCAGCTTTCACATTTTAAATTCAACCTGTTGAAAATACAACACTCGTTCCCTCTTTCTTTGGTTATTGGCTGCCTCGTGGTAACAGAAGGGCAAAAGCCATTATTACCATAAATTCATTTTTCCCCCCACTCCTTCCTCTTTAGTCAAAGATGGAATGCTACATTCCAGGCCACTATGCAAAGTTTTTGTATATGCAAGAAGTTTAGCTACGGTTTTGGACAATAGAATCATGAACAAAGTCAGAAAGACTTTGGAGGTGGCCAGCATATACACAGATCCTTGCATCTAAAACACACCACCTATGCTTTTGGCTTATGTTATTTCCATTCAAATAAATATGCCTTAAGGAAAACACATATTTTCAAGACATTTAGTAAGGCTGCAACTGCCACACCTTTGTTTTTAATCGTTCATTAAACACATTATTGATCATTCATTAAACAATGATTGCTCTCTATGATTACCGTTGATATTGCACTGCTGGGGTTCCAGTTTTTAACAAGTGTGCCAAGCTAACAGGTACAGCGTTCTCTTTCCCAGAAGGAAAACAGTTGGCTAATGCAAAAGGAATCAAAGCAATATATGAAGCTATTTTATATCCAATCATTGGTCAATCTAGCTCAAAACTGTTTATACCAAGTAGCAGCAGCAATTTATCATGGCTGATGGCAACAGTTACAGTTTTCTGTCGAAAACACTTGCTAGGAAACAACTAACAAATACTACCACTGCACACCTGTACTTACTTTCACTGGGACCAACGTTTGGTTGGGATGTCCCATTCAAGTTACATATTAAAGGACAGAAGCTATTACAACAGCAACACCTGCTAGATTAACCTGTCCTTGCAGCAAAGGAACCCCCGCCAAGCTACAACTGAAAGCACTGGCATTTTTTTCCTTGTTTTTGTACTCCTGAAATAGAAAACCTGCAAAAGGTGCCATTTAATAAGAAAGAAAGAAAAATAGCATCTGCATAAAAATAGCAGTTAACTCTAGCAAGAGATCACTATGAACTATATAAGGGTGCAAATGGTATGCCAGAGCAGCGTAGAGGCTAAGCAATGCTAAATGCTATTTTATTGCCACACCTCTTCCCACCATAATTGATGTGCAAAGCACACCAATCCAATCAATGGTGCAGAACATGATAGAACATGATAGAAAGAATAACTTGATCCAAATTAAACATAAGCCTAGACACATTTCAAATCATGTTGGTAGATAAAAGTTAAAACCACTTTTCTTAAACAAAGTGCCGCTGGATCAAACCAAAACATATTCTACAGGTAACTATAAGGAATTTGAAGGTGGAATATTTTTGCATTGATCTTCATTTTAATATATACATTAAGAAGAGTACATCTGATTCATTAAAAATTGACCTCATTTGGTTAGACAAATATGCCACAGAGACAACTGACATTAAATTTCAAGACTGTTTCTATTATTTGTAAGATCAACAGTTATAGAAAGAGATATGACACTTTTCTGCAATATGGCTTTTTATTTTACTCTTATTAATTTTTAAAAATTACATTTAGTAAAATATTTTATGATGTTCAGGATGTGCTCATAAAATATATGCATTTGCTACTAGACAATCGAAAGAGCTGTAAAATACACATTTTTTGTTTTCAACAAACCAACTTTTGTTGGGCAGATTAGAGGCATACTATATTTGACAAATTTAAAAATGAAATGGTTTTGTTCTCACTAAAAAGGTCACAGTAGCCTAGCCTGATTTTCTTTCTCATCTTAATTTTCTGATTCTATCCCATAGGTGATTTGACATAAACTAATAATTAGGCTGTTCGTGTTGAATACCCTCGACTGAAGCTTCAAGTCATAAGTGGTTTTTGCCATCAAACTCAGCGAAAAATTACTACCATTTGAACACCAGGAATAATTTAAAAGCAGTTATTTTTCTCTATACAATAAAATTAGAAACGAATGTTTGCATCAGGAAGTCCATTGGCCAAGCTAAAACTGCATAATCCTGGTCCAGGTCAGGAAAATGCTCTGTATATTTTAAAATAATTATGTAGATTTTTGTGGCATCAAGAGGTAATTTATAAAACATTGTACAGAAATTGGCTGTTTTAAAGACTGACCTTTAAAATATTATACAGACTGAGTTCTTGTTTATGAAAAGCACATGCCCTATAGATTCTACATCGAGAAGAATGCAGCTTTCAACATCTTTCCTTTTCAGCATTAATTTTAATTATTACCAAGGTTTCTGCACATGGCTGACAACAAACCAACCCATAAACTCTTTTTAGGTAATCAGGTGTGCTCTAAAACATGCCATGCATATTTTCCTTTCAATGTTCTTTCAAATTCAGGCGTTATAAGAAAACCAACTTATCAACTTACTGAATAAGGAGTCAATTGCCAGATACTTGTTTTAAGTAATTTTTTAAAAAATGGTTTATCTCCAGTTTGGCTTCGCCTTGCTGTGGTTTCATTTATGAACAGCAATGAGATAGCAGACATAAACTCCTCCTTTCCTAACAGAAATGAAGTGGGAGTCAAATCAACAAATAAAATTATCTGAGTCAAATCATTGGCCCGTATACCAGAAAACTATTTCTACAAACTGATAGCCAGACCCATTCATTCATCCACTTGAATTTATAAAATGGCCAATATTCATGGACTCCATTTTTTAACCTAAAATTTCCAAGAGTTAAAAATTGAATTTGCAGCATATAACATATGTGCTCTTGCTTGGAATATAGTTCTCCAGTGTTCTATGATATTGTTGCTTTCTTGACTCCCAGGAAAACATGTTGGCTGCAGGGCTATTACTGTCTCATTTTGATTACTGGAACACTAGCATTTACCTCCAGTAAAGTTTGAAGTAACATCTAACTGACTGTGCTTCCCACTAACTAATTGTTGGTAGAGGTGGAAATGGTCTTTAATTGATATTTGTTTGATAATATTTTTACTGTTTCCTTTTGTAATAGTTTTGAATGTTCCTCCTGAATGTTTTACCAAGTTTAAAGGAAGATAATTAAGACATATACAATGTATATTGTATACATTGTCAAATATACAATTTGATTAAAAAATATATAAGGTCAGACTGAAAATAAAATATGCTAGCGTATTCCACTGTGTTGTTTGTTTATTTTTTAAAAAAACTATAGTAATTAATTATTCATTTCCATGTGCAACAGATTTTTATTCCCCAGCTACTAATGCCTACAGAAGCTAATTTTCGAGCTCATGTTTATGAAATTTCGTTATGCCAAGAACAAGAGGTAGTTCTTGAAAACATAACTTGGACAAGAAATAAATCCCAGAACAAATGCAAAATAGCAGTTTCCCACTGAATCATCTGGCAAAAGGGCCCTCAGCACTAAATTTAGGCTGGTAAGCTTGTGAAAAGGACTTAATGCTTCAAGCTACACGAGGATCAACGAAGAACCTTAAAGGCACACGCAATATGCTGACAATCACCTACCCCAGTGGTTCTCAACCTGTGGTCCATGGACCCCTTGGGGGCACGTCATCATGGGGGGGGGGGGCACAAAAGCTTGAAGAAACATTATGATTTAAATCTTGAGTTAAATCTTGGGAGTCTGTGGCCATAGTCCGTGGCCACATAAGGTATTTAAGCGAAGAAAAGGTTGAGAACCACCAACCTATCTCATGAACTTTCACACTTGTCCCCTCATTTCATTGGAACCTTTTGGATGAAAATCCCAGCAAATTGTAATATGTAACATAAACAAGAACAGGGTTAATAGATTTTTTTAAAAAATCTATTTTCTACTCCAACTGATGGAAATTTGTTTAATTGTGCTTCTCGTTGGCGGCTCAATGATTGACAGTCATCCAATAGCGGGAAAGAATTGGCAATGCTATTTGCCCCATGAAAGAGAAAGTTCAGCAAAAGGATTTCAGCCTAGTCTCAAACCCACTTAAATGTCAATTATTTCCATGAAGTGATCTAAACACATTCTTAAAGTTTTTCTCACTAAAAATAGAGGAAAGTGCTGAACTTTGGCTGGAATACGCCCCATTTTATATATTTAATATAAATATAAAATAAATATTTTGAGAAATACTTTTTAAACTTACAACAAAATTTAGAGTCATTTTAGTTTTCTCTTTTTACATTTACCACACCCACCCACCCCAAGCAAGATGAAATCTGCCTATCTACAAACACAGATTTTAAACACAAGAGTTACCTGAGACCCTGTAATGTGAAGACAAATAGACAAAAGGAATTAAAAGTAGTCCCCTGAAAGAAGTACAATTAGTTCAGCTCTTACAAACACAAGGAGTGGAGAAGAAGCAAGCAAGCTACTGTATTCTAGAATTCACCACCTCTACACTGGTTGCTAAGATATTTTATAGGGACATATAACAGCCCTAGAACATGCTACATGAACATTGATCACTTTTTAAAACCTCAGAGATGCATGTATAAAGTACAAGAGGATGCTGTAGGTTACAATTGTGCCAATTATTAAAAGGCATGTCTATTTCCTCCGTGGGTACTGCATTTACAATGAACTGGTTTGTTTCAATAGAGTCCATTGTTCTTACGAAGCTCTCATCCCAAACTACTCAATAGATTAAAATTATTTTGTAAATCAGTACTTGTACAGCACTGTATATACTGCAGGAAGATTCTATGGGCTATATACTGTGTGCAGAAATGCAATGCAGAGTTATCTATGGAAGGAATTGAACCGTTGAGCTAAAATCTTGCTCTTTCTTGAGTGAGAACGTTTCTTGACCATCACAACTCGTAAAGGTGGTTATGATGTGACTACGGAATGACCACATGGTGGGAGTGGGTGAATGAAAATGAGGTGTGCACACCTCAAAATAGTTGTTCTGAGGAAGAATCTGTCTTTGTGAAGTTATGTATTATATATCACCATAACAACAACTATTACTAATACTACATTTATATAGAATGGGGTCAGGGATGAGCTATTTCCCTCACCCTGTTGACTGAAAGAGAAGAATACATCAAAAGGCTGTATAAATAACTTTGTAAGAAAAGAGCAGGGGCAAATCACACAGCTGAACTACGGAGCTAAATACTAATAACTGTTCTGTACGTGGAAGCTAAGATATATATTCTGCTATATCAATATAAAGTTAGGCACAAATTATACGATGGCTTCTTCAGAAGTAAAAGTTAGAACTCAAAGAGTGAAGAAAGGAACAGAAATCAATCTGGGACCAATCTGACATTGGGACCTCTTCAGTGTGCCAAGAAAATCTAGACACAAACAATACTCATAAATGAAGCATTTCTTTTAGGAATAAAAGGATGGGGAATGCTGAATTCTTGAAATTAATAAATTAGTGCAGGGGTGCCCATCTGCCTCACCTTGATTTTCTTTTTTTAGCTGAGAAGTACAGCTTTGTGAAACATGACACAAGTCAGTATGTTTTGCTTTGCTTTGTTTACTATATACAACTTTTTTTTAAAAAAAAAAAACAACCTGAAAGGCTTATTCAACTTTCTCCAAATCTATGCTAAAAACATCATTCTGTATGAGTGCATTATATTAAAAGGCTGCACGTGGTAAAAAGCAGCTCAGTGATGCCAAAGTGACTAGCAGCCACTGAATGGAAGACATATTGGCAGAATCAGTGGGCCACATCCAACTCCTAGGGCACAATATTGAAGAGCTCCGTTCAGACTCAAGTGAAGCCCTTCTGCACTTCTGCACTTAGATAGCGAGGTAGGAATCTAGTCTCAGCTGTTATGTACCGTAGTTAGCTGCATCCTCTCTTTTCTTTCATGCATCCAAATCCAACTTCACTTCTATGTGTGGCAAGCATAGTGACTTTAGAATAAGCTCCAGATGAGCATATATTTCGAGCTACAGTATTTTAAGCTGAAAACTCAGCTTGTTCAATAAGCAGATGTTTACAGTGGAAAACACTGGCTTGAGGCACCAAGTTTCAGAGCTGGCCAGGCTTGGCAGCAATAGGTCACTGGCCCGATGTGTCTACTATTACATATACATAGTTGCTATCACACATTTTCATTAAAATACAAGACTCGATGGTATCTTGGGAAATACAGGTATGAAAAATGGATTTGTCCCGAATGCAGCCCTACTACTTGGTTGTCAGCTTTAGACAGTTTTGCATATACGGCAATCTGATTCAATGATTCCTAAGTCTAATTTAATGTCCCTTAAAATTAATGAGCACAAATTTGATAAACCCAGTCAGGGAAAGCTGGTCAGCTTAACTCATTATCTTTGCTTTGCCCTTGCTGGCTTTTTCATATCATACTGTATAATTATGCAAAAGATACTTTTGTGCTAGGTTGGTTGGTTGCTTTTTTCAAGATCCCAAGAAGATAACAATCCAGGTGTACAACCCCCAAAAAAGTTAACAACCCAGTGCTGTACAAAGTTGCCAATCCACTGGTCTATCAGTAACAGGGAAGCAATGTTCTCTGGGTGTCCATATGGTATCAGCAATTGCATTATTGTATTCTACCCATGTGGCTGCAACAAACAAACCAAATTATGTAAATTAGCCCTAAGAGCAAAATTGGCCCAGCATTCACAAAACAATTTATCCTACTGCAACATCTGTTACCGTTCTACAGTGAAGTATTCCTTCCTGGCACCAATGGATATGAAGAACAAAATCTAGTACTTAAAGTGGTCTATCTAGTGTTTACTGTGAGCATGCAACAATAAATCTTACTTCCTAAAGAACCACTTTCAGAGAAGAGAGAGAGAAAGAGAGAGAGAGAGAGAGAGAAAGAAAGAAAGAAAGAAAGAAAGAAAGAAAGAAAGAAAGAAAGAAAGAAAGAAA